>JAFBJS010000240.1:117509-232783 GCA_016785265.1 Paraplagusia blochii | reverse complement strand
TCCCTTTAAAATGAACTAAACTAAAACTCAAAAAAAACTGGCAGCTGTATAATGTTGTTGAAAGCGGAGTTGCACTTTTTTTTTCAAGATTCAAACAACAAATCGAACTGAACCAAATGGAATCGATTAATGGTTTTTATCGTTCCTGAATCGGATCGTAGCCTGTGAATCGAGATATGAATTGGATCGTTATGTGAGTGAATCGTCACATCCCTAATATATAAGATTAAGATTAAGAAATCCTTTATTTGTCCCACAGTGGGGAAATTGCATATATATAATGGAATATATATATATATATATATATATATGTTTATATGTTTTAATTCGTACCTTAATTGTCCATGACAGGAACAGAATGTTTTCTAACCAAGGACGTATCAGATATTAAACATGTATGGACTACTATCACTGTGGCTTCTTATTTATCACTATCAGGTGATGGTTTATTACAGTCTTTTTTTAATGGCCCTGTCACACTCCTGTGTGTCGGCCATTATTTCTAATAAGGCTTATTTGAGCAGTGAAATCATATGCAGCTGCGCAGACAATGAACCGTAAAGGAGCTGTGTGTTCTGTGTGGGTTAATTTAATTTACAACAGCCTTTCTTTCATCTATTTGGCCTTTTTTTAGTTGGAGTTGTCCTGGGAACTTTGCTATGGCAACAAACTCATTTGTTTGTCTAAAATAGAAGAGGTCCCACTGACTTCATTGATCAGCACGGTGGGGAAAAAGCACTTTGTCTCTCAATCTCTCTGTAATGACCTGAGCTGGACCACTTTCAGTTAAACATGAAACTCTGAAGTGAAGGATTTGTCTTGCTGGGGACGCCGGCTTTTAAATTGATCGTCTCCCTGCAGTGTTCTATCAGAGTCAATCACAGAACTGTCCTGAGCTGAAGCCACTGTTGGACTAAATACCTGGTGATAGTGAAGGACAATGGAGACACTACAGTGTGACAGTTGGCACACAGACACCCTGAGTGCTGAATGACCCTCTGGTCCTACTTGTAAAGGATAATTAAAGGTTACAAAACAAATGACGCCACTAGCACTAAACTGTTGAGGTTGAAAGTCAGTTTTTACAAAGACAGAGAAACCCTGTGGTGTCAATTATGGTAATAAAACAGGAAAAAGGAACAATTTTAAGGACAGAGCATTGGCAAACATGATTGAAAGTTTAGAAATAACCTTCACCTAGAGTCTAGGTGAAGGTTATTTCTAGGTCCTAGACCCTTACATACAGTGAGATGCGTTTATGGGATATTTAAGATTAGTTTAGGTTACTAAAATAATCACAAATGAACTATTTGCATTTGGACTCACCAGTCCAGTCCAAGGTGCAGTGTGACTTGGGTGGTAGTCGTGGAGACTGCTGTTGGTAACGACACAGTGACGGATAAGCATATAAAAAATAATGAAGTAATGTGTTATCTTAGTGATTCTGCCTTTTTTCTGCAATGCCCACTTTTGCCCGGTAGATGGCTTGGAAATTGTCTAAATCATTTTAGAATTTATGACTTTTACATGTCATGTTTAAGTTCATACAAACACCCCTTCTATCTACTCCTGACCACCATCAAATCTATGAACCCAGAAGAATAACACAAAACCATTGCAAGATGCTTTCGGTGACATACAGTACGTAAATAACATGAATAATATCTTTATGTGACATGTGATAATACGACACCTTTGAATATAGGTAGCTATCGGGTTTATGTGTGTATTCTACTGAAATCTTACTGTTTCACAAGTTCAAGACTTCAAAATCTGTTCCTGGGTATAAAGTTTTACCTAAAAGACAAAAAGAATGTTGGAATAGATATATAATTGTTAATGGTGGAGTGGTGGAAGAAAAGATGAAGTGGTTCTCAGGTGATGTTTAATAAAAAGTAAAGACTTTACCTAGAATCCAGAAGAACAAATATCCTACATACAGTCATTCCTTATCTGCAGCGGCGGAAGTCTCCACAACTGCCACCCAAATCACACTGCCCCTGTGATAGTGAGTGAACAGTTCATTCTAACAGCTTTGTTTTAATTCTCTCTGTGAGATATACAAAAAAGTTACATTCCATTGAAGTGCTAAAATATAATTGATATAAATATAATATTATAATAATAAATATAATAATAAAAAAATGATATGTCAGAGAGGACGTCAGGTTGGCATAATTTCCCAGCTCTTGTGTCAATCTTACATTACCAATTGTAATAATTTTAATTGGTAATGTTTATGGATATATGTATATATGATAATAAGTAATAAGGGATAAAATCATGTAGTTAATTTGAAATGTGATATATTTCTTCAGTTAATTCAGGAAATGAAGACACCCAGCATGTACTTGCACCTCTTATGAATAACAACTAGAGGGAGCATTGTTTAAAAACCTTAAAATAGTAATGTAAATGGAGACTCTATCACATACTGGATTTCACAAAGATCTAAACAACACCAAATTTACACTGCTTACAACTGCAAAATAATGAGAAGGATTCAGCAGTGCGACAGCTCAACCGCAGGAAACAAGGAACAGTCTGCAGTCCGTGAAAAGGTTAATGTGTCCCGTTTTGCTCCTAAAGGGCTGCATCTCTACATCTCCGTCTGCCCCAAAAATGTGTGAGGAACAGAATCGTTGACAAAAAGTACCCAGGAGAACAGGAGAAGTTCTCCACCAAATGAAACCCTGCTGACAGTGCCACTCTGCTTGTATTCCCCCTTCTGTTGTCCAGATGGACGGATGTACCTGCAGACGGATTATACAGTAATTATATATCAATAATGCAGCAGAAGGAGAGCGTTTCATCACCAAGGTGTGAAATCTTTCCGTGTGACGTCTGAATGGATTCTTGGAGGGAGGTGTAAGTGGGCTGGTACTTAGAAACTGTCAATCTCTACAGGAACTGAACACAAACTCAGCAGGCGGTCTCCTCGTCTGCCTCCAGGTCTGCTTGCTTGTTCCTTTCACACCATGAGTCTGTCTGCACTTAGCAGCAAATACCGTGAAGTCACTCATTATGGTCAAGTAAGAGAGAGAAAAAAAAAATAGACGGCCTCACACGTCATTAGGGGCCATTTCCCCCCCAATGCTTGATGCTGTTGCCATCCAGTTTTCTTGCCTTTCCATAAGACGTCTGTTTCCTTGGAGACATTTTATTTGCCAGGGTCAAAAATAACTGATCTAAAAATTGTCCAAGTTGACTCTGACTAAGACAGGAAATCTCCGTTAAGTCCTTAATCGGACTAAGCCTCATGGAAAACATCTGTTTCGGAAAAATGTCTGTTTTGGAAAATAATTTTCTGTTTCTGGTTCTCGATTTTGATCTTTGAACCGGTTCAAAGCCCTAACAAACACATACATATGTATGTTTGTATATATGTATGTATGTGTGTATATATATATATATATATATATATATATACATACATACATACACACATATATACGTATGTATGTATATATATACACACACAAATATATGTATATATGTATGTATTTATGTATATACTGTATATATATATGCACATATATATCTACCTTTATATTATATATATATATAATATATATATTATGTAAAGGATAAAGGCCGTTGTAAGTTATGTTTTACGAAATATCAAATTTAGGAAGACAAAGGCATCAAAATAATTATATTAGCACATCGCTACCCAATTAACGAGATTGCTGAAATGTGTTCATAAGTTTATTAAAATGTTTCCTCACTACAACTGCCTCCATGTCTTCCCTCCTTGCATCCATCCTCTTTGGCCTTCCTCTATGTCCTCTATGTCTTCTAACTGGCAACTCCATCTCTAGCATTCTTCTAAAAGCTAAAAAAGGAACAATTAACTAAAGCTTAGTCTTTTACTAGAATTAGAGAAGGTCAGACAGCAATTTTCTTTTCCAAAATTACAAACCAAAAATCTTCCAGAACATGGACATATTTCTGTGAAGTTGCAGCAACATTACTCTGCTTTGAAACCACTGAACACTTCTTGATCCTGAAAAAATAAATCAGTGAGCAGAGACTTAATTCCCCACCTCATAGTGTCCTGGCAGACTGATCAACCCCATCCGTCCTCTGTCCTCAACTCTATCGCCTTTCTGCACCTGTTAGGGTTTGTTCCACATGACTCCCTTTAGCCAGGCAGCTCTGCTCAGGCCAGCGTCTGTGCAGCCTCACTGGGCCCCTGGTCGCTGGGAGGCCATGGGAGATTAACGACAAACTTTTGCCAGAGGAAAAATCATGAAGAGTTAACTGACTCATAACCACAGTGTGAAAAAAACTGAGAGAACAGCACCAGCTGCCACATCTGGGTATGACGCAAAAATCTGGGGGGGACACAAGCAAAGCAAAGAAAATAAGAGGCACCATAAGAGGAAGGAGACACAAGCAATTTTGGAAATGCCACAAGCACCGGAGTGTTTCATATTTTCCTGGTCCAGTGATCTGGCATTTGAATTGGACACATGCAGGTCAAAAGGTTGCACCTGTTGCCACAGGAAACAAATTTGATAGGCTCTGATGAAAGACAGATACTGTATACCTACTGCATGGGTGTGTTTTTTTGTTTATGTGGTAATACAGTACATGGCCTTGTGTACTAAATGCTGCAGCTTTCTTTGGAAGAACCTTTAAAATACAGTATCCGGTCCAAAAAACACTTCACAAAGAGGTTCTTTTAGAGTAACCCTTTGGTTAGTGGAATCAAGCCCAGAACCTACCGCATTAGTGATGTCAGATTCTTACTCGGACAATTACAAGTTGGAAGCCAAACTTAAATTTATCAAAAATATTAGACAGTATTTGTGCATATTATGAAATGTGATGCAATTTCTTTTTTATCTTTAACAAAAAGTTTAATATTGGAAACACATGAAATTGGAAATTGAATTGTAAACAATAAACAAATCAGTAGTATTTGATTTTATTCTGTCTCTTTATGTTTACCTAACCCAATTTTTATGTAATTCTTTTACAACAGGCTTCAAACAGAGAACACCAAAATGTATGTGCTCTAGCACAAACAGCCTAAACAGCTAATTCTACAAATACTGTAGGAATGCAGAGGTAATATACCAGTGAGCTACCCCCAGTACACTTTTGATATGAGCACAAAGGCCAAATAATATTACAATGCATCCCAAATTTTACAGACAGAACATTATTAATTATTATTAGTTAAAGGGTCAAAACATTTACCCAGATGCTAATTTTCCAAAATAAGGGGATTAAAGCATTGGAACCCTCTCTTTAAGACAGTTAAAATAAAGAGATTTACACTTGGATTGTCAAGAAAAACTTTGACAGATAATAGAAAATAGTATTACATACAGTATGTAAAGGAATAAGATGATAAAACACCCGTAGATGGCTATTGTCTACATCTGATGATAATTAGACAGTTGCATAACTCTGAGAACACAGCCGCTTACATTTAAAAGACAACTGAACTAAAAGACACTAAGGCGACCAAAACTAAACCAAAAAGCTACAGATTCTCTACAGAATGTCCTTTTGTTTCAAAGCAGGTGAACTGCCTGTTATTTTCAATGACAGTGAACATACGGCCAAGGCTCAGATAGCTATAAAATATACATAAAATGCGATGAGCCGTTTAATGTGAATAATAGTGCAGTATAAATGCAGGAGGGCAGCGCCCTCATCTGGAGAACAAAGAGACAGACACACTAATGTCTGTGTATGAACGTTGCCAGATCGCGTGGATGATTCAAGTAATTAAGTTCGAAACGACCGTCTTACGCTCAACCAAACTTAGGTCCTCGCCATAAATGTTTGATAGTTGAGTCATGTCAACGACTCACTGAAGTAAATATGCAAAGATATGCAATGGTATTCATTCCTATTACAACAATCTCTGGATAGATGCATCTGTCATGTGAAGTGTGTCGGTTATGTTACTATGTGGTTATTGTTGCAACAATAACAAAAGGTTTTTAAGTTTATATCCAGTCTTCGACATATCAGGATGAGACGTTTAAGGAGAATAGAACAGTAACAATGTTTAGCAGCCTGTCCTGGTGGACAGATTAAACACAAAACGATGAATACAATGAAAAACCACTCATTCATAACACACAGTGAAATGTTACTGACACCTAGAGGCTGAAAGCAGTAATATCCCCGTGAAAACATGTAGTGTCCAGTTAAGTGTAAATCCCAGTGTACATATGTACAAAATTAAATACACTTTGTTCCTAATTGAATAAATACACACTCCCACATATAATAATTTATTAGAAAGGACTTTAGAAAGACACACACTTCTAATCCCTCCAATAAATCACCAACAGAGATATTTTTATGAACATGTTTATTTGTGCAGAAAAATATGTATTAATAAATGCTGCTCAGTAAAGAAAAACCTCCATGCATCGTAGTTGTTGTAAAGTCTTTCAACATAAGTATATGGTAACCTAAGCAGCATAGAGCAGTGTACACTCAGTACTCTGTGCAGTAAAGTACTACTCAGAACAGCTTCTATTATTATCTTCTATTGTCACTAAATGAGGTTTATAAAGCTTCCCAGAGTTCTTATGATATTTTGTAGTCCAAATGTCTGGCTAATATTATGTTTGTATAGTATATATATATATATAAAACAAGTGAATAACTGAGTACTTTCAGTAATTTGCCTCTTCACATGTAGTTCATTTCACATTCCCCAGCTGCAAAACATAATTTCTCACCACATACCATATAAAAAGTTTCAGACCAAGAAATGCAATGAACAACAGACCCCAGTAAACATTTCCAAGAGTTCTGTACAACAGCTGCTGGGAACGAAGAAAGTTGAAAGTGGAAAATAATTTCTTTCTACAGATTTAGTTAATAAAATATAAAAACACTTGGACCTCTAACACATAACACAAGTTCTTATGACCATACCTCTTAGTTTGGGTTTTTACTGTCGAAAGAAACAAAAATCCTCACCTGCAAAAAAAATTTAGCCAGGTTATAATAAGGTACAGGTGAACACGTTTTTCATTCTAAATGTTACACCTGATTAAAGATAGAATTTCCCTCAGAACTCAGTAATATAAAACAGCCACATCTTACCTTACATCCTCACAAAACAGAAAACAGCTGTTTTGATGAATAGAGAGAAGGAAAGGAGGGGAAAAGGATCATTAGTTTCCCAGAATATAAATACAATTGTAAACTATACAGATGAAAAACGGACGGTGTCAGGAAATCCTTTATAGTCTCCACCACCCAACAAACAAAGGGTGAGCTGCAGAGTACAAATCTCATCATGCATTTCCATCACCCGTAGTTTTTTCTTTATAATAACTAAAATGAATTCTTACCCCTCAGAGCTCAGCCACAGCAGAGATTTGATTTTATATATTCAGATTCTGCACCTGTAGTAAAAAAAGAGAAAGTCTGATTAAAAAAATAGACCTAAAGAAAACCAGCTTATCCTATACAACAGCAATGTTACCAAAAAACAATATATTTATAATAAAGATCTTTATTTCAGAGTTTAAATAGATTTACAAACCATAAGAAAAAAAAGAAATATAAACAAGAAAAAAAAATCATCAAGTGATCGTCAAAATATCCACATGTGCATTTCGATGGATTGTAAACAGTCCTTTGAAGCCAGAAAAATGAGACTCCCCAGGGTCAGGTTCACACAGCTGGAAAAAAAGGATGTGTTTTTCACTTGGTTGGGTCTATTTTGTTTCCTGAGGTTGTTGTTTTCTGTAAATAACTACAGATTTCCTCCTTAACAATGCTGCCACCAATCACAGCTCGGAGAACTGGAGGGGGAGACAATAAACTTGACAGTGGTTTGACAAAAAGAAAACAAAAGAAATCTCATTCACCCTTAACTGAAAAATCTGGAGGGAGGGAATCCATTCAGTGAGTTACCCAACAGATTGTTGTCATCACTGAGAATAGGTAAGTTGTTTTGGAGTGGTGAGGGTCGGGACCAAAATGGCCGTTTCAACAGCTTTGCCAATTTCGCTTTCTGTTCGGTTCATATTATCTTTTGGTGCGTTAAACTCTGGCAGCGTTGTTCACACTGTTCTTAACAATCAGATCACCATTCTTAGCAATTAACACATATTAGACAAAAATAATGCAACTCACACTACAATTTGAAAAAATTAAAAAGGTTACACTTGGAAAAAAAAAAACAGTCAAAACAAGCCCATAATACACAGACAACCCTTAGCCCGTTCACAAAGGCAACAGCTTTAGATAAAATTGCTAACATCTGTCCGTGGACATAATCCCAACCCTTATAGCAGATCTAAAACCACAAACACGTCAATAACAGCATGCTAGTGAAGAACCACAGTCTCCTGCTCATGCTCAGACATCAACCCTCTCCCCATGCCTTCCCATGTGCCCTCACCATATCTTCTCAGCACGCCTCGATCAGCGTTACACTCACAGACGCTCACACACAGACGCACAACAATGGATGTGTGATTTAAGTGATGTTGAGAATTCTGTCTGAAATACTGCTGGGTGTGAGGAATCTGGAGGATGCAAGAGAGCGACCCCTATGGTCAGAATATTGTAACTACATTAATGTAACTGCTAAAAACATAAATCCATGTTTTTGTCACTTTTCTCATTTAGTCTCACCACTATAGCTGTGACCCAACATGGCAGCAGCCCATTCCAACGTGTCAAGTGCTGCATATACACAGTGTCTCCACTAGGCGATGATGTGTTCCGTGAAGACTGTTTTTATGATATTACAACATCAACAAATGTTACAGATACATAATGTTGTTGGCTGGAATTAAAGCTCAGCTTCACTGCCACACTGTGAGCAGAGCACAAGTGTTTTAAGCACTGACTGCATAGATTTTTTTTTAATACAGTACACTCGATTTCATGAACAGCAGGCTCAGATGTCCGTCACTCGATGCCTCCGGGACAGCGATAGCACGTGCTTGTCTAATGAAGACAGCGTGGCAGTCAGTAGATGATGTCAGTTGGATTCTGTCCTACAATTTCTTGAACTAATTCACAGCCTGGACAAATAACACAACCTGTGCATGGAATAGAGACTTGACGAGACGTCATTCCACTAACTTTTTTTATGTTGGGCCACTCCATGTTTTCACCAGGACCTGCTTGTGCTGCAAGTTGTCATTGGTTTTAGGGAGCAGGAAAAGGCGTAAGGCAGAGTGGCCGTCCTTTTTTTTTTTTAAGCAGCACAAGTGCCGAGGCTCCAAAATGTCAGAGGTGAGGCGTGACAGAGCTTCAAACAGCCTGGTAACTGGAGGTCACACGTGGCTCAGAGGCGAAACGTGACTCAGCTTTTAAAAAGTATGTTCTCTTAACCTCACACGTACATGTTTACGCACAAAAAAATTTCCTTTGCAATCACTCTATTGATTCTACTCCTTTCAACTGCTGATGATGCGGATGATGAAGATGATGAATACATGAGCATTCCTTGGACAAAAAAATAACAAATACCACGCATCCTGATTTTGTTCCTCTCACTGAGCTAGAGGGGAAAAGAAACGCTTGATGCTAAAACACTTCTCTGTGGATTTTAACCGAGTCATCCCTTCAGACAAACTGAAGTAGACAAAGGTGTTCGGTGAATTCTCCGGCTGCTGTTGTTATCATATGTGTAAACTACTCAAGCCAACAGAAATAAAACAAACAAACAAAAAAAAAAACATAACAGAAAAAGGGAAAAAACTCCAGAGCTTTCTTTTCTTTGATGCATCAAGTTTTGGTGTGCATACTGTGACTGCACGTGGGAAAAAAAGGGACAGTGGACAGTCTGTGCTAAATGAGAATGACGGGGGACAGAGGTGAATCAGGAGTGGACATAAAAGTTCTGTCCATCATTAAGGAAGGGTTGGGGACAGGGGTCAGTGGTGCAGAGGCGGGGGTCATCATCATGAGAATCTGAGGTCAGGAGTCTTCAGTGCCAGAGTCATCTTCGTCATAGCAACAGTCTTCATTGTCATCCTCGTCATCATCTTCCAGCTCCTCGTCATCATAGTAGTCGTCGTATAAAAGGTTGGAGCCGTCATCAGTGGGCGGGACTTGGGTGCGGACGCAGTACTCATCTAATGTAACAGGAACTTTCACTCCGTCCCGTTCTGCATCAGCTTTGGTTGCTAGCACCTGCTTCCTGTGAGAGAGAAAGAATGACAGCAACTGATAAAAACACAGCTTCTGTGGTGGTGCATGTTGTAGCAGCTGCACTGAATCACTGAAGCGTGACGAGCGGTGCCGGCCTCATCGGGTACCTGATGATCTCGATGTACTCTCTGTCCTTTCCTTTGCTGTCCCTCCATTTGCGGTACATGACGGATGCGTCAACATTGGCAGGGGAGAAGGTGTTGGGCTCATTTAGCAGAGAGATCACACTGAGCAAGATGGTCCTGTGGGAGAGCAGACATCAAAGAGAGAAGTGAATATAATTATAGAGACGAAAGGGAAGATAGTGATGTGGAGAGGAAGAAGAGGATGGAGCCGGAGAAAACATGGATGTAAGACAAGACAAGAGAGACAGAGGGCGAACTAAATTAAGGTGAAAACAAAGGCACGGTAGGACAGAGGAGAGGGAAAGAGAAAAATAGCGAGACTTTAACCCTGTATTGGAGCAGGGGTCTCAAACTCGCAGCCCATGGGCCATTTCAAACCTTGATGTGAAAGTTGAATTTATAGAAATATTTTATAGATATGTTCTCCACATTTTATGGTAAATCCTATGGTTCTCAAAACCCTGATCCACAGTCTCCTTCTGGTCCAGTGTTGTAATTACACAGAATCTGTGGGATTTTTTATTAAAAGTCTTCTTTTGTATTGAACACTGACGCGGCCCTTCGGTGAAATCATAGTGTGGGTGGTGGCCCTCAACTTATTTGTAAATATGTGTATATAATTAAATATATTTTAATGTATCAAGAGTTAACATTAGGGATGCAAAATTCAAGAAAGTTGGACAATTTCCAAGAGAGGTAACAGGAATAAAAGTGAATCTACATACAGTAATTGAAGGTTGGCTCTCAACAACAAACTTACATATAGTTGTGGGAAGATATATTGTGACCAACTCTTAGAATAGAATAGAATAGAATAGAATATCTTGGTTTAAACAATCAGATTTATTGCATGTACACTCCTTAATTACACTCACTCAGCACTGCTTACTGCAGAGGCTCCAACCCTGGTATACACCGTACACTCCTCCATCACATGCACACATGATTGTGTGCATGTGCATGAACAAAATTTTTAACTGTCCATTGTCAAAGCAGATTATATTAGGTCAAAACAGTTTGTCATATCATGGGATAAATATAGTTTATTCTATATTGGTATTACTATTTAATTTGCAAATTCAAAGAAATGTAGTAGATAACTAGCTGGTAAATTAGGTGCTAAATGTAAGCTCCATTCATTGACTATTTAATCTTATTTAAGCTCCCTCAAATGTGATGTTTCCTCTGACTCCTGCAGGACACTTTTCTGTAACCATAAAAAAATTTATACAGAAAAAGCTCTCTTGTCGTGGTTAATGCCAAAGTTCCAAGATCCACAGCAATAAGTGAAAATCCGCAAATTAGAGGCAGGACAGCTTTAATATTAATTGTGTATATTTCACCTTTACAAACCTCCAGGAGTCAAGAAGTGGTAATGGCCACGACACATGTGAGCAGAATTCGCGTACAGTATCTAGCCTCTCATTGAATTAATATTAGTAGGAGCGCAGACCAAAAATATTCACAGTAATGTTTGCATTTGGTTGAAATATTTCCAAAATTCCTTAACTTTACATCACATTTCCGTAAATTTAAGTGAGTATTTCGCAATTTATTTAGTATTTTACTTGGCATGAGATTATGAAAACTTTATTATAATAAAGTTCCATTTTCAGCCCAGTCTGCTGGTGGCTTTGGTGTAGATAATGGAAACAGTGGTTTCTGGAATGATTTGGATCACGGATAATTTTGTATCTTAACATCTGTTCTTTCAAATTTCCTTTAATTGACATCCATGACATCAATTGACCAGTGGTGCTGCGTGAGTTAATGACCCAGTAGTGGATAAGTGGACGAGAATAAATTAATTAATAACATACTCTACGTAGGTTATCTTTTCTACAATGTGTTTAAGGACATTAATATGGATGCTATACATACTGTACAATCTGTTTTTGTGCATAGTGTATGGTACATCATGCTGCCTTGTTGGTGCTATTTAGAGAAAATGTTGTCATCACTAACATAATGAGAAAAACTAAGGACAGAAACAATAGGGAAGCAGCTAAGACTCAAGGAACGTGTGTGTGTGTGTGTGTGTGTGTGAAAAAATATCTGAACGTGTATGAATTATACATTATGTTTGGATTTTGGCTGCATTCACACTGCTGCAGGTCGGCTGGCGGACAAGGGAAGGTTTCAAATGACTCTGAAGCCTAATGTTACGCAATGGAAGGCAGCCATTTGATTTTAGTTTATTGATATCATCTCTTCACAGCACTGGTTGATCTGCTGCTGAAACAACACTGTGTGACTAATTGACAATAAAGGAAAAAAACGTACACCACAAAGAGTGAATTTCTTTAAAAGATGTATTTATTATCATTATAGAGCAGTGGTTCTCTGGTGGTGGATCATGACCCAAAAGTGGGTTGCGGACCCATTCTGAATGGGTCGCAAACAGCTGGTCAAAAATCAGCTAAATAATGTGAATTTACTGTTTAGCATGTGTTTTATTTTAGAAAATCTCATATTTTGAAAGGCACACTGCTGAATGAAATTAGTATGTTAAAAGAAGTGATTTTTCAAAGGTTTTTGTTTTTGAAAATTAATTTACTTGGTTTGAATTCTATGGGAGTGGGTCGCGTCTTAATGACCACAGGAAAATGTGGACCCCAGAGTGAGACCAGTTTAAAACCACTTATACAGAGCAAAGGATGTTGCGCCGAGTACCTGACATTCTGTGTAGGGTTCCACCTCTCTGATGGCAGTTCACCGCTCTGTGGGTCGTCTACAGGTGGGTGCAGGATAGAGATACATACATCCCCATTCTCATAAATGTTGGGGTGCCACATTTTGGTGAGGAAGCGGAAAGCAGGCGGAGAATATGGGTAGTCCACAGGAAACTTGATCCGAGCCTGGGAGACAAAGGACATAAACAATAGCCGTATAAGAACAGCTTCCCATTACGACAAACAAGATCCCCCCCAGTCAAGAATATTTTTCTGTGAACTGTATCTCGCAACAAAGACAATACTTGGACTGTTCTGAGTAACATTATTAGGCACAAGATAACATCCAAGGAAACACATATGACAGCCTTCTGGTCTTTCTGTTCCGGGAAGATAAAGATGAAAAATACAGATTTACTTAGATGAATTGTGATTTATTTTTATCAGAATATATCATGTTAACTATAGAACTGTTTGGTATTTATAGACGAACAGACAGACTTTTGGATCGATAGGAGACAGATAGACAGATAGAATTAGACTTGATTCATATTATATTTTCTTATGTATTTGGTGTAAACAATCACAAATCTCAAGGATTCTCTCTTCTATAGCTGCAGGAAGAAGTTTATAAATAGTAACTTTACAGTCTTTGCAAGCCCTACTTAGGTAGAGGTGGTCATGGAGTTGCTAATGTTAGCGTAATGTAATATGGTGTGGAGAATAGAGGGAGGGAGGCTGGTGATGCATTTAGCTGCTGAGTGTGTGCAGCTTACAGCAACATCAGTAGGTAGGTGGGGATGATTCAGACATTATTGGAGTTGGTCTCCAGCTGTCCCTTGAACCAAAGCTTTCTACGCTAGTCACCGATATGGCCTACTGAAACCCCGCCCCCTCCCCTACATCTGCATATAACGCTACAATCTGTTCAGGACAAGCAATGCAGTGAAGCACTTAGTCGCAACATGAATGTTCACCGTCTGCTGTTGACCCACTGACAGTCAAACTCACTCGCTCACATTTGCTGATTCGGCTTGGACAGCTGCTCCTTACCACAGTGAACCATGAGGAGCAGGGTGGGAGGCCTGTCAGCTGCTCTGAGCAGGGTGGGAGTGGAGTTGCAGTGGAGACAGAAATGGGGGGAGGGGTACCTCTTGATATAATGGAAGATAGTCTATATGAATAATAGAGTGAGCGCGAAGCTCTCCAGCATTCAGACCACGGTTTGGGAAGCAAAATGTACTGCCCATAAATACTACAAACAGTATGTTCCCTTCACTGAGGGGCAGGATGTCCTGACTTTCAGAGCGACATCAGCGTTTGTTTACTGGATGTCTTTCTAGATGAGGATTCCTGATTTGCAATCAACAGTGCAAACTTGTTCTTAAAAAAACAAAAAGAAAACAGTAGGGAACAGTGAGTTGGCCATGAGATAATGTCACTTGCAGGAAAGAACTAGCTGAAACCCAGGATTTGAAATACTTTGGCCCGAAACTTGGCCCATTAAAGTACAAAGTTTGACATTGCAAACCCCACTGTTTGGCAACAGTGCAACACATAGCAACCGGCAAGAGTAATGGAGATGGAATGAAAGCCAGGATTGTAACAGTGAGAGCAGGGTGTTAAAGAATCATATCTGTTTACCACTCTCTTAAAATGATCAATCCTGTCATTCTAAGAAAACTCACTTTTCCCAACACCGTGATCATGTACTGTTAAGACTCTAGCGGGCTCAATAGAGTGATCTAAGAACTCTACGACATGTCAGTTACTGTGCCTAAAATATTTGCTGCTTTCTAATAGAAAGACAAATAAAACCGGAAATATTAGCACGCAGGTCTGACATTTCAGACTGTCATGTCATCTTTTGTTGTAAATGCATTGTTGTCATACTTTCATCTGAGGCTGTTTAGAGATCGCTCTACTACTTTTTCATTCCTTGTTATTTCCAGGCATTGACTTCAAGAGAGTTTACCTCTTAGAATGAATGTAACATCCTGTACTTTTGTCTCAAAATGGCCTCAAGCACATTGTTTGCTCTAAAGAAAACCAAGATATGCTCTCTGTATAATAAACAGTTCAACTTAAGCAGGACACTTTAAAACACCTAGAGCACAGGTGACAAACTCAGGCCCGGGGGCCAAATCTGGCCCAGAGTGTAATTATATTAGGCCCACAAGCTTATATCAAATACTGTATGTACTAGAGTTGGCCCACCAGAATATAGGCCTTATATACTGGCAGGATTTGTACTTCTAGTGCATGGAAATTTATTCACGGGCTGCACTTCAAGACGGGCAAGCCAGGCAGTTGCTGGGGGCTGAGGCCCCTAGGGGGCTTGGTCAATTTTTTTTTTGCGGCGGGCACTGATAGGGTGGGGGACCCAGCAATATCTTGCTAGGAGCCCCAAGAGACCCTAGCACCCCCCCTGCATTTAATACAAGGAGAAATATTTACAGTCTATTTTTCAAAAAATATTCAGTCTGGCCCGTAATTTGCCAGTTTTTAAATTGTAGCCAACTGTGAGATTGAGTTCGACACCCATGTCCTAGAGTGACTACTTTTATAACATTTTTTACCTACAAAGCTCTGTGACACAGCAACAACTTGGGTGCAAATCTAATTTTCTCATTTTAGAGTTTTTTTACTCAACATTACTATAGACATAGGAACAAGACATAACAGCTATTGCTCAAATTTCACACCTGTAACTACTTAGGTTGGTTTTATTGGGCCTGTCAGAAGAGAAACAGTGAACTGGGTGGGTAGCATATAACAGAGCCAGAAAGCTCATATAAACTGCTAATCATGGCATATTGAAATAATTACTACACTTCAATTATATTAGATATAAACTATTTTCAACATGCTTGTTTAAAACATGGAAAAGGATGAAAAGAAACTCCTCACGCGGTTTTAAGTTCAGTACACTTAACAGCACTACTTTGAGGGACATCCTGTTTTAATTTAATTATGTTTTAGTCTTAAGACTCTATTGTCCCTGGGGCGCAATTCATCTTTGCATCACAATGCAAAGGTTCAGACAGACAAAAGCATGAAGACAATTAAAAATCACCAGCCTTTAAATGAACTGGGTACTGCTCAAATGATGTATGCAGTCTTTTTAAAAAACAAAAAAATTTGTAACCTGGACCCTTTATATCTGAACAAAAGCCACCCGCAGGTGAACAAATTGAAAGAATTGTTTTAATGCAACACAACTTACTAAATATTCAACCGCATCAACAGTAGCTGTTCTAGTTCCCATTAAAGAATATTCTTCCAGAATATTGGAACAGGTTGTATGGAACCTGCTACATACAAACCAGGAAAAAATAACTGGATGACTAAGGAACAAATGCTTGGTGTCTTTCTTTAACCAACTTTTTACCCATCTTATTTCACTGTTTATATTTCCATCTGTTATGTCTCGGCCACTCATCTGCAACCCATTCTGTCTTCACAACAGTCAGGTCTTAACAGGTCATGTGGCTCTGCTTCACCTACTTTACCGATATTTTATCTAATACTAACCAAATCCATAAAACAGCTCATTCAGGACATGGGTTACAGGTCCTGATACTAGTCACCCAAACAAAGACGATCTTTATTCCACTGTAACCTTAAAAGGCTGCCTTGAAAGATAAAAACTAATGAGAATGAACATGCCCAGCTCTCACAAACAGGCATCAAGGTGAAATAAACTAGGTCAGTGCAATAGACATGAAGTGAGTAATATAAAACATTCTGTTCTATACGCACACATATCAACTGAGGAGGAGACTGAGCTGCTAAGTTATGGTTACGGTCATCTATCAGCGTAAGAAATCAAGACAACAAAATTTGTGGCCATGGTTTGAAGGTGTGATAACCCCACTCATGACCTGATTCTGCGGACAGTTTTGACTAATTTCTGCAGCCTCTCGCACAGCAGAAACCCTTTCATTAGGACAACGCTGCGAGGAAGAGCTCAGTGCTTCTATCTAGTTCTTTCTCTGTTCTCTCCATTTCCCTGGGCCCAGCTCTTGTTTCTCTGTGACAAAGCCAGAGGGGGGAAACATGACTCCAAACAGCTCAGCAAGGCCCGGCCCAGACAAGTCCTCTACAGTGTGGTTGAGTTCTTTCTGACTGCACACTTCACTGCACTGCTACTTCAAGTCAAAATTATGCAGCGTGCATGTGAGGGCAAAGAAAAACAGACACAAACTAGTCTCAACTGCTCAACAGAACTGAAAATGTTAGAATACAGGGGTGGTGGAAAACTGAGCCTAATTTTACCATGATAGGTGTAAAAAAATATTATTATCTAATCCAAATACCTTTTATGCCCTGAAGAAGTTAATATTGCATATAGTGCCTCAGCATAAAGAATTTTTCTTTTTTGCCATAAGCCTAATGTACGGTAACTCAATTTTCTTGCCAACAAACGCTATATTTTTTCCACATTACCGGAAACACAGTTTTTCCCCTTTTTTGAGGGGTGGGGTTGGGGTGGCAGGGGGTAGAGAATGAAGGGGCAGGCTTATTGATAACTATTGGTTATCAACTGTTATCAACTGGTAACAAATAAATATCTACTGATGCAAGTGCCATGGCATTTTTTTTTACTTAAAATACAATTGACTTCAAATTTCCTGTCCCAAGGACAAGCAACAATGAGACAATACTCTGACTAAATACAAATGTTTTAATAAAGCAAAAGTGTATTTATTGCTTTTGTAAATCATGGCATGGTAAAAATACATATGCATACAGTAAGTCAAGTTTTTATATTAAAAACATTCTCTTCCCTTCATAGCAGGGTTTACTACTCAATGTTGGTAAGAAGAAAACACTCGGACCTGTAAGGGACAGCTGTTTAAAGCTACCACAAGTTAACTAAAAAGACCAGATCTCCACAGTCTGACTTAACAGGACCTTTTACTTAAACTTTGAAACACAAAGATAACTTTCTGTTTGGTCAAACACAGAGAACTCGGATGTATTCATTGGTAAAGCTTAGATCTTGCATAGAGTGTTGCAACAAGAAATAGTAAGATACAGTTCTGGCATTAACACAGTCACTTTAGATTGTAGCTGTATGTGTTGGTTATACTGTATATCACTGTGGATCAGTGTACTTCCACAATGGCAGGGATGACACAGGTGCTTGGATCTACATGCAAAGTCTTTAGGTTAGATAAAACAAATGTTGAAATAAGGTGAAATAAGGTTAAAGCAAACTGTTTCCCATGATAATAGTAGATTTGCTTAATATTTTATAATAAAAAAAAATAACAGTATGTGTGGGAAAACTATTGGCTATTGTTTATTAGGAAATATGGCAATATGCCAATAGATCAACAATGTGTAGATATCTATGAGAAAAAAAATGAAGTGAAATAGACGTCACAAGCTGACTGTGGAAAAATATTTAACATTGCATCACTAACACAAGGGAACTTGAAAATCTCAAGGCTTGAATCTTGAAAGATTCCAGGATTCCAGAGGTCTCAAAACTAAGGAAATTTAAAAGCACAAGGGTCTATTGTAAAACTCTGGGTAAGGGTTCCTCATCCTATTCATAAGGTTAAGTTTACAAATAGGCATCAATGTAGGACAATTATTGAAGAATAACTGAATGACACAGGTCTGAAGACAGTGTCTCCACTCAAAATGAATTAGTCACACAGCTGGTCTGAGAGAGCAACACCCATGTGAACTGAATACCTGACTATGTCAGGTTTCATGTGATGTCATAACTCGCCCTTTCTCTGTTGTACAGACTGCATTGATGCGTCATAACCGTCTGGTTGTTCAAAACACCCGGCGATGACTGTATGTTTGTCAACCTCCTTACACATGGCAAACAGGTTGGATGGAAACCCAGCACAGACCACTGACTCAGAACCACGCAGTCAATATTGCAGCCAGGCTGTGCATTCCTGGCCTGACAAAGGAATCCTGAGCACAGCGCCCACAGAGAACACACCATCAACGGTAATCTGACTGGGGCCCTAAGCCTGCCTGTGCTCACAGGCTCTAACAAGACCAGAGGCAAAATAAACAGGCTTCTCAAGAACTGGTAACACAGAGCACTGTATACACTGTGAATACAGACTGAACACAGTGATAGTCAATAGTGATACATTATAGTCGGGTTGTAACATGAACACCACGGTCAACACAAGGCCTCAATACAAGACACTACTACAGGGATAAAAAAAAAAGTCCATAAAAACACATACTTTCAGCTAATTACAAGATATCCTTTTTGACCTAGTTGTACTACTAATTTAAAATAGTTTGACATGGCTGCTACAAAGAAGACTGTTAAAATTTGGCTACCAGGTTGATTTATATTTAGTTGTTTTTTTCACCCAGTTTTCCCTACACCACTACTGCTGTGCTCAGGGCATCTGTGAAGGTTACCATCGAGTCGTGTTGCCTCTTATCCGTTCCCTGTTCTGTTTTGATAAATAAATTTTATAAAATAAGAAGAAAAGAAGGAGTGAATACATACATTAACAAATAAAGACACCTGCAGCTGAGGTCTGTTCAGTTTCAAGTGAGCCATCTAACAGTTTTAGGAGTCTGAAGCATCAATGGTATGGGAACACTTCAGGTCAACAACATGTGATAATAAAGAGTTCTGTAGACCAACAAGTACAGCTTCATCAGCTTATCAAGGCAGCACAGGCACGACTCAAGAACACCTTAAAAAACACCAGAGTAGCCAGCAGAAATGGCACAATATCAATAGAAAATATCTGTATTAAACATTTTTAACTACATTTTTTAATAATCCTTTAACGCCATGAATACCTCAGGACAATACAGCATTTATTCAAATGAGTAGAGCGAGTAGAGTGTGAGAATTCAAGCTTTTCTGTTACAAAAATCGAAAAACACAAATTTTGTGGCAAACTTTTAGTTGCTGGATATAAACTTCCTTATTTTGTTTTACAGTTTACGAGTGTCATGGGATAACTATGGAGCATGAGACTATAAGTGTGTTGAGCAATTATAGCAAAAACAAACAACTAACAGTTACCTAACAGGTTTAGGGGTCACAACATTGTGAAACCCAAATAGAAAAACTGGACTGTTGCAATTATTACATTAACAATAGATCCTTTATATTATATAGAGCTCTGATGAATGGTATAATATTCTTTTGACCTATCATACATCAAGTTTTAAAGCAGTTTGAATATTCAAAATATAATAAAATATATATAAAATAATACATTCTGAGGGATAAAAAGGGAGTTGAGGAAGAAGAAGAAAAGGGAGTCTTAAATTACATTTATCACAACAACTTCTGGGCCACCTCAGCAGATAACCAACATACAGTACATTGACCATAACAGGTCAAAGTTAAGGATTTTTAAACTCTAACTAATGACTAATTGATTAACCACAAATATAATTAGAAATTCTAATTTGGTGATTGTTCAATGAAAAGCCATTACTGGATTAAAAAAATATATACATATATAATTTTTGTGATGCTAGTCGTGTTCTTTGCTATTTACTTTGCTTGATGTCATTGCCACTAAATAAGAGGTTTACATTAGAACTTAAAATGCTGTTCAACAACCTTTATTTCTGCAGTACTATAGCTCAGAGCTTCTCTCTTCAGTGAAGCTGCACTTCAACATTTACAACATTAAAATAAAAGATTCAACACAATACAGTTGTATTAAATTTTGTTTCTGTGACCAAATAGTGTTTGTGTAGATAAGCAGTTTGTAATAGTCCAAATAGAAGCTTTGCAATGTTCAGCTGAACATGCTAACCTGCTTCCTCATTGGGCTGTTTTTTTTTTCATTGGGACAAACAGTGACTTACAGCAACCTATAGAAGTATTCTTTCCAATGTAACCAACTCCATGTCCAATTTTCCCAATAACATGGATAAAGTAACTGTGCACAATATACAACCCATTGTATGTATCTAAAATATATACAGACTCGCGAAACCAAATGAAGTAGATAAGTTTAATGTTCTATATTTCATTCTGATTACTGTATATACGGTATGTATATTTAACATATATAATTTACAATAAGCTCACAGTAGGTATGGTAAATAGATGTATCGTGTCAATTAGCAAACAGTTGGCCAATAAAACTAAATAAAACACTTCCTGAACTTCTTAAAATAAAAACCTCGCATGGGACAATGGATAATTATTTTTATTGCGATTACTCTGATTAATATGATCGTGTTTGACAGTGGTAATGTGACAATAGCCAGTGACTTGAGTTTTAGTTATCATTGGTATCCATAAAATGCTACTGGACAACCGGTCTTGGTCCGTTCTATTTAAATAAACTGAATATAAAGGATATATCGAGCTGCCAGAGAACAATAGCTCGACTGCTAGCTAACACTGGCTGCTTACCTTAAAATAACCGCCCTCGTAGTGAGTGTTCGGAGGTCCGAATATCGCCACTTCCCAGTTGTACATGTCCGACTCGTCCACTAAAGTTATCTTAAATCCTTCCACCGGCTCATCTTGAAGACTCTTCATCTCCAACATTAGTGCTTTCTGGGAACTGGCTACATGATGTCCATGCTGAGCCATATTCCGCCTCTGTGTGTTTATCTGCTATCAGCTATCGCTGCGAACAAGGACAAAGATAGCTCGACTAAAATGATGGCCTAAACCAAACCAACAAAGTCCAATCGCTAAAATCTCCACGTTAACGTCAGTTTTTTTTCAGTGTGTGGTGACTAAACAGGGCCCTGAATCCGCGACGCTGCTTTGTTCGGTCAGAACTTGCGCTCCCTCCTGCTCTCCGTTGTTGTGAACACAGTGTCGATTCAGTTCATAACAACTATCTGGAGCTCCGCTGCTGTAAAGCTGCACACAGACAGGTCGACTTGGTTTCCGGCAGTAACCTTCAATAGTTACGTTTTTGTTCAAATGAACACACTGGAAGACGTTGAGATTAAAGATACTGCTATCAATGGTATTTAAAAGAACATTATTGGGTTTTAAAAACATTGTTTACAAAGCTTTAAACAATATTACATCATATTGTACAATATTTTAATCTAAAATACATTATATAGTCAGTGATAATATATTGTATATTGTACAAATATAACGTATTAAATTTGCTGGCTTTATTTCATTTTCACAATATGTAATGTATGGTACAATGTTGGTATAGGTTTCTGGTACAGGCCTAAGCAAACTAAGACCTATGGTCCAGTTGTGGCCTGTTTGCCATTTCATTCCGGCCTGTCAAACTCATCCAAATTACAGTACTGTTAATTCATATTGTTTTTACTCTTCTACCTTTTCCCTGGAATACTAGTATTTCCCCAATAGACAGTGGACAATAGACAAGGATAAAAGCATGTTAGCATTATAGCCATTATTCATGACTTTTACACATCATTTATCTTTCACACAAATGTACCATCTAGCTTGTTCTGACCCGTCACCCTTGTCAGATTTTAGTACCCACTGTGGCCAAGGAGTCAAAATATTGGCCCATGTCTGATCTAGTACAACCCAATAATGTTGAAGCCAAGACATCATTAAAAGGTGCAAGTTTGTCTACGATGGCATGATGTGACTACCCTGTGAGCAGGTATTCTGAAATAAGGTTTTGTCATAGGTTCACAAAACAAACACAGGTGTTTGTATGTTGTTGATTTATCATTGTTTATTTATCACATTGATTGAATCCACCTGTGCTCCACTGACCTACCCTTGACACCCCCCTCCCCCTAACACACACACACACACTGAAGGCTATTCTCATTAAAGCATAAATAACATTGAAACAAAGTTCTAAAATAACTCTTATATGAAACCTTATTATAACTAAGTAAAGTCGCTGTATTTAAAGCTTCTTGACGAGTGGTCGTCCATATTTTTGTTCACAGTTGTCGATACTCTGACTCGTAAAGCGATGCACAGCATTATTTTGAAAGTACAAACAGGAACGGTTGTTGGCCTCTGTTCACTTAACACAAAATATTTTTTATCAAGGCTATCCTTTCTTTGGGTTGCGTTCGTATAGAAAATTCTAGGGACGTGTAATGTACACTGTCGGTTCACTCACGTCAAACTTTACAAAATGTTGTTGTTGTATCTTGACAGTTGAACCTTACCCAACTCAGATGTGTATAAGAGACAGTGAATATATAGTGTCAGGTATATCTGCTGAAGCAAGTAATTCTGGGAAATTTAAGAAGTGATGCTACATTTCAAATGTTGAAATATCCAACAGACAACACAAAGTTTCCTTAAACCATCGTCCGTGGCCATTTTTACTTACTGCCACTAACTCGTTAATAACACCCGTGTATATAGCTGTTGGTTTCACGTAAAACGTAGCTGCCAATTCGCGAATGACGTCGTGCGTCTCATTTCGTGTTTCGTTGGCTGTTAATTTTTCGCAAGGAATGGACACGCATAAACAGACGTTGAGAAGAATATGTTAACTATAATATTATTTCTCATAACGACAGCGTAACGTAGCGATTATCTTAGCCTGTTTTGTATCGTGTTATGTCTGTCTCTTATACACATCTACACACACACACACACTGAAGACTATTCTCATTAAAGCATAAATAACATTGAAACAAAGTTCTAAAATAACTCTTATATGAAACCTTATTATAACTAAGTAAAGTCGCTGTATTTAAAGCTTCTTGACGAGTGGTCGTCCATATTTTTGTTCACAGTTGTCGATACTCAGACTCGTAAAGCGATGCACAGCATTATTTTGAAAGTACAAACAGGAACGGTTGTTGGCCTCTGTTCACTTAACACAAAATATTTTTTATCAAGGCTATCCTTTCTTTGGGTTGCGTTCGTATAGAAAATTCTAGGGACGTGTAATGTACACTGTCGGTTCACTCACGTCAAACTTTACAAAATGTTGTTGTTGTATCTTGACAGTTGAACCTTACCCAACTCAGCTGTTTGCTGTCAGTCAATTAAAGGTCAGGTATATCTGCTGAAGCAAGTAATTCTGGGAAATTTAAGAAGTGATGCTACATTTCAAATGTTGAAATATCCAACAGACAACACAAAGTTTCCTTAAACCATCGTCCGTGGCCATTTTTACTTACTGCCACTAACTCGTTAATAACACCCGTGTATATAGCTGTTGGTTTCACGTAAAACGTAGCTGCCAATTCGCGAATGACGTCGTGCGTCTCATTTCGTGTTTCGTTGGCTGTTAATTTTTCGCAAGGAATGGACACGCATAAACAGACGTTGAGAAGAATATGTTAACTATATTATTATTTCTCATAACGACAGCGTAACGTAGCGATTATCTTAGCCTGTTTTGTATCGTGTTATGTTATTGTCTATGAACGGTAACCGTTCGTTGTACAGTACACTGCTTAAGGCCACACTAAACTGGATTCACCAAAGACGTAGGTCGAGTTACATGTTGTGGACAAATATTCACTATTTCCCCCTTCAGTCCAAGCAGGTGGGACAAAACACTGTCCTCATTAGTTACCAAAAATTAAACATTGTTTTTGTTTACCAAATGTCCATATCCAGAGACAACATTCCCACCTTATATTGTTTCTTCTTTGCCACTTGCGATAATAACAAGTTTTAAGTTTAATATAATAAACATCAGCAATTAATCACACATCCATCACACAATCAACTTCTGCCTTGGCCATACAAAACCAACATATTTGTCTTTTGTGAATGTTTATTGATTCACTGTAACACAAAAAGACTACAGCATCATCTTACAGTCTTTATTTTTTTATTTCGGGTGGAATTCTTTAAAGGGAATGTATTTAACTCATGTTGCCCTCTTAAAAACGTTACTTTATACAGTTGCAGAATCAAGAATGGAAAAAATCAAAAGACAGGACCTTCAAAAATATATATCTGGGTCATATCGGAGTATACTTCAACTTCACAAGCCAAACTTGGGAAAATAAATCACGGCAACTAAAGAAAAGCTAATTTTGACAGTGGGTTGTGTCTTTCAGTACGCTGTTTCACTTGACCAATTCTTAATTAATTATATTTGGTGCCCTAAACCCTGTGTCATGACAGCAGACAAAATACCCCTTTCCCTCCCCTTGTGTTTAATAATTTAAAACATTCAATAATATTACTTGAATAAAAATGTGTAGGATTTTAAAAAGGAAAATACAAGATGGAATGTTCATGAAAAAATAGAGGGAAAATAAAGTGTACATCTCTAACCATGCGATTTACACATTTATTTAAATATGCACAGGAACAATATTTGATCACGTGTGATTGTTAAATGTCTTGTTCCAATGCTTTCACTCATTAGTTATGGGGACGACATACAAATAAATTTTGGACCACATTTCTGCTTCTGTAGTCGACTGATCTATCAGTTCCCATAGTTTGAACATCAACGGATGGATGGCCTTGTATTTTTATTATAATGTATAAACAAAGACTTTAGGTCATAATGTGGAGTGAGATAATTGAATCAAACTTTAAATCTCTCATAGAGCGATCTTAGAGGCCTTTTCTTATAAATGGTCTGGTTAAATGTAACACATCAACACACAAAAAGTGAAAAGACAGTTGTTGAAGGGAAACTGAATTTGTACGCAAGACATCTGGACGTCAGGACCAAAACTGTTCATCAAAGCCAGATTGCTTAATACTAACTGAGAAGCTAATATCCTTAAATTGTTCAGTCTGTGTTTACAAGAGGGACCCACTGTACCAACTCCACAGAGGAGGTTATAAAAATCCAGAACCATAATGTAAATATGTCATTATTTAAGTGACAGAAATGGAACATAACCTGATTCCCGCTTTTTACCACTTTTTTCATTGTTTATTCCACCAACTGGAGACAGAAATGTGGGCAATCAAACACTATAGCGGCACTGTATATATGAGAATGTTTCTGTACAGTTATAACATCCTTTATACAACAAACAACTCCAGATTTAATGGAAAGACAAGACCGACTAAGGCGACATCGTCCTGAAAGTAAAATGTCTTGTGCTGAAACCAAAATCTCACAAATTAAACTACACTCATCTGGTGCCGGTTTTAAATTCATCACTGTTTTTGGTGGTTTGGGAAGCAGCGGAAAGTTGGATTGCAAACTTAACACATCTGGATCAGGAGGGGGAATAAGACTCAGCCATGAAAAGCTGGAGGAGGTGAGACTGCATGACTAAGGCACAGAGCAAAACCAATGACTTGCTGAATGAATCCTCCTAGAGTCATCAAAGATTCTGACCCATGGCACTGGCTCATCTGTTCTGAGCGTTGCCAACGGGCAGGAACTGGGATTCTAGCTGAGGACTTATGCCTTACATGTAGCTTTGGTTTCATTGCTACTCTCACTTCCCATTGCAGTCTTTTGGTATCCGGTTTTCTCAACACAACTTGTCAGAAGATGAAAACAAGTTGAAAAGAGCAAAGATCAAATATTTCAAATGTTATTAGCTTGGTACCGTCAGAGAAATCTGACATATTTTTGGGCTTGCACAGATGTTTGATGAGCAGAAAAAAAGGCGCAGAAAGGCTTTTACACAAAAAAAGGACAAAAGCAAACAAACAACAAAAGAAAAACTTCAAAACGATAAAAACCATTCAACCATCAACAGCAAAAGTCCAGTTTTCAACATTAAATTACATGACTGTCTTAGACCTGGATGTCGACAGATTGGTAGAGGGAAAGAATAAGCAGGAAGGAACAGGTCATCCAGAAACAGGTTTAGAGTCAGGATGGAAAAGAGTGGCTGTCAGAGGACACATGGGAGGAGGGTGTAAAATAAAAGTGCATCACAGAGAAGATGAAATATGTGAGAAACCGTTGAGAGTGCATAGGAAACAATAGAATGGAACGCTGAAGTAAAATGGTAAGAAAAATATTGGAAATATCAGGACTAATGACACAACAATGGAAGTGCCAACTGCAGTATTTTTGTAACATGATTATACTGTGTTGAGTTGCCAGTTAGGGGGTGGGGGCTTATATGAACCAGGTTAGGGGTGAACCGGGGGCTGTCAGACACAATCAGCACTGAGAGAAGGTCTGCTTGATTTCATCCAGCACATTCCCAAGCAGCATCGGCTCATCACATTTAGCGTCAATGGAAACTGTCTGACCAGACTGTGAAAGGAGGAGGTGATAGAGAAACAGTTTAATGTTTAAATATTCACAATATTGTAAAATAAATATACTATATGTTTATATATAAAAAATGTGATATTTTATTATTTTAGGTTTCTTATGTATGTTCTTTTTTATTTTTTAATTCTGTATAAAAAAGGTAAATCCAAGAAAAAACTGGCTGCACTAAAGTGCAATAATCTAAGATCATCTTTTAGGTGGTGTTCTACTTGTAGTCAGTAAAATGTAAATTGAAAATCACTACTCCCCATGGATTGGAAATTGTCCCATTATATTAATCCACTTACAGTTTTCACAAGCAGACAGACATGGTGACCCTGGATAGACCTGCTGTACATGGAGGCACAGGAGTCAATCCTCTCCACAACTGTTAAAAAAAACACAACATCATATCAATTGAAAAAGACCTGGAAGTTCTGCATTCAACCATAGCAATTATCAACTTCAACAGTTTCCTCACTTTCGGCAAAACCTGTGTTGCCACACTTGCCACATACCTAACAACAACTTAAATGTCCTTTCTTACAGTGGTTAGCATTAATCACTTAACTTTTGTTGAATTATATCTTTATCTTGATAAATGCTGTACCTGAAAAATGGTGATGGAAGCAGATCCTGGCTAGAAGGTGATGGAAGGGCATGTTTACCCCCTCCAGTCTGACAGAGCTGCCCTTCAGGTCGCCCGACTCCAACAGCTTTGCAAATGCATCGCTATGAAAGTGAGAACATTCTGGGTTTCATTTTCTCTTGACCACAAAAGAAAGGATAAAACATTGTAAGAATTGTAACCATTTCTGTCAAGCTGTTGCAACAAACCTATAACAGGGAGTAGTGATTAGGTAGGAGGTGCAGGTAAAGTGCAGTTTGAAGTCCAGTTTCTCATGAGTGGAAGATTCCTCATCCTGCAGGAAGATAACATAGTGACAAACCATGTTAACCACCAAATATAAAAAAAGACAAATGGAAAAAAATGATAATTGTGTCTTCAAAGAAACCAGTGGAACAACAACACTGACCTTTACAATGAAAGTTAATGTTCCCTTGAGTTTCTGTGGCATCACAATGCTCTGAACAGTGAAGACAAATCTTGCCTCATTGGACACACCTTAAAACCAAGAAAAAAAAAATCAGTAAAAAAAGGTAGAATCATCTGTTTTTTCCAGTGACTGTTTTTTATAGACATGTGGAATTCTTTGGATTTCCAGGGATAATCACTGACCTGGTGGGAGCTGGAAAGGAACAGCAAGACCATCGTGTGGGCCTGAACCTTCTGGCCTCTGAAGTTTGGAATTAAGTGAATCCAATACATTGAACTCCATGGATTTGAGGAAACTATCACACTTGTTTTCAAATATGACCGACACCACGACCTGACTGCCGTCCTGCAGGTTCCCCTGGATGTCGTTAACCTTACAGGAAGGGCACACAGAACAAATGCTTTGAGATGAACGCTTTATGCAGATCTAAGAATAATCAAACACAAGCTCAGGTCAAAACCTTTTTTAGCGGATGACAGAGAAAAGAGAAAATGAAGTAATCACAGCAAGCACACTTTGCTAACCACACACCAATGCACATCATTGATTTCAAGTATCTAGTAGCATAAGAGAAGAGAAAGACCAACTGTCTGAAATCACAATGAAAGATCTGCCTGCCTCACAGGCCAGTAAGAAACACACGAAGAACACGTGTAAAGAACAACCATAATATTCTGTCTGTGACAGTTTAATCGATACCTGATCAGCATCTTCCATCATCTTTAATAGGAGGGAGACAAATCAGAGACGTGTATATAGCTTTAATAGATGTATTTGATAAACCCATTCTGTACATTCTTACTGTCAGAAGTAAATATAAATACACTTTGATGTCAACAGTCCAGTGTAAACCAGTAATTTATTGGCACACCAGAAAAAAAAAAAGAGTCTGTAAACAGAATTTTCAAAATAAATCACAAACAGTGTTCAATAGGATACCAATGAAAACTGCAGGGTAGCTGCTCCTTTATACTCTATCTCGGTGACCTTTGAGGGTCTGGAAAGGCGCCAACGAATAAAATAAAATGTATTATCTGTTTAACTATCAAGGCCCTTTTTAACTTACCATTTTAATGTAGGAGTTCTCAGCCAACAGGCAGTAGTTGGACATAGACTGAAAGAAAGAATATGAAGGAGTGTAAGAAGATTTCAATTCATTAAAAAATTTAAGTAAGAGAGATATTTTTAAAAACATTAAAAAATGATTAATATTAAGCTATGTAAAGCAATATTTTCTAGAGACTGGTTTGCAGGTGTTTTTCTGGGTTCTCTCGAAACATGTTTCCTTAGAGTTTACAGTCATTTTTGCTGATTAAATTACTAAAATTGTTGTTATCACCCAGTCAAGAAAGAAATATCCTCAATAATGTTAAATAACAGTCAATGATTTACAATTAATGCACATACAGTTGCTGAACCTAGACCTGACCTCCAGTGGGAGGCTCGTACCTATTTGCTTAGTTAAATCCATGTGGAGACTTTTGTTTTGGCCAGGCAGTGTACAGGAAAATGTCCTGCATTTTTTACTATTTTCCCATCTAAAAATGATCAAATGAAGATTCATAACAAAACACTTTCTTCACTTTAAAAGTAATTAAACAATACTAACCGGAAGAGGCTCCTCCTCCTCCTCCACTGTGCCGTTCTGCACCGACTCTTCTCCGACTCCATCACTGTGGTGATGGTAGTGATGATGCTTCTTTTTTTTCTTGTCCTTATCTTCCTTCTCCTTCTTCTGCTTCTTTTTCTTGTGTTTAGAAGGTTTCTAATTAGCAAAACCCAGAGAAGGAAAGGAGAAAAACATTCGAGTTGAACCAAACTAAAATCTTACAACTGCTAGAATTGTCCAGAGAGTGTCAGGACTCAGGTTAATCATTTACACAACATATCTGTCAGACAGCAGGTTGAACAGTGATCTCCAACACTACAGTCAAACATCCCTGCTGTGTAATAATTATCAGCAAACAGTGGGAGGCTCACAGTCGTTTCCATTTCGGTGTCTTTGGGTTCGTCAGGCTCTGAGTCCTGTGCTCCTCCTGAGATCACCTCTGCTGCTGAGGCTGCTTCTGCTACTTTGGGTACTTCCTGTTTACACAGACACACAAGTAAACATATGAAAAATCCTTAGATTAGATCAAACAGGCCATGCAGCATGTGGAAAGGTTTCTGATGTGACCAAGTTAAGCATCTCATTTACAGATGTCATGCAGCACCATGTGAAACCAGCAGTTTCTTGGCCTGATAAATGATAAATATATTCAAATAAATTAGTAGTAACACACGAAATGTTAAAGTTTTACCAATTTAACAAAGATAAGCGTGGGACTAAGCTGTGTATAAAGTCCTGGTCAGTGGACTAGTCCTGTTATCAAGTACCAGGTATTACATTGTTTTAATGCCTATTTTGGATGCAAATATATTTCAACCACGTTGTTGTAGCAAAGTTAAATTGTAGAGGAAAGAGGAGAACATGCAGTGAATGAGGTGGTTGTTAGTCCAACACCGAGAGACTGCCGCTGGAACTCCCTTTTCTTAAGAATCCTCAGACCTTTTTCTTAATTTTTAGCCAGTTATATATAATACTGCTAAAACAAAAAGATACATTGGTCAAATGTTTCACAAAAAAAATAAAAAAACAATTTGTGCAACCAAAGAGGAAACAGCTGCACAAAAGGGGTTACGTGGTACTAACAGACACAAAGAACCTGACCCCAGGCCAGATTCCAGGTAACCTCAGGCAACCTGCACTCTATCATTACCACCAGCACCACCACAGACACAGAAACCACTTCGAATCACAGACTGACATGGAATCCGGCGAGCACAACAACAGCTGAGAAAAAAAGTCACTGACATCCTTACACCGACACAGAGACACACTGGAACATAGAGGAACATAGAAGAACATGGGAGAAGAAGAACATGAGAGACAATGTGTTAAAAGGAAGGAAATTGAAATGACTGATCATTTTGGAGAGAGAGAGAGAGAGAAAGAGAGAAAGAGAGAAAGAGAGAGAGAGACACAGAGGACAAACACAACACATGAGCTTGATCAATAAATCATGGAGTGAATAAGGAATGTGTTAACTGAGGAGATGATGGGAGGAGGGGACACTCCACCTGGATGTTAGAAGGCACTGGAGCATTTGAGAGCCAGAAATCCAGATCCGAAACCTAGGGAGAGGAAGGGAGGGAGAGGAATGCCAGGAGGTGAGAGGGTGGAGGAGCACACAGGTTCTGTATCTTACTACCACAACCTGTGACAACAGATACAAAGACATTCAAGGTTCTATGTCACGAATGCATCGAGTTCGAGCAGTCGCTAAAAAGGAAATGATACTTGACACCTGAAGCTGTTGGAAAAATAGACTGTAAGGAAGCATGCATATTAAATGCAATCACTCAGCAGAGACTGAACACGCCATACTGTGATAATATTTCCTTTAAATAAAAGATCATATATAACATATCGATCCAACAGGCTGGTATCAAGTAACAGTAATTGGGACAAAGAGAACATTTACTATTTAACAGTTTACAAGTTACAGTACAACATTACAGTACTGGTAACTTGTTTATTGATCTTAAATCTTTCCTTTGTGTTTATTTTTCATTAGTTTAGTCCATCCTTAAAAGGCTCCGTTAAAAGGAATGCTTTCAAACAAGTCCCATTTTATAACTTTTCTTACAAACTTCATACCTCAGCACTGTTAGATGTGGGCGGCTCTGAGGCTTGACTCGGTTCCTCTGATTGGACCACAGGCTCATCCACATCACCTCCCAGAAGATCCTCCTCCTTGTCCTCACTTTTGTGTTTTTTCTTCTTCTTTTCCTCTTTGCTCTTCTGTAAACAGACAAACAAGTACAAAACAGGTTAAGTAAACAAAATTAATTCCTAACTAGGTCCTCGGATACAGACTGGAGTTGACGTTACAACTGACCTTCCTTTCCCTGTCTTTATCCTTCTTCTTTTTCTCCTCCCTCTTTTCTTTGCCATGTTTCTTCTTTGGCAGCTGTGTGGGAATGCCGTCTGTATCTCCTTCCTCTACAGGGCTTTTTGCAGCTTCCGCTGCACGATGAGACCTAACTGGTATTTTCTCACTGTCCGCAAGCGGTCTGCACAGAGGAAAGAGCACGGACACATTCTGACAGTGTTTGAATTAAGATAACAGACAATGGTCAGGTACACTGGCTGTGTAGAGCTTGGTTTGATCCTTTGGTATTTTCCCTATTCACAAGGCAAATAACAACAGAAATCTGTCAAAAAAGCTCAGATACCTCACAACCAAAAAAAATTCAAGCAATAAAAAAAGCCTAAAATAACATCTTTTAATTACTTCACGTTGAACTGATGTTTCAGTCTGAGAACTTGTAACTTTATCTTGTTACTGGTAATAACTACCCATTTCTCTACAGCCCCCTGCTGGTGTAGTTTTGCAAGTACAATAATGGGTTAATTTATTTATTTTTATTCATAGAACTTGATTTATCAGTCGGAAATATCCTTCAGGGCCTTGAACACTAGGCCACCAACTGCCCAATACTGCTATACTGTCACTTTTAGTATGAATTAACTCATTCAATCATTAATTACTTATAATAAGAAAAACCCTAAAATCTCCAGAGATGGCAGCAGAGATCTGTCTTGAAACATTTTACCTTGAAAAAAAAATGGAATGAGCTAATTGTCCAGTGCATATTTTTCATTCTATGTTTGCAAAGAATAATTCAATTTAATGTAAATTATTAAATTAGTTGTGATTCATTATTGTCACAAGTTTAACTGGATAAGGTACTGTGTTTTTTTTTTGTATGTCTCAATTATTTAATAAACCCATTTTTTTAGTCAACACACACATTGCCAGCTGCGGCTAAATGCCTTATTTCTTACATACAGCTGCCCTCGCAATATTAGCAGATGTTACTTGGGGTAAACATGATTTAGTGACGATGAAAAATATGACCTGGGCTCTTTGAAGTAGCTCTTTTACAAACATCTTCTACTTTATCATGCTAACACAAAGTAATAAAACCAAGATGATGCAAGGCTATTGCGGTTGAATAGTTTAAATAAATACTACTTTTAGGTAACAAAAGGTGAACAGGAAGAAGAATAAAGCAAGGAAAGCAGAATTGGAATCCTTAAAATCAAAGCAGCACATTAGCAGGATAACTAATTTGTAGAGACAGGGAGGGGGAAAATAAAGGTCCACCCTGAACCTCAGGTCCTGTGACTAGGCGTGTACTCACCTGTGCCCTGACATTTCCAAACTGCCCAGAGAGGGGAGCAGTTATGGAAGTGTGTGTAAGCATAGAAGAGAGAAGGAGCAGAAAGCAGAATGCCATAAGAGGAAGTCAAGAGGAGAGAAAGGAGGGACACATGACCTGCCAGTTTACAAGAAAACCAGAGGTAACTGATTCTGGTGAGCAATACTGCATTAGTACCACTGCTCTCAGATCCATAGGCCCAATGGCTTTATCTTACTGAAATAAAATCTTAAATGTAAACTATTTAAAAAATGTACAGACATACAGTATATATAGATATAAACACATGAAATATACATATATGTAATAGACATTTACAAATATACATACACATACAAATATATATGTATAAAAGTTTAATGGTATGAATACTTTTGCAAGCCACTGTATACTTAATAAAAATATTAAATATTGACTAAATGCTAACCAATCAAAGGACTCTGTATCACTCTTTTGTGACATGACACTCAACAGACAGTTGCTCTGGGCAAGAAGTTTATCAAAATATACTTCTACTTATCAAACAGCACCGTTTTGTGGTTGATGGACTTGTAGATGTACTCACTTGTCCAGGTCAATGTCCAGTGCTTTGTGGGGGTCATTGGGATCTTTCTCATCATCATCACTCGGTAAGGCATTCTAAAACAAGAAGAAACCTGATTCATTAGCACACAGTATAGATTTTCTCTCCTTTGTTTTTTTGTTGAACTTACAGAGTATGGGGTCTGGAAGATGAATGCGGGTAATGATTAAAAAGAAAAATTGTCTGATCAATTAAAAATGAAAAAAACGAGGGGAAAAAAAAATTATATGTGTATTTCTAAACATATTCTTCAGCAACAGCCCAGCTCACCTCTGGCATCTCCTCAGTAACTATGTCGACCATGTGCGCAGGCGTGATGTCCTCCTCACTCTCCGGGCCAGAATCATGTTTCTTTCCTCGTCCGCTGCGCTTCTCTTTCCTCTTCTTCTTATCTTTCTTTTTCTTCTCTGCTCTCTCCTTCTGTCGACGCTCTTCCTCCAACTTGACATATTGGTCAGACATGGGCAGACCTAAGGTTTAAAGATAAAACAGACAGACGGGTAACTTAAAGGCTTGTAATAACTTGGGAATCTGTACCTAAATCACAGTCTGTCTCTGAGTGGGACTAAACAATTTTTGACCAGTAGCAGAAATGCAATGTCAGTGACTTATCGCACCTGGGACTTTTAGAGGCACAGTGAGGTCAATCTGAACGACTGGGATGTGCTCCACTCCAGGAGTTTCCTGGTAAACCTGTAAAAATAAAATCAAAAATGACTTTTCCTTTAAAGACATTAGCAGAGCTGATTGTCCTGGAACAACAAAAACAAGAACAAGAAAAAGACACACACATCAAATCCCAGAGAAAACATAGAGCCACACATAAAACAAATGTTCACTCAAAACCATCACTCCAGAAGTCTGAATCACACCTTCAACACCTAACAAACAGTTGTCAAAATAAATATTTAGTTAAGAATGGAGGGATAAAAAGCACACAGTCTTCAAAAACTTTGCTTGATTCACAGACCAAACTGTCCGCTGAGCCACCGAATGCCGACTGATAAACAGAACAAAATATAACAGAAAACTGGTATTTATTAATCTGTTAATATAAAGATTGTAAAAAAAAAAAGAGTATGAGGAAATGTGTTCATGGAATCATGATCTGATAAGACCACTAAAATGTCCTATTATTTTATTTTGAGAAACAGAAACAGAAGAAAAGGAAAAACCGAGCGAATATTCCACCTCTGCTGAACACACCTTCTGAGATGATGGTGAGGACTTGATGTAGAAGGGGTTGTTTGCTTGCTCTTGCTTTCTGGCTTCTCTTCTCTGGTGAAACATTGGGGAAAAAGAAAATTAACTACATTACTGACATTTAAGTTCTTAACAGCCTTAGTAATATATTTTCACGATGATAAGAAACCCAGACTACACTTTGGCACAGAATAATGGCAAATATTTACAACACTTGATCGTTCTAAATATATCATTTAAAACTCCATGTGACGTCATCTTCCAGTCTTACAACAGGACCGGGCATTCTCAAATGTCATTAAATCTTAATAAAACTTCTCATTTGCGTTTGTTTTGGTTTAAATGGGTAGTAATCAAATGTAGCGAACATGCAGGAATAAGGTTATCACATTTTAAATTTGATTATTATTTAGATGAAAGCCAAATCCATCGAGCAGCTCACCCTTGCCAGCTCCTTCTCGTCCACCTCTGTGTGTCGAGCCCGTGAGTGTTTTGGCTCCTCCTTAGTGAAAATGGCCTTGGGCTGCTCATCCTCAGACTCGCTCTCAGACGGAGGCTCATTGATCCAGGTGTCCAGGTCCAGGCTTCACAGAAATACTTAGTTAGTCTTTCACAGTAGCCAGATCTAAACAAATCTCTACAAGACAGCAACCTAATAAGAGGTGCTAACGTACCCTTCAGGAACAGGCACTTTTTTCTGTGCCTTGGGAGCAACAGGGTTGAGTTCTCCAGCGAATAGTGCACTCACTTCTTCTGCTACTTCTACATCCTTCTGCTGCAGTTTCTGAATGTACTTAACGAGCTGCAGGATGCACGATGCCTGGAGACGTGATGCCATACAACACATTTGATTTAAAATGTGTAGGTTGAAGAACTCACTCTTCTAGAAGTGAAAAACAACCATTTTTTTCTTACCCTTTCTTGCACCTCCAGGTTGGCACTCTGTACAAAGACCGGCAGCCTCTCGATCATCAGCTGGCTTGTATCTTGTGCAACTGTGCTCTCAGTGTTTCCCTCCTGGCTCTTCAATACGGTAGCAAACAGCTTAGCAGCATTCTGAACATACACTGCTTGAATGTGTCCTGGTAGTGTGGCTACTTTGGGCCTGAGCATGGCCTCCAGTGTCTGCATTGGGTTCTCCAGGTGCCTTAAAATAATAGAATAGGAACAGATTTGGTAACAATTTATGACTAATTTGTGTAACAATTTCGAGGCCTTTAAGGACTGCTGCTAAGACAGTAATAACACTGTGGAGTAGACTCCACTGGTCTCCAATTCAATACTGTACAACTCCATCAACTAAACATGAAGTGCTGGTTGGCTACAACTGGTTGGCTTCAGTGCCAGATTGATTCTGCCAAGATGCACCACTGAACTGTACAGGAAATCATTCCTGTCTGTGGCCATCACACTTTACAACTCCCATCTGTAGAAGCTTCAGTACTCACTTTTTGATATTGATGCTTTATCCTGTACACAGTGAACATTTTGGCACAGTTGTTCTGGTTTTTATGTCTTTGTGCCATTTTATTGTGTTCTGATTTTCTTATAACTTTAATTTGTAGTTACTTGTGTATTTTTCAATGGGTATTCACTGTCTAATAAAGAGCAACAGTTCAATTGAATGAAAAAAATATCCTTCAAGAAAATAAAGCTATACTGATTCTGATGACAAAAAAAAACAAAAATCAAGACTAATTTGAGTGGAAATTGAAAAACCAGTCATCAGATATGAAGAGAATTGGTTGTCATGCATTGACAAAGTGATATGGATTGTTTCTTTTCATGTTAACAAACACAAAATATCACCAAATACAGCATTAGGCTTGTGGACTTTTTTGTAATACACATTTTTACATGCATATTTATTGTTGCCTTGAGAAGGAAACACAGGTTGAGATACATTTCATCTCTTAAAAGTGTTCCCTGGGGAAAAAACCTAATTTCTGTCACTCCATATCCACTAAGTATTACAAAGATCTGTGAAAATGACCTATATCAGTGATATCTAAACAGATCTGGGCAACTCACTCTGAGAATTCACCGCAGATCCAGGCTGCGGCATACAAGACTTCGCAGATGCCATTTCGCTGCATGTTCCCAGTGAGCAGGTGGGCGTTGTCCAGGAGCGTGGCCATTTGAGCAACGGCAAACACCCGGATCGCTTTGACCCGGATAGCAACGTCCAGCATCTGAGAGGCGATGAGGTGACCGTGCCGCGTGCCCTCTAACCTGGTCAGCTCAACCAAAATACTGATATACCTATGAAGTGGAAAGGATTGTTCGTAAAAGAGCCACAAAAACACCCGACAAGTATTAATTGATGAACTTATATACAAAGTCATTCTATTCTCCCTGCAAAAGTACATGGGAAAAAAACACTGACAGTATGGCATTTTTTCATAACCATTTTGCCAGGTTTCCCTACTGAGATCTTTTAAATAAGTGTTAAGGGCTGACCATTCAAAGTTGGTGATGTATTGATAGTTGCTCTGGCTGCATATGTCAATAATCTTGGTGAGTAGTTCATCTCTGTAGGTGGTTCCTTCAGCCTTGTCCACGTGTAGCATTAGTTTCTTCACAATCTCCATCAAGTTCTTTTTAGATACCTGGAAAAATCAGATAACTAGTTAAGTAACAGTTATTTTTTTTTGGTTTGAAGAAACTTTAGCAAACATGTTTTCTAACACACTTCTTCACTTATATGAACAAAAACATATGAAAGTAATAGAAGGACTTCTTTACCATTCCATAGAGAAGGTCAAGGGCCCTTAGACGAATGGACTCATCCTTGTCATCCAGACACTGGAGGATGAGGTCCTTATGAGACTGGACTGATTTGGGATGAGTCTTCAGGATCTTAGACATAGCCAGCAGGCCCAGGTACTTCACTAAAAATACACATAAGTTACTTATTACTTGGAAAATTGGCAATCTGGCAAAAATAATACTAGCGTTCTAATATTTGGAGCTTAGATTTTCTTAAGTGAGTCATGAGCCTCAAATCTCTCGTTTAGATAAACAGAGAAAATGTGTGTGTAAATAACACAAGCAACACTAATTCAATGTGCAATAAATACAAAACACAACTAGATAAATGGTTGAGATAGATGGAAAAGATGCACAAACACACATGCGACAACAGACGACCACACAACACCCAGTGAACCTCAATGAAGTTTGATAAAAGATCCTCTCGTCTCTTGTTCAGATCACATAGGAATCATTAATTTTCACCAAAGAATTGAATGATTGCTTTAAAGACACATTTCTCAGCAGGAAAGTTTAAATTGTTTTTTAGAAGAACATAAGATTAATCTTTTTCCAGTGCAAAACAATCTTTGTTCTCTCAGAGAGACCTCCGTGCTCGTTCTCTCACTGATATTAACAGTCACATCAGGTGAGGATAAATCAATACGTGATATTAAGTGGCATTTTTCTTCTTTGCTACAACGGCGTTTAAGTTATTAGATATTTCCAACTCTGCCGAGTCACTGAAATCTGTCTTGTCTGACTAAACAGGGATAAATGTCTCCGAGTTTCCTGGATCAATAGGCACATGTCTGACCTTGTTGTCACTGCAGTGACTATAATGGAGAAAAAACCTGGAATTTGATCCTGAATCTACAGTATGTCTGCTTTGGAAAAAAAACTGACACAAGCAACTAAGCAGTTTAATGTTGTGAAAGTAAAAATATATATGTTTGAATCACTGACTGTGTTGTTGAAGTGAGCAAATTTGTGGGTTTTTTTGTTGTTTATTTAGGTGTGTTGACTTTCTGTTTGCTTAAATGCACAACATTAAACTGTTTTTTGTCCATATCCATCCGACCCAATTTCTACTGCCAGCAAAAATGAGGCAAGATATATATACTATGAATTTGTACTAGGGTTAATGGGCTTATAAATATAAGATATAGAACATAATATTATATAATTATAGAACATAATTATATAATTTTATGTTCAGAATATGATTTGATGTCAGTTTTTTTTCCAGCTCACTAAATCTACTCCACACACACGGCTATCTATGTTCAGGACTCAGATAATTTGAATTTATATATAAAAAAACCATAAATGCTTGAAGGGGCAAAAAATATTTTAAAATCTAAAAGGCAAAAAGCTCAACGGAACATTAAGGTATCAAAAACTGTTAAAAAATTGCTGCTGATTTTCCTGCATTCTCTGTCAACTTTAACAAAGAGGAAGAAGAAAATGTTCAAGTTATCCTGAGTCAGGGCGTCTACGGTGATGGTCATCTAATAGGGTTGGACTCCACAGTATGAAACACGCAGACAATGAGAAAATGACACACTGCAGGCATTGACAGAGGGCTCACAGTTCTGGTCCGAGTCTTCAATCAGGATTCTAAGCTTCTGCACACAGAGCTGAAAGAGAAGGAAATGGAGAGACGTTACCATAACTAAAGCTTTCCACACTTGACATTTTACCAATAATAAAAGTAGAAATTAAGTTTATATTATCTATCTATATAAATTATATTACTATTACAATGGAGAGTTTTTAGTGGTGTACCTGGATACTAGCACTGTGGTTGGGCATCCCCGAGGACAATGAAATCAATACTGTGAAGCAGAAACAAAAAAACAGATGTGAATGCAGAATTTCTTTTGGTTAAATATTGCCATTTGTATCCAAAAGTATCCAGTTATATATGCTTTACTTTACCCATTCTTAGAATAGTGTAATATGTTGAACAAATACATTGGCTTAGGAGAAAATATTACAATATTATACAGAAACATGAAAGTAAAAAAAAAAAAACATCTCCTTGTAAATGTTTACCTGCAAGTTTACTACTGCTGTGAGACCAAACAGTACTGACCTGCAATTACGGTGTTGACACACTCATACAGCAGAGACATGGCAGAGGTACTGTGAGACAAGGAGAAAGTAGAAATGGACATGAGTGTGGATATTTATTACTATTGTTTTTTCATGAGTAGAATAGATTGCACCTCACCTGTGGATTAGATTTGTCAGAGGTTCGATCAGCTTCTTTCCTAACCGTGGCTCCAGCGGAGTAAGTGCACCAAACTGTACAAAAACATGTTTTAGGAACTTGAGTTTGATTCAGCTTTCATTTGATAAATCTGCAAAATAGGTGTCGGCAACTTAGCGACCAATAAAGCAATAAAGATGGTTTATTTCACATTAAAGAGCCGCAAAACCTTTCAACGTGTAATTTCCTGGATGAATTTATCAGAACTTATGCCTGAATTTGTTGGACAGTACTGAAAGTACAATACTGGAACAGTCTTCAATTTTGTTCTACAGGGTAAAAGTTTAAAGTAAACCCAAGTAAATGTAAGACAGTTATTGCCCATAGATATAAACTGGGCTGTGAGTTTGTCTGCAAGATTCCTAATCTATTTTAGCTTGGAACCCCATTTTCACACCACAAATCTCAGGAACTGAAATTTTATGTGGGACATTTTGAATTTTTGTAAAGCAGTTGTGATCCTCCTATGCAATGCTGACTCACCAGCTTGATAATCTTTATAAGAACCCAGTTGTTTGTAGAAGAGGTCATGAGTTTAAAGAAGAGTGGAGCCAGGGACAGGTAGTTCTTGGGATTTCTGCGAGCCAGCTCACAGATGACATTCACTGCTGCTGACTGGACACCTGGAGAACATTGCAAAGTTTGTAACAAACAAGGACCAAAATGAGATTCAGTCTACAGTAGGGGTCTAAACTTGTGGCCCGTGGGCCATTTGAAGCCTGTGGAATGATACTTTGTGGGCCCCATCTTGATGTGAAGGATTCTACTGCTAGTCAATGCTAAAAAATGGTTTTGAATGTGATTACAAGACTTCTCTAAAGTGTTGTACTACAGTGGAGACTGATTCTTTTTCATTTTCACCATATTCTCTTCTGTAATGAACGTTAACTGCTAATGCGGCCCTTTGGCAAATTGACAGTGGGGGCAGTGGCCCTCAAATTATTTGTGTTTGAGACCGCTGGTCTACAGGCTAACACTGCCGTCTAATTGTACTGTTAAATATTTTTTATCTGTGCAACAAAAACTGTTTTATTTGTCAAGACAGCCCTGACAGAATCACAAATGAACTCTCCTTAATGTCCTATTCTGGCTACTGAAAAATTTATAGTATTCAGGTAACAGAGAATGACAAAGTCCAACCTCACCAGGACTAAGCTGCCATATTATGTTGTTGCTTTGCCACCAAAATAAATTTTAGGAGCAGAAAAAGGTCGGGATAATAACAGCATTATGATCTAATATTTTGGTGTGTTTCCAAATACCTGGATCTGGATCCTCCAGTTTCTCCTTCAGCCTGGGAAAAGCTGGACGCAGGGACTCTGGGTATTTCAGAAAGACCTTGTACATAATCAGAACTGCTTTCTTTCTGATGTAAGGTTTAGTGTGGGACATCTAGTTGGAGAAAAAACAGACGGTAAGGACTATTAATTCAATATGGAAATGAGATGCATTGTATTGAAGTAAAGATTACTGGTAAATGAGTCTTTACGGCTACAACACTGTGACTCACCAGTGTCATGATGTCGTTGGCCAAGTCCCTGGCGAGATCAGGGGTCACAAAACAGGAGAGTCCAGTGAGGGCCACACCTGTGTCATACTGGCTGGGGCTGCTGAGATCCTACCAAATAAAAATTAAATGTATGACCAGTTAAACTACAAAACAGATATGATTTCCGGTGATAGTCTTTGAGCAGGAGAACAGCTGACCTTTCGTATTTGATTGGTTGTCAACATGATGACATCAGTGCTCTCATGGAAACACTGTGAAGCAGCCAGATAACCAATCCTCTGCAGGAAAAACAGCAAACACAGATAAGTACATTAGCTTGTTGCATTTCCGACTACAGAGATTTTAGGGTTTTTTTTTTCTTGAAACTAAACTTGCACAAACTTGTGTGTATATATATATATACATATATATGTGTATGTGTATATATATATACACACACACACACATACATATATACATATATTTATACATACACATACACATATATACATTTCTTTGACGTTTGTACCTTGTATGTAAACTTGGAGGAGCTCATGACTTCAACGATGTTGAACGCAGCCCAGCTAACATCATAGCCCAGCATCTGAAGCTGTGGGGAGGATGAAAAAAAAAGAAGTGGTGGCTTAAAAGCTGCCTCTGTGGTGCACACAGAGCAGTTATGCTTAATGCAAGAGCTATAAATAAAACCTGTCACAGATTCCTGTTACTCTTAGCAACTAATCTTTGGCTCCAAAAAGGACAAATATTGACAGGAAGCCTTTTAGCTCAGACACTGCATGAGTTCAACCTGAGAAATGAATAAACAAACATGAATTTAGTTCCTTTTTCACAGTCACCGTAGACTGGTGACATGATGGTTAATAATGGGGTCTATAGTGTTAAGTTTTCTACTGCATACGTAAAATACATAGGCTAGGGGCAATTTGAATTTGTTTTTGTGTAATTTTATTGAATACAGAAACTATTTCTCAGCTATCATCTCGGTTAAATTCAATCAACTTCCTTTTGTTCGTTTCTTAGTTAGTGACTAAGTTCTAATTCTCACAATTCTATTTTTGCTGGCTAAAAATTTCTTTTGTTAGCCAGCTTTTACTCTTTTAAAGATCCAGTAGTACTGTAAATCAAATGAAAAAAATCAAATGAGGAAAAGATACTCATTTTCCAACCCAATGTGTGTACAAGGGCTCATACTAGAATCCTTCATTCACTGTGAATCCTCCCTCCTCCCAGGGTTAGGGTATCGTCAGGGTACAGAACTAATGGACATGTCTGCACAGCCCTGTAAAGCCCTTGGTAAATAAAGACAAAGATAAAAAGGCAGCGGCGAAGACTTCTTACGTAGGTGAGCTTGCACACAGCATTGGCTTTGACAGCGATGTTGTCCTGCTTGAGCTCCTGCTTGATTTCATCAATGCATGTGGAGATGTACTTGGCCTGTGGGGAAACAGGAGAGGAAAAACAACAGACACCAAATCAAATTAGACCGAGTGAAACTCAGACAGCACAGCTACAATTCAGCTTCTAAATGATAACAGTTACCAAACAGCTCTTTATTTTTGACCTGACCTTTTCAGATGCGACCAGTACTTCTCAAGTGGTGGAGGGGCGCGGTTCGATGCTGAGGGGGGCGCGTGTGCACCCTGGGGAACATGCCTTTTTTTCGCTGTACTACAATAATGTGTAATTGCACATCCTTGTAAGTTGAGCTATATCTCTTTCTTTTTATTTTCTTTATGTTAACAAGGATACGATGTTATGCTGAGGTGTAGCTAGAACTATTTTATAGACAAAAGCTATTATTTATAGTTGCGGCCAGAGTGGGTGGTGGGGAGGGGGGCCACGAATAGTTTTCTTCTTGCTGGGGGGTGGGTGTAACAGAAAATAATTGAGAAGCACTGACTTTAACCCATCACCGTAGTGAGCAGGGGGCAGCCGTCTAAACCAGCGCCAAGGCAGCAGTGTGTGGGGACAATTCCATGCTCAGGGCGCCTTGCGGAACCACGTATGTTTCCTTGACCACTAGACCACCAACTGCCCCATTATTGCATTTTAACCAATAAAAATAATTAATATTTCACAAAGACAATGAAAGAAAAGAGCATATGACAGAATAATTTTACTGCTTTGACTTTTTTTTCCTTTTATGGATGCAATTCTGTCAATTCACTTATGTTTTAAGGCACAAAGGAGCAATGGGCAACTTGGTGATTGCAGTGGGGTAAAAAGAAACAGTTGAAGTAAGAAAAAACTATATTGAATTTTATTATATATTATAATTATTATTATATATATATATAATTAATCATTATTTGTTGTATTGTTGTGTGCAAAATAAGATAAAACTGTAGCGTTTAGAGATGGAAAATTTGATTTAAAAGTAAAATTGTTGTAATTGATACTTATTGTTCTCTTGTGTTGCATCACTAAACTACTATATTGCATTGAGACAAAAAGAGAACAATTGACAGTGTTTTAATAATCAAGTAAACTTTTAATGTAATGGTGTCGTTATTTTTTCTTTCCTGCATTTGCTTGACCAGATTAGTTGATAAAAAACATTAACCAAACAATGATGATTCATAAGGGTTTGTACTTGTAATCCTCTCACAGGTGTTAACTCCATATATTTTCTGGTATTAAAACAATTCTTCTAACATTTCAACCCAAGAATATAACAATCAGTTGATGACTGCCGAGCACACTGCCTGACTGGGTGTGCTGGTCATGTGTGTGTGGTCATGAGACGCCACAGTGATGGGGGCAGAATTCTGCTGCTGCTGCCGCGAGTGCTGTTGCTGCTTCCCCTTAAAAAAATGTCAGAACGGCAAACAGAGAGGTGGATTGAACACAGCATCACGTGACCTACCTCGCTTTTTCAATGACTAATTCAGGGGCTATTTAAATAACTGAAATTGTTACCGAAGCCACAACACGCAACCTTTCTAGCAATGCTGTGAGCTGAGCTGGAGCTACAAAAGGAAGCCTGTATTATCCAAAGTGAAGGATGACTGTGTGTCAGCTGGATCCGGCTGAAGTGTTATTAACAAAACGTCCTACTAAAGCTCGGGAATAAAGCTTGCTCAAGGAGAAGTGCTCACCTTAGACCTTTTTTTTTTCAATATGTCTGCTCTTATGAAGATGCGGGAAGTCAAATGAATGAATCAACTGTGTGCAGACTCGGCACACAAACATGAAAAACAAATAGTGGGTATGAGAAACACCTGGTAGGTCAGGAAAAATGTCAACAGACATTCAGGTGTGACCACAGTGCACATGTACGAGCAGAGCGACAGGAGCACACAAAGTATATTAATATTTTAGCAAACTGGCCAGTGTTGACAGGGCAACTGCCACCTTATCTCGGTAGCCAAGGTTGGGTTACCGATGGTGAACAGTAGTGAATCAAGAAATCAACTGCTTATTAAAACTCTTTGTGTTTCCTGTTTTGTTTTTTTAATCATGAAGGAAGATGGAGACCCAATAGAAATAAACAAATAATTTCAAAGGAATAACTACTTGCATATAAATTGCATCCTTGGCGAAATATTAAAAACCTGAGACGTGCCCCCCCATGCAAAGCTGTCTTCAGAGTAGAAATTAGTAGCATTTTACTCCTGACCTACAACTCAGACTATGTTTATCAGCTCTGCTCTCAACAGCACCTTAAGTAGTTACTTTTTCACATTTAAAGGTGTCGGAAAATCAATAAATAATTCAAGAAAGGTAAGCACTAATCAATCAACCAAATGTCTATGATTATGAATAACCTCAATATTTGCAAATATTATTGGCAGTTCTATTGGTTGGTTGTTTTACAGACCTCAGATTCATCAAGAACAGGTTTCCTTGGGACTATATTGTAGCTAAGATAGCATACATCTCAGAGCTGATTCAATCAAGTCTCAAAATTATGAATGATTGTATGGAGTTTTACGTGCACTGTTTACTAAAAATGATGCAAATAGAATTAGAATAATCAATTTCTCTCCCTTTACTTGTGCAACTGTTGAGAAATAAGGGGAAAAAACAAAGGTATAGTATAAGTATACATCAGTGAATATTTCTATATACAATAACCCATGTATTTATTCATATTTTCTTACATATTTTTATATGTAAGAAATAAACAATATGGAAAACATAAAATTATATTCTCCGTTAAACCTTATCCGTGCAGCACACCAGATTTTTCAAGTCAAGTGGTTTGTGTTTGAACTAACTGGAAAGAAAGTTTAAAGCAATTATTTCTTATTAATGCAGGTAAACCTTCGGTTCTGGCAAAGATACAACACTAGACATTGAAAACATAGTTCCATATTGTCAGGTTTACTAAAAATCTTCTTTAACATGGTTATGTTGGAATTACAGGAGCCTTTCCCAGCTGTCATTCTACCAGGGCAGGGTCAATCAGAGTTAACCAGACAAACTAATACTGAATTCTGTTGGTCTGTGAGTGGAAGATCCAGATCCGTGATCTGGAAAATCTGGCAAATGCGCACATGGGAATAACATGCAAACTCCATAATGAAATGCCATCTTATTTTTTCTTGTGAGGGGCTACAGCCTTAACTACTGCAATTAATCAACAACCAATTAATAACTACTAGTGATGACAAGCTGCGTTTGTTGAGCATAAAATAGCTTCGATTTTTTGTGTGTTCCCATAAATATCCAGTTAATTTATTTACTGAGTAAATGATCATTAACAACTTAACCGCCAGATAAATAAATAAAACCGGTTAACGGTGTTTTGACGTCGTCTCATCCATTCTGATCTCGGGGCATGACTTCATCCATTCTGCTGTGCAGTGACTCTCTCGCCCTCAAGTCGAATATTTACAAAACGTCACAAAGCCAACGGTGGTGTTCGGTAGTAGTCGACAAGTGCAGCAGCAGAACGACTGTCGAATAATCGGTGGTCAGCTATGAAAGTGATTTTGACTGGGTCTTGGCTGGGTGAGCTAGTTGTCATTATAAACAGAATGAACAAACAGCGTTAACAGCGCGTCTGTGCTGGAAATATGATAGATGTTTACATGACATACATCAGTTTTAAAACTAAATTCTATCTGCTGGAGAAAACGCCACAGACCAACGGTGTCTTTAGTTGATCTTTAAGCAGTGGGAACGACTAATGTAGCTAGGGTTAGCTGACCAGTCCACACAGCAGCGCTTAGCTCTTCACATTAGCTGCTGACTCGACAGTGATAACGGTGACAGCAACGTCTGCTTTTTGTACAAAAACCTTCCTGAATGTAATAGTTAAGACCCTCCAACGACAGTGACAGTTGCACGGCCAGTTTACCTCGTCATCCTTGTGATTCCTGATGCCACGTACTAAATCCTGGAGATTTTTATCGAACATCCGATCGATGCTCCCTTTGACAATCTTCAGAGCCATGTCTGTCCGTGACTCGTACCGCTACTGTCCAGCGGGGGTGAGTTCCTTGCAAAAGGTCTGGTGGTGGGTGAGGACCGACCCGCTACACCGTTTCTCATCCACCCGGGTACCGTGAATGCAAGGTCCGCTGCTGTTCGCCAAAGCCCGGGCGGATGAAGCTGAGGCCAGATGGAGCGTCCCGTGCCGTATACAGACGCTGGCAATGGATGAGTGTAGGAAATGGCTGACAAAATGGCGCCCGAAGTCAGCTGACTAGAGTATTATGTGAGATCTCATATGGGAATCCGGGAAATTAAAGGTCCAGACCTTTTCGTTCTGATAAGAACAACACGACATAGAAAATAAAGAAATATAACAACTGAATCTTAAAAGTGTGCTCTAAGAGCAGAATAACAACAAGTTTTTTTCTTCTTTAATATGAGGAAAAACAAACGCGATATTAAAACTGTGGTTTTGACGTATGACCTCAAATGAATATAAAGAAAGAAAATAAATAATAAATAATTCAACACGTTTAAAAGTTATATTGTATTTTTATGTAATGTTTTTATTATTGACTTTAAGGTAGTAGTGCCATAATTCTGATATTAGCCCTCAGATATGAAAATTTACAAATTAAATAAGTTATTTGAATTATGTTCTGCTACAATGCTACAAATGTTGTAATACAGAGAACAATTTGAACTGTTTTGTGTTTAAAAGGTGTTTTAAATATATGTGGAGAAAAATTGAAATTTTTGAAATTAAAGAGTTGTAATTCCAGAAAGACATGCTAAAAAAAAGGTAAAATAATAAATAATATAAAGTGTCCCAAGCAAAAATGTATTTAGCATTGTACTTCATACAGATTTTAATGATTTTTTTCACTTTAAGATAATGGCTGGTAAATTCATAATAAATAAAAAAAACATAAAAACATTCAATGTTATGACTGTAGTATGGAAAGCAGTGGGTATTTTGTACACAGGCAACAATCATCTGCAACATTAGGTTGTTGATGTTCATTAAAGCAGGTTTTACACATGAAGTACGTAATAAAAACAAAGTCCCATGCTGAGATTTTTACCTGTTGTATACAAATAACAGTAAATCTTAAAATAGGGCACAGCTGCAAGGAGGACAATGTTGGGGTCTGTACATTTATTAACTTTAATATGCAGAGTACTGAAAGCAGACACTGTGAGTGGACGAGGAGGGTGAAGAATTCCACAGAAACTATTCAATTCAACAAAGTGTAGATACACAAGTCTGAAAACCCATCTATAAAAGGATGGTGAGCTTCAGTCAGTCTGAAAAACAGTTTAATCTCTGTCCATGGGTTGATGGTCAATATCACTGTTACAGTCTGGTGTATTAAAAAAAAACATTATCATTAAAATACAAACATAAGACTCACAAATAGTACTTTCCCCCCCAATCTCCCAGTCACAGAAACAGGCATTTGTGATGTTCCATAGGCTTTATAAAAATGAAAAACAGTTAAGGGCTAAAAAAATGTAATTTAATTGAAAACAAAACTCCAATTTCAATTATTTTTACAATATCTGATTTCCTGGTAGCCCTGTCTACATTCAGCTCTCAAGTGCTAAAAGTGTAATCATTCATTTTTCTAGCCAACACAAAGAATTTCTGCTTTAGAAGAACAGAGCTGTCAGATGAGCAAGGTCTGGGCTGAGTGTCAAGGACCAAAGATTTCATAAAATAAAATGTACATTTCAGAAACATAAGGGATTCACACACCGCGCCTCAAACTATCAGACTAAAAAGCTTTAGTTTTCTATGAAAATAACAGAACAAGGTAACAGGACCTGGTGGTGTTATGTATAGTACAAAATGTCCCAAACGTCAGTGATGTGACAAGTACTATTGGAGTCGGTGGGTATAGTTGCGAGATACCAAAGTTAACAAACCACCATCATTTTGTTGAGCTTCACAGGTGGTTCAAGGGTCTTCTAGCTTTCAATAACTGGAGGTTCTGTGTGGATGGAGTTGTCTGCTTCATCACAGCTGTGTGTCTGTTCTTCAGCAGGACTGTGAGGACTTCGCCTAAAAAAGGACAACAGTTAGTTGTTGGGATGTGTTGGGTTTATGTCTCCAGTAAATTTGCAACAGAACAATCCTACTTCTACATATTTCAGCAATCTAGTGGTTAATTGCCCGTCCTGGGGGAGGAACCCCTCTGTTTTGCATGACTGCCCTGTGCATGAAATGTGCTCTATAAATAAAAATAAATTGACAACTATTCCCAAAACCTGGGAATATACTCTTTATAAATTCACAGAGCTTAACAGATGACAGTGTACATGACTGATTGCAGGGACAATGCACAGCCAGATTGACTGCCTGCTTTAAAAAAAAAAAAGTTGATCACTTACAATTTTAATCCAGTTTTGATTAAGTTTTTATACCGCACATCATAAATATATGAAGAGTTTTAGAACTGGTTCGGAACTGGAACAAAGACCGGCTACTTTTGGCACTTTTCTTGGAAAAGAAACCAAACCAAGCCAAAAAGTAATGGTTTTATTTTGTTTTGTTTGTAGGAATTCTGTATAGCCAACAATCAAAGTAATTTGTCGACTAAAAAAAATCCATGGACGTTTGCTTGACATCTACTGACTAACACCTCAAGGCAACAATAAAAGGTAAATATTGTAGTCTGTTAGTATGTAAAATGTTAGTTTCGGGACACAATATCAATATTTTTATCTATGTTAATGATGGTCTGGTCAACATTAAATATTTTATATGGGTAGCAATGCAGTGCAAATAAACTAATTTTATACATTTGCCACCTTTTGTGTAAATAGAAAGACATTCTGAAAATCCCATGAAACGTTTTTCATTTGACCCAGCAACAAACAAGTCTAAATGCAACATTGAGGGATGTGGAGCCAAAATGAAGGGAAACCACGGGGGAATTTGCAGAGACATATCCAACAAAGGCATTCAGACACAAACAAGAACCCCAAACCAGAAATGTTAAAAAGCTGTTTCTATTAGGAATGAACCAATTAGCAAAAAAACACTGAACTTTCAACATTTATTTCAATTCAAATTTGATTGATAGATTTGTTTACCTGTCTGGACTTAAATCATTGTTGCCATTATTTTCCTCCTGGTTTGGAACTTTGTCTTTTTCCTCAAACTCCATACCGTCCTTGATCTGCTCCGATTCCCCATTGACTTGAATGGAGTCAGGAAGAAACACAATGTTATTAAAATGAGATAGAATGAGAGACATACTCTTTTTACCCGTACCATGTGTAACCGTTTAATTACCTTCTGAATTCTTGTCCGTCTGCGGTTTAGTAGCTACTTCTGTCTTCCCTACAAATTGAAGTTTTAGTTTGTTGTAGACATCATTTGCTTTTTCCATGACTGCATTGCTGGCTTTGTACCGCCGAATCTGTGTAATAAAAATAAAGTCTCATCATTTCAATACCACATCCTTGAATAATACAAGCAACAACCAATAAATACAATAAATAAATTAGAACTATATTAATCCCCGGGGAGTAACCTTCGGGCTGCTGGCTGGGCCAGTGCCCAGGGAGCAGTGTGTGGGGACCATGCTCAGGGCACTTAGCGGTAAATGGGCGGTAGGGGGGATTCGAACTGGGGGCCTTGCGAACCCAAGTCTGCTTCCTTAACCATCAGGCCACCAACTGCCCCAATATATAAATAATCACACATAAATTAACAGCAAAAACTCTTCATGTTTGTCAATCAGCATTAAGTTTCCCCAGAAAGTTTTCAGACACATGATCTAGCAACACACGTGGAAACATTAAGACTGTGTCGTCCATTGAGGAAAGGTTTATATAAAATATGCATGAGTAAATGATACTACACCTTATTTAGTGAATTCCTCTAAGCATATCAGAGTGGTTTGTTTTAGTTAAAAGTGATATGTGAAAATAAAAAATAAAGACACTGTCACTAAAGGAATAAAGAAAATAAAGTAAATAAATACAATTGTAACATTCACCTTCTTCAATGTGGCAATAACTTCAGCATTTTTGTGGAGAATCTGACTGGTGACTGGAACAGCTTCAAGCTCCGCCAGGGCCTGTAGACACTTGTCAATGTCCTAGAAGTAACAAAAATTTAGTTTTTAACCTCACAGTTGAACTGGGGTAAAGAAAAACAACAGATAGTAACACTTACTGGGTTGTCAACTTTGAGTGCAAACTTTATGTCAGTGTGAAGTTTTTGTAGCCGCTCCTCCGGTGATGGCTCTGCATTTAGACACCAAAAGTTACTGTGAAACACAGTTTTAACTGAGAATTAGGTTGACAAGTGTGTAAATGTAGGAAAACTGACCCTTCTTCTTTTCTACTTTCCTCTCCGGTGGTCTCTCAGGTTTCCGTTTGGGTTTTTCAGGCTTTGATCTAGAAAAAAAAAATTTTTATTCATTAAATCATATAAATAAATAATAATAATGGAAAACATTTAAAATGTTTTTATGTAATTTTAATTTTCCGTGCAGACTTACCTTCCCCTGGACCTTTCTTCTAAACGTTTTGCTTTCTTTTCCTTCTGCTCTTTCTCTTTTCTTTCTTTCCTCTCCTTCTCCTTTTTTATTCTTGCTTTTTTATGACTGTCTGGCTTTTTGGAGGATTTCTTTTCCTGGCAGAAAATACAGAAAACAAACCAGTTGTTTAGATATTTACTAAAGTCAACATTCGTAAAAATGCATCAGGAAGATAGTTCTAGATGTAACATATCTTATATGGTTGTTGTTTGTAAAATATTAAGATGTTTTTACTCTTTGTTTTTTTTTACGATATGTCAAGTAGATATATCAGCAGACGACAAATCCTCTTAATAAAAATTAATTGTACGTTTAGGAGACTTTGATTCAATGAAAACCAGATCCTTTCTGTAATGCACAAATAGTTTTATTCACATCACAGAATTTGATATGGAACTGCAGTCAGGTACCTCAGCTGGTGGTGAAGAATCAGAGTCAGAAGGTGCTGGGATTGGAGGTGGGGGAGGTTTCTTGGACTTCTTTAGCGGATGATCATCCACACCCTCATCTGAGCTGCTGCTGCTGCTGTCACTGTCACTTCCTTTTTTACCCTTTTCTTTGTCTTTTTTCTTTTTCTCCTCGTCTTCCTTCTCTTTCTCACGTAACCGGCGGAGCTCCTCTGCTTCCTCCTTTTTCCTGCGCTCCTCTAGCTCTCGCCTTCGTTCCTCATCTCGTTTTTTCCATTCACTGATGCGGTCAGGTTCACTGTCACTGTGGGCGACACAAGGGTTGATTTGTAATATATATATATAAATATACAGCAAATATATAACAACTATAAGCATCCCGACCTGTCGCTGTCAGAGGAAGACAGAGGTGCTCGTTTCACAGGGGCAGGTTTGGGTTTACGTTGACGAGGTTTGGCTGCGGGTTTCTCTGTAGTGGAGGAACAATAAATGTTTAACACACCAACCACAAATATCACATGAAATCTGAGTGATGTCAGTGATACCAGAGAGGGGATTTGAATGATCAATGCTTTGTACCTTTTTTGCGAGCTTGTGGACCTTTACGAGGAGGTGCATCTGAATCTGAATCAGACTTTGATCCGGACTGAGATTCTGAGCCAGACACAGCAGGTCGTGGTTTGTCGTCTTCTGAGTCACTATCTGCTGCTTTCTTTTCTGACCCTGAGTCTGAGTCTGAGCCTGAGGAAGCTTTCTAATGATGCGGACGAGAGTTCAGAAGTTCATGCAAAAATTATTTAAAAAAAATACTACATAAACAATTAAAGTAAATGTTTTTTTCTGCTGTTTTTTTTGGAAAATGCTTTACCTTTTTCTTCCCCCTTCCTGCGGTTTTCTTTCCACCTCTTCCCCCAGATTTCTTCTCTGGTGTAAAATCCTTGTTAAGTGCAAGAAGGCAACGTCACTCTGTTATTTCCAATTCGAAAATAATCAGAATAAGATGTTAGAGTTTGTTATTACTTGGTCGCTGTTTTTCCCAGAGTCTGATTCTGAAGGTGTTGGTTCTGATTCTGACGGAGATCCACTTTCTTCGTCTCGTTCACTGGACGAACCACGGGCCTTTTTCGGAGGTGGTGGTCTCTAAAAAGACAACGAAATCAACAGAAAAACACATGTTGTTAGAAAAATTTGCCCTACTTCTCTAGTGAGAGTGGAAAGACCATTTCCTGTGTGCATAGTCTTTGGCATTATAATTATAAGTTGATTGTGAAGGATACTCAATATCAGAACATTTACCCTGGGAGCTGCTTGTTTCCGCTTCACTGCTCCTCCTCCTGCTGCTTCTCTACCATGCACTTCACTCCCAGACTCCGAGTCAACCTCACTCCCTGAATCCGCTTTTCGAGGAGCTACGACCTCCTCGTCTTCTTCCTCCTCGTCGCTTCCTCCTCTGTCATTGTTGCCTTCACTGTCAGACGAGCTGGCTGGCTGCAGATGAAGCATAATACAAGTGTTGTCACAGTAAAAGGAAATACAGGCAGCCCAACATGCCAGGATAATTGACTGAAAACAGACCTAGTAAAAATGGCCTTGTTTTAATCGAAATGACCTAATTGTGCAACATACGTAGCTTTGGTCTAGACTACAAGGGGGGTGACATTTTATTGACAAAAAATAAATGCTAAACTCTTTAAGCAGGCAACATAGCATGGTTCCTGTATCACTTCACAAATATAACAGGGCATCAGAATACACATTGATATATAGAAACAATCATGGTTCAAGGTTTTTCATGTTCTGCCTGTAATTTGCCCAGACATGTAGACATTTACCATGACAACATAGTGAGCTGGACAGTAACATGGACAAAATGAGTGATTAAAAATAAAAGAAATATAGAGGGGTTGCAATGAATCATCAATAATTTTAGTAAAAGTTTTTTTTTTCAAAACACAAACCATAGTATAAATTTGCCACAAGTTTAATGTTGCGTTGATTTTTTTTATTATTATTATTATTTAGATCTTCTCAACTAGGGATGTCCAATAACCTCGGCTAACAGATATTGCTTAATATTTCAAATAACAATTATTGGTTTTCCTTCACTAATGACGACTTGATGACACAAAGCCTGGGTTTCACCAAATGATCTGAGACCATTTCTTATGGGGATAAATGGCTGTATATTAACATAAAATCACTGATATGGTGGTTTGTTCTGATAATTACATTTTAAAATAATAAAAGGGCATATTATTAAAGGTTAACAGAAATTGTGTGAAGTGGGTGGACAATATCATATATATGAAAAAAATTATATCAAATATCCCAATTGGATTTATACTGTTAGGACACATTCCTAAAGATTGCCAAATGGCTTTTCTATTAGCATTGTGCATTTGACAAACACTGACCATCATAACATTTAAAAGGATCAGGTTTTTCCACACTACAGAATCAATTTTGAGATATTTTTTACAAAATATATAATACACACTGGACTACAGCACATAAGAAAAAAAACATGTAGGTAAGACTTACCACAGGTGGAGCACTGTAGGAGGCATGTGGATTGTTCTGGATCTCCCATAAACCTTCATTGAAACCCTTTCTTTTGTTAGGCTTCCCATAACGTTCTCTGTACTTTTCGTAGGGGAACAGGTCTTTAGCGGCGAGAAAAGCTCTGAGGAAGACGAAACACGAGGTTAAAAGGGAGACTGTGCCATCTAGTGATGGATAACGATATTGCAGGAGCCGTCTTATCAAATAGTTGGTGCGTCGGGTGACCAAACATATAAGGACGTCAATAAAAAAACTGATCATACAGGTTAATGCTCATGTTTGGTCAGCTAAATTACACTTTCACCAAACGAATGGCTTGAGAGAATATTAATAGGATGTAAAACTAACTGCCAACATTGGCAGGAAAACAAAAAACAGTTGAGTTTGAAATGTTTACATTAAATCAAACTATGAGGACAGAGTACACCAACAATACTACCCAACTATACTACAATCACATCAACAGTCTAAGCTCTTGGAGAAGGTCAAAAAGTTATAGACAATCTATAGACTGTTTTAGATGCCAGTGTGCTTTGCTTCCTCCATTTCTCTGTGACAGTGAAGTTTTTGTCTTATTTTTGTTACTATGCAGATAATTTGTGGTCCAGAACTAAAATGCTTAGATTAAATGACTGTAAAGCTATTTCATACACATGTTCTTCTGACAGAAACATCCTGCGCCATTAACTTGAGTAAGTACACTTCTATTCAGATATATACTCACGTCTCATGTGTTCCAAAGAAAAATATTGGGATTTTATTGGGAGGAGGTTTAACTGCTCCATCAGCCACATCTTCAATCTGAAAAACAACACAAAAAACAACTAGTCGATATGTAAGATTCTGCAATGACTACCACAGCCAACAAGACTACACTGCAACAGTTATTGTTATGTTATTGTAACATTATAAGATAAAACGCCATAATAAAAACGTAAATGTATGTTTTTTCTGCACAGCAATTACATACCTAGAACGTAGTTTTTACAAATTAGTTGTTGTCTAAAATCGATCAAATAAAATGTATTAAGTAAAGACCATTTTCTGACACCAATCAACTTCAGCGATATTAAATGATATACAGTATGTCGTTACTCAGTAACCTCTTGTAGAGGATCAAATCCTTGTATAAACCGTTTTAGTGTCGCGGCGCCTCTTTAAGCTTATTTTGCTAATGATATTTCTTCATAATTTACACTGACAAATGGAAACACACATAAACATCAGGAAGAGCATTTAAGTGCAAAGTTCTGATGTGCAAGAGTTGCAGTACAGTTATGCCAGCTCAGTTTAGGTCAGTAAGATACACTGAATTCATATGCACCAAAAGGTAAAGGAAATAATGTGCTCTATCTGAAACGTCATTTCCAAATTAACAACATCAGCCTCGCTACTGCTTGTCTGCACACGGATGAGGCCGAAAATACCTCACATGAATGACGTTGTTATTGCTGCTGTTGCCTAGATCACAGGCCTGGATTGTTACCTCACAGCCAAATTATCTGTTTAATGTCTGATACGAGCACAAATCCACAGAGAAGCTTCTATCGCGTCCTGAACCCAATAGCCAACCCGCTCCCCCTCCTCCGCCCCTCCGGCTGCTCTCAGCCGTGCTCACTTACCCTGGCTGGCCAGTGGGGGTATCCCTTCATTTTGGCGAAAACCAGGTCTCCGGCTTGGAAGCTGTGGGGCATTTTCACACTCTTTTGTGCAGCCAGAATTCGAAAAGAATTAAAATGCACGGTCTTTCGGTGTCTCTTTCAGTTTGCTGTTTTCAGGTCGAGACGAAACCTGGAAACGATGGGGTTAGCCAGCAAGCTAACAGTATACTAACATACGTTACCGCGAGAAGAGGCGGCAGACGTGAAGACAAACACGTCGCACAATGTACTTCCGGTTAAAGCTGCAAAGGATTTCAAACCTAATGTCTTCACCAAGTAAAAACTTTATTCCTTTGTCACGAAGCAAATTCGTAACGAAATTATACAGGTTGTGTTCTCTAAAAATCTTATTTCATCCATATCTAGATTTTCACTTTAAACAGACTTTTTTCAAGTAATAATGCTACTAATATAGAATTACACTTAGCATAACAGCGTCTTCCTATCAAATTCCCAAATACTTTGATTTGAATGTAATTATATACTAGATATAAATGTAATATGTTATTTTCTTATTATCTATTCATTTAATTTTGCATTACACTAACCATAGCATAAAATAAGCACTATTACAAAATACATAAGTCCAAGGGTGAAAGAATTGAAACATAGCTCAAGAATCTAAAACTTTTTTAAGTAAAGATGTGTTTTGTATCCTACACATATAATATCAACAAACATTTGTAGTACAGTGCTTGATAAACTATATTATTTAATGTATTATATAATGTTATGAATACATTTTCTTAATTATGTCAAGTTTTCTCAATTAAATTATTTATTTACTTTGAAGATCAAAGCAGTATCAGGGTGTTTAGCAGAATTTCAGAGAGAAATAAATCAGACATAGAAAACTATAAACTTCATCTATAACAATAGTATTTGATAGGGAATAAATAAAGACATGGGTATTAATCGTACACATATCTGCCTGACCGTAACAGGCAGTGGATTATATAGTGTGTACCAACGCATTTAGATATCCAAAGTTCAAGTTATGTATGTAAAATTATTTCTTAAATCAAGGATAATTAAATAATAATAATTAAAGGATTGACAATTAAAAGGATTGAAGTGCCACAAAAAATAGAGATAAAACAGCAATTTTCTACACTGTACAATGGAAGTCGAATTTGCCTAAGGCGGATGCACGATTGTATAGCATCACCAAAAACTTAACAGATCCGGATGAAGCTGCCTGATCGTTTCCACACGATAGGGCAACCATCACAGAAGTACCGCCTTACTTGCGCTCCGATTGGTCAGAGCGTGGGTAATTTCCTATTCACCCAATGACAGATTACAATGTGGAAGGAAGCGTTGACCTCCCACTGCATTCACCTCTAAACCGGAGCCATGTTTCGGTCTCTTAGACTCGTGCAGCAGTTTAACTGCAACCTCTTGATTTCACAAAGAGTTACACTCAACTCTAAAGTTCTTCTGTCCACGTCCAGAATGGCCAGTGCAGAGTACAGGATCGAGCGTGACACATTCGGCGAGCTCAAGGTCCCTGCCGACAAGTACTACGGTGCCCAGACTGTCAGATCCACTATGAACTTCAAGATTGGAGGACCGAGTGAGAGGATGCCAATCCAAGTCATTAAAGCCTTTGGTATCCTGAAGAAGGCTGCCGCGGAGGTAAACAAGGACTACGGCCTTAGTCCCACCGTAGCGGATGCAATAATCCAGGCTGCAGACGAGGTGTCGGCTGGTAAACTGGATGATCATTTCCCTCTGGTGGTATGGCAGACTGGATCGGGAACCCAGACCAACATGAACGTCAACGAGGTGATCAGCAACAGGGCAATCGAGATCATGGGAGGGAAACTGGGTTCCAAAGATCCCGTTCACCCCAATGACCACGTAAACAAGAGTCAAAGTTCTAATGACACCTTCCCTACTGCCATGCACATAGCCGCAGCTACAGAAGTGCACCAAGTCCTGTTACCTGGCCTCAAGACCCTGCACGATGCTCTGGCTGCTAAGGCAGAAGAGTTTAAAGACATCATCAAGATTGGACGTACACACACACAGGATGCCGTGCCGCTGTCACTGGGTCAGGAATTTGGTGGTTATGTTCAGCAGGTGAAGTACAGTATAGAGAGAGTGAAGGCGGCCATGCCCCGAGTGTACGAACTGGCAGCTGGAGGCACGGCAGTAGGGACTGGACTCAACACTCGCATTGGCTTTGCCGAGAAAGTGGCGTCCACTGTGTCTAAACACACGGGTCTGCCTTTCGTCACAGCTGCCAACAAGTTTGAAGCTCTGGCTGCTCATGATGCCCTGGTGGAGCTGAGTGGAGCGCTGAACACAGTTGCTGTGAGCATGATGAAGATTGCCAATGACATTCGGTTCCTTGGGTCCGGACCCCGCTCTGGCCTGGGTGAACTCATTTTACCAGAAAATGAACCAGGGAGCAGCATCATGCCTGGGAAGGTGAACCCCACCCAGTGTGAAGCCATGACCATGGTTGCAGCCCAGGTGATGGGAAACCATGTTGCAGTCACCATTGGTGGCAGCAATGGACACTTTGAGCTCAATGTCTTCAAACCAATGATCATTAAGAATGTCCTCAATTCTGCCCGTCTCCTGGGTGATGCGTCTGTTTCCTTCACCAACAACTGTGTGGTGGGCATCGAGGCCAACACGGAGAGGATCAACAAGTTAATGAATGAGTCTCTCATGCTGGTCACAGCACTCAATCCACATATTGGCTATGACAAAGCTGCCACCATTGCCAAGACGGCTCATAAGAAAGGATCCACACTGAAAGCCGTGGCTGTGGAGCTGGGCTACCTGACGGAGGAGCAGTTCGATCAGTGGGTGAAGCCCAGTGACATGCTGGGGCCAAAGTAAACTCTTTGATAGCATGATGAACACCACAAAACGGGGAGATGTCATTCTGACGAGAATCGATGTCTGTTTTTCCAAAAAACAAACTGTGTGCAATCTTTGTTCTGAATCATGAGCATCTCTTAAATAATAATGAAAAAAACATGTGTCATTCTAAGCCTTTTTGTTTGCCTCTTTATTATCTAAATCCCTTTAAAAACACAAAGGTTTCTGGTTTCTTACTTTCCAAATACATCTTTGAAAATAACCCTGGTCTGACATCAGCTTGGATAATAAAATTTTGGTCCATATTATACCTTCTTTCTCACTATAATTCAGTGAAGTTAAAACATGATAACTGCCTGTTAAAATCTTGCTAAGCTCTCAAGTCTGGTGAATATGCTTTGGGATCAAGATTTTCTGTAATGGACCTTGAGCTTCTCTAATCTTATCTGTCCCATATCTTGCTGTTACTTTTTATCAAATCATTATCAAATATTTGTTAACAACTTGTGATGAAACAGTCAGTGTGAATTCCAGTGTTGACAACATACTTTTTCACCGCCATACTTCTAGGTTTTCCACTCTCAAGGGTTAGGCACAGTATTAATGGATACCTGGGAAATGACTTTATGTTCTAAACAGACATCTGTATAAATGGTCACTTTCTACATGTTATCAGTTTTATATTTTGAGTGGTACAACTACACCTAACACGTGGTCACTCTGTGTATAATTCAGCACTGCCAATCTGGAATACAGTACTGAGTGAACTGGATGAGAAGGTGTTTGATATTGTGCTGTTCAACAATTACGAATAAATCATGCATTCTGAAAACTATTCTAGCGTACACTTATATCCCTCTAACATCTTCAACTCTTATTTGTGCCACATCAAAAACAACTGTTATCTCTGAAGGGTTGCATTCAATATCTTTTAAAATAATTCACATAATTCTTTTTTTCTCAAATTTTTATTGCATATATGGGGGGAAAAAACTTGCACAAACAGGTTAAAGCCAAAAAAAGTTATAAAAAATTTTGCACAACTACAAAAACATAATACAGATCCGTCTTCTCTACTTGGTCCAGCTGACTTTTGGAATATCGTAATGTTCTGTCAGGGTGTCCAGATGGCGATTAAAATCCTGAAATAAATCAAACACAAGCATGATATAAGCATCTTGCAGCAAACAAAATTCTACGGGTGACATTGGATCGACACGTCCATTATCAATCAATACACTTAAAATAAATAAGCTGTTTTATAGCTATGTGAAAAACTCTTCAAACTAAAAATATTTACCTCAACTCTGTGTTTGTGTGTCTTTGAAGCTTTCTTCAGAATCCTCTCCATTTGCTGTAAGAAAAGTAAACAATAAAATATGATTTAAATATAAATATAAGTAAATTAACTGTCACCAAATTTAGAGACATACATTACATAACAAGGCTAAAATCTTAACTTGCAGTATTTTCAGTTGACTTTAAATACATTTTCATAGTGGATTCTGTCGCATCAGTAAGTCAAAAGTCAAAGGATGTTCACATGAGCTCAAATCACCCAAGAAAATTAACTTCATTTAAGACAACATACCCTCTTCTCCTGCATCTTATCAAAGGCCATCTGTGCTGGGGTCCTTTTGTCAACATAAGGTTTCTTGTCCTCCACCTCCTCTTCTTCTTTTTGACTTGTCACCACCTGCTCCATACGATGTTTACTTTGTTCCTGCTTCTTCTTCTTCCTGAAATATATCCAAGATAACATTCAGCTGACAATGCTGACTTTACTGAAATCACATTTGCTGTTTTATTGAGCTAAAGAAGAGTACTCAATAACATGTTGTGATCGCTTAACAATTTTATAAACCATTTGCTTAGCAAGGACCATGTATTAAATTGTTGGTCTTAAAGGAAACCATGTTTGCGAGTAAACCGTTTGTGGCTTGCTAACTAGTCGTTGAATTATTTATGTTCAATATCCTACTTATAATTACATCGACACTTACGTTTACAACCATGAATACAATCTGGCCATGGTTTAAAACAGCTTAAGACAATAATTAATTAATGTAGACGAACAAATGTATTACTGTAGAGTCTAATACATAATTATAAAAAATCTTGTTAGCAAGATGGTAAACATTAGCTTCGCCAGAACACATCGTACTCTTATTGAGTCACTGACTCTTATTGAGGCACTGATTTGACTATGTAAAGGTCTCTCTTAAAAGTTAACTACGGTAAACGATGCCACTACTTACTTTTTTCCAACTGACATATTCCCGACCCCTTTAAATTTCAGCGAACTTTTCTGAACAGTAGCGTACTCCGACATTTTCCACCAGGATTTCTTCTACACTCTAGCATTGTATAGCGTCACAGTGACGCCCCATGTATGCCGCCACCTGATGGACTGGAAGCGGACATCGCCGTAATTCAAATATATTTCAACAGCTGGAGAGAGCGATTAAAGCGTTTTCTGTATAGACTAAATTAGACGTTTAGTAATAAACAAAAACTGTATTTTTTTACTTTTTGAGATGGACGAATTTCAATAAACGAATATATGACGTAAAACAAACCGCAATCATACAGTTTATTAACCAATCACGTCAATGGTCTTCTCGTCCACAGAGGGCAGCACTATTTTTCACAACTCACGGAAACACAGCAGAGATAGTGACGGAAGTACCGCGGGGCTACGAATGCTTCGATGTCATGAATGTCAAACCCTAGCTTTGTGAATTTTTAAGTGAACCAAATTCATTATGTCTAGTTACAGGTTTTGGACATCGCTGGCGTTGGGAAAATACACAGCAGTAAACAACACATCGATGTTTTGCAGTGTGCAATGGTTAAACCGAATACAAACACGTGCACACGCGAAGAAAGTCGGTGAGTGAATTTGACTACTCAATCACACACTTAACCATTTGTATCCTGTATATGCAGTGTTTTGTTTTGTTTCGTTTGATTTTAAACACATTTTGCGGAATATAATAATTAGAGATTAAACAATGTGACTTTTAAATTCCTGTGTCTGTATGTTAAATTGATACCTAGCTATACGGAATAGATAAATGTATTACAACACAATTCTAAACAAATGGTGTTTAGGTAAATAAGAGCACGTTGTATTGTTCCTCCTGGATTACATTTTCTGTTCTTTTTTCTCCTTCCAGGGTTAAAAGGAAAAGGTAAAGGGATGGTAAAAGAGGAATTAAAAGGTCCAGAGGTGTGCAAAGATTCTGTGAGGCTCACTACACATGCTGTAGGTGTTAACATCTTCAAGGAAGGAGATGATCCCGTGTTGAAGAATCCCGAAGAATACCCCGGGTGGTGAGGGCACATTTTATTCCTTTACGTTGCTTTAAAACAAGCTCAACATTATGTATTAAAGATTTTCAGAGGGTGTGTAGAACTGTAATAATAATGTTGGAAGAAAGGAAACTCCAGACTTTATATATAGTTATTTAATACTATGATATCTCTCTCTATATATGATAATATATCCTCTAAGTAAACACCTAATTAGTGACTTCTTTATGATCCGTTTGCACTTATACTAAAACCATAACATTTCAAAATTTCTATTGGGAGTACATGCAGATAATTTTAACAAAAGGAATGTTAATAAAATAAAGATTTAGGAAATTTGGCACCTGGTTGGATAGTCAAATGAGATACTTAGACAGACATTTAGATAGATAGATGGATCGATAGAATTTTGTTAATACCATGAGAGAATCCTTTGGGAAATTAAGGAAAAACCTATTTCTACTTTCTGAATTGTTGAAACCAAAGTATTAGATTCCAATCATATATTTGCTTGTTTTTGTAATATCATTAGTAAAAGCACACCAACAAATCTAATCAGACCCCTTTCTTCTAGGTTGTATGAAATAGACCTAGGAGCGCCAAAAAAGTTGTCTGAGCTGGAGCCCGAGACCTGGGAATACTGGTGCCGTCTGCGAAAAGAAAACATTTGGCGTTCCAACAGATTAAGTAAAGGAAAGAGGTTTTAAGCCACCATGGAATGGATATTTACAGTTACACCTGTTAACTTTACAGCCTTGTGTTTTGGACTCAAATGGACTTCAATAATGTGATGAAGAAAGTGATCATACACGTCATGCTGTTCAATAAAATCATTGTAAAAACTATTTTTAAACATTTCAAATGAAAACATCTGAGTTTAATTTGTAAAACATTGTTTTACAGTATGCTGTCTAATTTACCTTAAATAATTCAAGCATTTTTAAAAGCAATATGTTCTGCTGATTAAATAAGTAATAGATGGCAGATGGGTTTTTTTTATGTGTGCTTAGTTTTTACTTCTGTGCTTTTTGCTGATGTTTTGCACTTCTTTTGTATATTAAGTATTTTGATGAAGGTTCTCAGTCACGCAGGTCAGTCAAGGTCAAGGTTATAATGTTTAATTAGGTAGTTCTGAACTTTAGAACTGAAGAATCCTCTTGGATGTCTTCTAAAATTGTTAGTGTCCAGTTTCCCAACTTAACCCGTTAACCTTTATTAGCTATTTAAAGTGCCAACATTTTATATTTAGACACCAAAAAAATTAACATAATGTTAAATAAATCATAGCCTCTGTGTTTGATGGTAGAATCTTCACGTTAATCTTATTCTCTTCCTTTCAGCTTGTCCCTTTTACGGGGTTCCTTAAACAAGTCAATATTTCCATCTCCCCCTGTCCTCTGTATCTTCTACTTTGACTCCACTACCTCTATGTCCTCCATCACTGCATTCATCAATCTCCTCTTTGTTTCCTACCCAGTAGCTCCATCTGTAGGATCATTCTTCTACCAATGTATCCATTGTCCCTCTTCTGAACATGTCCAAACCATCTCAATCTGGTTTCTACTATCATTTCCTCCAAACGTTCCCGTTGTCCCTCTAATGGCCTTATTGAATATAGCATCTTTTAATGAAGATATCATCTTGATCCAATCGACACACAAACTCACGTTAGTTTATTTTACAGTTATGAAAAAAAAAAGAATTATATTAAATCTCGAGTGTGATGCTGGGTTGCTTGAAGGTGAAAGTTTGATAGTTTTACCTGAATAATAAAGGGCTTATAAGACAGGTTAATCATGCAAATGATCGAGTGTGAGCGGTTAGAAATGGGGAACCGAAAAAATAAATAGTGTAAATGAGTAAAAGCAGAACAACCCCCTTTATATAACGGCGGATCTCAGATCTTCACTTCTGTCAGCGGTAATCCCAATGCGTTGAAAAGTAAGTTTAAAGTTTCTTACGAACTGTATTTCAGAAGAAGAAACGGCTCCGTGTTGTGGTCTGTCGTCAAAAACGAACTCATAGTAGTTTAGTTTCGTTTTGTAGAAGCTCAGTTTAACGTAATATAACCGCGGTAAACGGGTTTAATGCTGTAGTAGTATTCTTTTACACCAGACAGATACATAATTTAATTTAGGAATATATTTCCACTGTGTATTAGAAATACACATTAAAACCAACGTGGCTCGGTAGGTAAAGAACTATAAACCACTGTTCTTTGGCACTTCATGAACTGTAGCTAATACTACGACGAAACGTTCAAAAATATATGATGCAATATACTACATAATACAAAACTAACGTTATTCGTTTGTAAAGGAAATGCTAAAGAAATAAATAAAATGGCGAAAATAGCCACAGGTGCACAATAAAAATAAATACGGGGCGACATGAGTATAAAACCGTAAGCGTACGACAAAAACCGTTGTATTATAAAATATATTGTGTCTATAAATGTAAAATAATAATATCATATTCAGTAACAATAATACACATGTCTCCAAGCGGACAGGTTGACCTAGAAACTATCAGGAAGAAGGTAGATCAGATAAAAAAAGATGAAGTTAGAAAAGTCCTGAAGAGGATGAATAGTGGAAGGCTGTTTGGCAGAGAATGACATCCTGTACCTGTGAAGGTATGGAAGTTCTGAGGGGAAGTGGCAGAACTTTTCCTGACCAGGTTGATCAACAGAATTTTGGAGACTGACAAGATGTCTGATGAGCAGAGGAGAAGTTTTTTAGTGCCGATTTATGAGAAGGGTGATGTGCAAAGTTGAAAACAACTGTGGGATGAAGATGATGAGCCATTGGATAGTTGAAGTCAGGTGGAGGAAGGAAGTGGACATTTATGAACATCAGTATTCTTTTATGGCTAGAAAAAGCACCACCTTGAGGATATTGATGGAGAAGTACTGAATAAGTTAGGAGGGGCTGCATTTTGTTTTTGTAGATTTTAGAAGAGGCCTATGAAAGGGGGCTAAGTGATTGAATTGGTTTTGTTTAATTTAGTCAGGAGTGGCAGAGAAGTATGTTAGATTGGTGCAGGATATGTTTGAGAACAGTACTTGTGAGGGCTGCTGTTGGAAGGAACTCTAATTCGGATTTACTACAATCCAGAACAGTATGTTGGATGGACGGATGTTATTGACCAAGAAATTACATGAAATAATTTGTTAGAATTTTGTTAACTCTCTGTTGAAAGATTTAATGAAGAAAAGCAATCAGGGAAAATCCCTGTTTGCCAACAGTGTGGTGGGGAAATACCCTAGTGATTCAGAGGCACAGATATCTGCTGTGATTGGGAAATGTTGAACAAAGCGGGTAAAATTCAATTTTGAATTACAAGGGTTGAATTAGGTTGGATTATTCAGCCTAAAGTTTTACTTAAATCTATTCAATCTAAAAAATATCCGATGAAGCTCACTGAGAGGTGTTTTGGATAAAAGACACATAAATCTTTGCAGCCCAGAGAAAATAAATATGAAGACCAGTGCAGAAAGGAAACATGCTTCTTACTCTCTCTCTATTTGACCATTCAGATTTCTCAAAGTATGACCAGTGTGGGGGAAACCCCAGAGTTCACCACCTGATACCAATGAATGCACAGTAAGGGATTCATTCACTAAGCCTCTTGAACTTTCTCAGCTAATTCAACCTGTTTTTATTCTTCTCAGTCAACCTCCAACCTCAGTGGTGGCACATTTACAGAAATAATGGAGGAGAAGAAAATGAGCATCAGAAGTCTGGGTGAAGAGGTACTGAGCAGACTGGCCAAGATGTTGGACAATGGCACCTGTGGATGGAGGCAACTGGCTAGGGCTGTGGCTGATCACCCACAGTTACAATACAGGTAAAGGCTGTTCATTGACATAGATATATATGTGTAAATATATACTGTATCTGTGAGTTCAGCTCATTAAGGGTTTTTTTTGCCTGCAGTGAAAGTGAGCTGACCAGCTGCTCACTGCAGGTGCTGTCGGCCACAGGAAGTCCTGGACGGACACTCCTGTCATGGCTGGCAGAACGCTCCTGCTCACTCGACATCCTCCTGCTCTGCCTTAACAGATTGGACCACCAGGAAGCTGTGGAATACCTCAAGACCTCAGGTATAAAAGAAAAAAAATGTAGAACATCACTGCAGAAAAAATGTTTCCTTTTACATAACAGTTTTATTTTACTACTAGTACGGTGTTCTTTTTGTACGCTTTATTTTTGCGTCTGTGAACTCACAACATAAGTCCTAAACCTCTGAATAATAGGTGCAACCTGTCATAGGAACGTGAAGCTGCTTGAAAATGGTCTTATAGCTTTTATCTCTGACGTGCTTGTCAATAATTTTCTTTCCAGTCTTCTGAGATAACCCTCTCCTTAGCTTTCTGTGGTCCATGTTCAGTGTTGTTCACACCACGATACCAAATAGTACAGGGACTACTTTTTACCTTTAAAATAGACAGACTGGCTGGTTACAAGTTTGAAGACACCGGTTATGTTAATTATAAGACACACCTTTGTTTACCAGGTGGTAAGCCAGTTTAATTTTTATTTATTATTATGTTTATTTTGTTGAACCACAAAAGCCATGTCTGATTTTTATTAGTTCATTTTTACTAAAATCGTATTTATTACTTCTTTATTCATTTTTTCAGTGTTTTGTCCCCTCTTTAACAGAAGGGTACCATAATATAGTTTTTGTTCGTGTTTCTGTGATTGACAGTAGCAAAGATGATTTCAATAACAGTGCAGCCACAGTCTCAAAGAGCTCCAGTGAATGGCAGAGTGATACTGACCTGCACAGCTGTTGGGCCCCCAGACCTCAGCTACCAGTGGTTTAGAGGCAAAGAGGAGGTTAGTTAAAAAATGAAATGCACATAAGCTACAAAATATGCACATTATTACATTTTCTGTTCTGTCAGGAAATGTTACATATAGCAAAATTGATTAACAGAAGGAATCATGATTTCTGTTTAAGATTTTAGACCAGTCTGGGACAACACCAACTCTTGATCTAAGTCCTATAACTCCTGGCCATGAGGGACACTACATTTGCCGGGTTAGCCATGGAGAAAACTTCATCTTTTCTCAGTGGGCCCACATTCACTTGATTCAGTCGGCAGAATCCAGTCCAGGTGCCTCTCATTTTTTGTCCCTCTACCTGTTGCCTTTTTTCAGTTTTTCTGACATGTTTGATAACATTGTCATTGCAGTTTGCAGTAGCACTCCGTTTACAGTGTCGGGGAACAGGCTGCGAATTGTCCACCAGCCTGCGTCCATTACAGTGTCTGAGGGCAAATCCCTGCTCCTGAAGTGCACAGCAGAGAGTGACCAGGCTATCCAGTATGAGTGGTATCTTAATATGGTGCCCTTGGCACAACAGCAGTCGAGTACACTAAGTGTAAGAGTTTTTACTCAGGCAACAATACTCAACATACAATAAATTATACTAAGCACTAAACAAGTCGTTCTTATTAAAATCTTGAACATCAGATACAGCCAAGACATAGAATATGTATACATATTTTTTTATTTTTAAAATTTTGAATTTTACAATTTTTTTGTTATTAAAAAAATATCTTTATGTTTTCTGCAGATTCCATGTGTGACAACAGAACATAGAGGACAGTACAAGTGCAAGGTGTTCAGTGTCAATCAGGAGGTCTGGAGTGACACAGCAACAGTCAACATTGGTAAAACCTCCAAACATAATTCATAAACAAAATCATGTCATTTCATCCAACAGATGACGCTCATATTGTGGTTTTTGGGTTAAAATTCACCAAAGACTTATCCTCGAAGCTTGTCCTTTATTTGGAGGTTGCCTCAGCGAATCAACATTTTCCTTCTCACCCTTTCCTCTGTATTTTCTACTCTGACTCCCAACTACCTCCATGTCCTCCCTCACTGCATCCATGAATTTCCTCTCTGTCGCCTAGTAGCTTCATCTCTAGGATCTTTATCTCTTACCATCTACCAATGTATCCACTGTCCCTCCTCTCAACATGTCCAAAGCATCTCAATCTGCCTTCTCTAGCATTTTCTCCAAATTGTGCTGTCTATTTTGTCCCTCTAATCACCTCATTCCTGATCCTGTCCATCCTTGTCTCTCCTAAAGAGAATCTCAGCATCTTTAACTCCTCCACCTCCAACTCTGTCTCCTGTCTTCTACCTATTTGTAGTGTCTCTAATCCATACAACATGGCCTGTAAACCTTTCCCCTTTATCTTAGAACTCAATGAAGACTCAATAAATATAAAGATAATATGAAAACATGCTTAGAGGCTCCATCTTAAAGAAGTTAGCATGCCTGCCTCAGAGTGTCAGACAGAGAATCCTGGGTTAGATTCCCTGAGGAATCACAAGCTGGATAATGTTAGTCCTTCTCTGTTAGTTGCTTCAAATAAAAGTGTTGACTTAATCCATAAATGTAGAGGTTTGTTTTTGATGGCCTCCCTCATGACTGTATTACATTTCCCTTTTTTGCAGGTCCAAGTTCTGTCACTGAAGAAAACTGGGTGGAAGTTGATCGTGGTCCAGGTGTTCCAGGTATCAAATATTTGTAGACAAATAATATAAGTATAAAAATGGTATTAATATATAATAATAGTATAAAAAGAGAATATAAGTATAAAAAGAGGACGTGGAAGTATGGTTTCATATTTGTTCCTCTGGCTTTCCGAGAACATGTCATGGTCAAATCAAAAGGCATTAAGTGACTCTAATCTGTTAATAAAGCAGTTAAATATGTAGAACACTACAGGTTTTTATATCGTGTCTCCAGGCTCGGGGGGAGTACACAGGTCAACTTTGGGATCAGAAATGAATCCATTACAACAAGGTACCAAAGCAGCATTTAAATCCAAGCAGTATCAAGGTAATCTTAGTCCAAATAACACTTAAATTATTGATAGTAATATCATACTATCACCATAGTATCATAGTAATAGCTATGATATGATATGATATATTATGGTTGTACATAAACCTAGCCAAACGATTGCCTCTGTACTGTATTTTTAACAGCCATCTTTATTTCTCATTGGCAGCAACAGACAAAGTTGCTCTGTTGATCGGAAACATGAACTACCTCCACATGACCCAGCTCTCTGCGCCAATTGCGGACGTCCACGAGTTGACCAACCTTCTCAGACAAATGGACTTCAAGGTGGTTTCCCTTCTTGACCTCAACTGTCAGGAGATGCAAAGCGCAGTCACAGAGTTCCTCATGTTGCTCGACAAAGGAGTCTATGGTTTGTTTGTTTTATTTACTGAAATGATTGAGTGACAGTTAAATTGTTTTTGAATGTGGTCACACTTGTGACATCACTCAACTGATATCCGTTTGACATACAGCCATGGAGAAAATTATTAGACCACCACTTTCATCTATCATTTGTTGGTGCTTTTTAATGATCGGCATCACTAAAAGTATAGTAATTGAAGAATACGATGAACAGGAAAACCTGAAATGCCTAAATGAATTGTTTTTGGAAGCACAACTCAATAACAACTGATGCAAGAAAAGTAATTTTCTTTACTGTTAAGAAAACAATGGGAAATGAAACGCCTTTGAGCTATTTTTGTTGTTCCAAACAAATGTTCCTATAGTGGTACCAGGCATGAAGATGAACAAGAAATTGAAGAAAACAACAATAATCTTTTCTATGATTGTACATAGCAAAATTAGATTTGTAACGTGGTGTTCTTTGGTTCTCGCATTATATATATAAAAAATATATACATTTATTAAGCTATACAAACTGTTTTGTCTTTCCTCTCACAGGATTGCTGTACTTTGCTGGTCATGGTTATGAAAACTACGGTAACAGTTTCATGGTTCCCATCGATGCACCAGCCTCCTTCACATCAGAACACTGCCTGTGTGTCCAGGTCATCCTCACCAAGATGCAGGAAAAAGAAACTGGACTCAACGTGTTCTTGTTGGATATGTGTCGCAAGAGGTATCAGTCTTTATTCTGATTAATATTAAGAAATCCTTTATTTGTCCCACAGTAGGGAAATTACATCAGTATATATTTTCAACTAGTTCTAGTTACATCCCATATGGACCAGGGGTTTCCACACTTTTTTTTCTTGTGAACTACTTTTCAAATGACCAGGCTGAAGTGATCTACCTAGATAGAAAACTCTAAATATATTTATCCATATAAACTGGATATCTTATTCTCTACATTATGTTATATATGTGTTATACAGTCAGATTCAGCACTTTTACGATTCTTACTTTAGCCCAGTGATTAACAACTTGAAATAGAATTACATCCTTTATTTTATTTACTATTATTTTTATATGTTGTCGCTCATGATCTGCCAACACTTCCATGGAGATCTACTGGTATAGTTCTTGATCTACCTGTTGGACACTCCTGCCATAGACCATTGTTCACCAAAACGAGGGTCATGGTTGCAAGATAATTTTTTCCCAGGGTTGTGTCATATCAATAACAACAATAACATATCCTTATTAATGTTCAATGATGGTCAATGATTTACAAATACTGTAATTGGGTTGCAAAGGTTTGTGACGTTCATATTGTCGGTGCCCAGAAAAAAGTGTAGGAAACACTGCTGAACCACATGGACTGTCAACAATAATGCAAGAAAATATCTCCGTTTTTAGAAACCCAAACGATCATGTCATTGTGGAACCTGGACTGTTGAAAGTCACAGCAAATATAGTATATGGTTATGCCACGTAAGTGAAGTTTTCTTTGTTGATTATGTTTAAACTAATTTTCGTTTGATAAAATGTCAAGAGGGAAGTTGATGTATCTTGGTTTAGATGTGTAGATGCAGAAGCTTACGAGGTAAAGAGGGAAGATGTAGCCAACGGGATCTTCATCAACTTCCTTAAACAGAGAGTTTGTGAAGACGAGAAGGTCACAGTCATGTTAGACCGTGTGGCTGAAGGTATGTAGTACAATATAAAGATATGACACATTTGGTTTAATGTTGATTTAACAAACAAAAAAAATGAAGTGTTGCTTTATGTAGGTGTATTTTAGTCTACTTTATGCAGGAAATTCTAACCACTGTCGTAAATCCACATTGATAATTGAATATTTTATACTCTTACCAGACATGGGTCGTTGTGCTATCACACGAGGCAGACAAGCTCTGGAGCTCCGGAGTAACCTGTCAGAGCGCAGGTCACTCACTGACCAGATAAAACCCTCTGAATGCTTGGAATCTTCTTCAGCTCGCAACCTGCAGTGGGCCGTGGCTCATGGTACTGTACTTTACAATATTAAAATATATTTTTGGTTTTAATCTTATTTATGCATTATTCATAAATTAAGTTTGTTTACCTGATGTTTTTTCTATACTTTGGCAGACCTACCTGCTAGCCGTTATCTGCATTTTGAATGTGGTGTCACTGCTCAACTTGGATTTGCTGCAGAGTTTTCCAACATCATGGTCATTTACACTCGGATACTTCAGAAACCTGAAGATATTATTTCCTGCTCTGTTCAGCTCACAGACTTTGCTGGGGTTTGTATAAAGGTTTCATGACATCTTTAAACACAGCCCCTCATGGCTTCTCCAACTCATTGTGAAAAGTATTGTTTTGTCATCAAAAAATCATCAATTTTTAGGAGTATAAACATATTATTAAGTTCTTTAGTTTTTATTGTTATTAGTAAAAGAAAGTTGGTGGCTATCTTTTTCTTTGTTTTTGTCAATTTCTTTCTTTGTCAATGTGAATATCAAACTGATATGTTGTGTAGTTTTTAAACTGAGTAAACTATCTCTACATCTTATGGAGCAACACTAAACTGTAATGATGACAATACCACATTTCTAAGCTGCTGTAATTATTTTTTGAGCCAAATCAATTCTGTGCTCCTTTAACAGGATGTAGACATTGATCTGAAGAAGAGCAACCAGGAAACTCTGCTTGAAGCTGGCAGCTTACTACTGACAGAGAAAGATCTCCTCTCACCAGAAATTCCAGGTCTTTACACCCGCATATGCAGCCTGCAGAGACTCAAGGTGAGGATTTGTTCACTATTCTACTCCCTATTTATCTCTCAAAGGGCAAAGTTTGATCTTTTGATAACCTGATTGAAATAGAAAATAGTCAGTTGCCATTTCTGTCATGTAAAAATATATGACCTGATCCATCACTACAGCTGATGTTAACTTAAAGGAAGTGCTTCCTTAAAAGATTCTAAACAACTAATAGCTTTAATATGCTTTGGTATGTTACAAATTTCTTTAGAGGTTAAAAAAACATAAATGCAAGACATGACAAAGGCAGTATTTCTGAAGAAACATGTTGGCACCTCCATTTTTTTGTTAATTGAAGTGTTTTGCAACTTTTTTGGATGATGTAAAATAAACAAATAAAATTACATATGTATTGATATTAAAGGGATGGAACAGACTTTGGCCCCTAAGGCTTCAGGTGTGACTCCACCAGCCTACTTAAAGGCTTACAGTATGGTGCATTGTGATTTGGGTGGTGCTGGCTGCCAGCGTGACCAGATAAAAAATAATGAACAAATCAAAGATAATTGTATTTACATAGAGTTATTAATTTTTTACAACTCTTGAGTAATGCTTTACCATCTTTTTTGACTAAAAAGCACCCTCTCTTTCACAGAGTGAGCTCACCTTCACCGTCTGCCTCCACTACACATATCTCCACATGGATGAAGAAATATTAGAAAGGCAATGTGTCACAGTTGGTAAACCACTGGTCTCAAAACTCAACCTCCATGAACCCAGAGTCTGCTCTCCATGCCACAGCTTGGATTCTCTCAACATGCCCAAGTGCTCCTCCTCCTTTAAGACCTTCACGTCTGTTGAGTCAGACTCTAGATGGTCCTTTAACACACAAAGTGCTGGAGCACCTTCCACCTCAGAATATTCAACTTTATCTGGGAAGACCAATATACCAGTAGAGACTGACTGCCTGGAATGGTGTGATAATCCTAAACCTCTGGTTGTGACCAAAAGTTTACCCCACAGCCGAGTGGATGATGTAACCTTTAGATTTAGTGACAATTTTCACTCTTACTAGACATTGTATCGTTCAATGAATAAATTTACAGATAAATTTGGCCATTCATGTATGACCAGAAAGGCACAAACTACAGTGCTGTGGACATGGTGATATGTTTGTATTAGGGTTATTAAAATGTAACCTTAGAAATTAAAAAAAATATCAAAATTTCTGGTGATTTACATGGATTTGGTATGGAATGTAGACAGCAGAACCATAGATGGACCCAACAGGTGATAATCTTTCACGTAATAGTCAATTTTTATCATAATAAACCTTTTTATTATACGGCTTCACGATAATTACATTTTTTGATATTCACTGTATATATTATTGGTCTTTTTATTATAAATAGCATATAATGTATATCAAAGTATGTGTTGTCTCGCATGTTTGATTTGAAAGAAAACGAATTAATTAAATTGTTTTGTATGCGCCTTGAAACTTGGTCAAAACCGTTGCACGTTGGATTGGATTGAGCTACATTCGCACAACGCATGCTCAACGTACGTCACACATTTGCATGTCCGCCATTTTGCAGAAATTTAGCAACACGGCTATCTTCAGTCTTGTTGCAACATTTGCAAAGAAATTCACACGTAAACAGTGCAATTACAGGATTTCTTAAAACGTTTTCACGGGCAAAGTGATGGCCGACCCATCCGCAGACATAGAGGTTCCGGAAGGGGCGGAGGTCCGAAGACTATCGGAGCTGAGAGTGATAGATCTGAAGGCCGAGCTGAAGAAACGCAACTTGGACACCACGGGCGTCAAGAGCGTGCTATCTGAGCGACTAAAGAAGGTCAGATGTTACAAAAGAAATTAAATCGAATGTATAAATATCATATAATTCCTAATACTCCATATCAAAATATATACCCTGTGTACAATGTGCGCGATAGCCAAACGTTAACTCATGATAGCCCAGTCCGAGGCAATCTAAGGCCCGGGGTCCAGATGTGGTGCGTCTGGCTCTTTAATCTACTCCACCAAACGTGTCCAAATCATATGATTTGTTCTATTATTATAATCAATTTCTCCTGCTATGCCAGCATCTCCACAATAGTTGGTGTAAAAGAGGCAGCACACATGTTAGCAATTCTGCCTTTTTTCATGACTTCTTATTTACTTGATACCCGCCATATTTTCTTAGTCATTATGTACCCATAGTGGCACATTGCTAAAAGCTGTTTACTTTATTTTTAGTGTAACTTTCTCTTTGCTGACATTTTTTTTGTTTCTCTTTATTCAGGCGATCCAAGAGGAGGGTGGAAATCCCGACGAAATTATTTTGACTCCAGATTCTACTCCTAAAAAAGCCACTGTAACACCCAAGCGTGCCACAAGAGGTAATTTTACACAGAGGTTGTTCATGGAATTATATGTGCACATAACTCTCATTTATTTGGCCAATAATTCACTGAAAACCAGTTAACTGGTTGACCATTGTACAATCAAAGAAATGCACTGTCATGCTCCATTTTGTGTGTGGCTTACATATTATCAAAAAACAAAAGAAACTCAAAAAATACAAATTTTCTTTGCGCAGATACAAAACAAGAACAAAGTGAACCCGAAGACATTGCTCCAGAAGAAGACTGCCACAATACCAATGTATGTTTTTTTTCGCATGCATAATTCTCTATTTTCAAATATTTGATTGATATTCATTACTATGCAGAAGTGATAGGTTCACCGTGCAATATTTGTTTCTGCTTTTTGCTAATTTCCTCTAATGCCCACCAGGTGGTTCCGCAAGATGATCAAGACGAAATGCCGGAGATGGACATATTTTCCATGAATGTGCTGGATGACACAGAGAATGACAATGGAATACCAGCTGAGGATGAGGAGGACAATTCCAACTTTTTCCAGGGAAATAGTGATGTTTTACTAAATGATGATGACATGGAGGATTTCGGAGATGAATCCACAGAGCCTGTGGTAAGAAAAGGGGACATTTTTATACTTGATGAAATATGAAATATTATAAAGTTTATGTTGACAGTTATGTGTATTTCAAGAGTTATCCAAATTTATCGCAACCTTATGGCTTGTAGACTGGTGCAAGTTGTTTTTGTAACAGCTGAATATGTATTTTAACAGATGGAATATTCTGAGATGTTAGACAAAGAGGATTATTTGACATGCTCATCGCTACAAGTGGTATGTGACCCAACAGTGGGATTTTATTCTTCACAACAGTTCATCAAGTTTTGCATTTACAGAAGAGTTTTCTTTTTTAGGATCCAGATGCAGAGGAAACAAATGAAGAAACAGGTAGAGTAGTAATGGTTTACAGATGGAGTTATCTTTGCCGTTGAGCTTGGAATGCAGACACCTGAGTTTAGGGGGAGAGACTGGAAGCCCAAAGGAAATTGCTGGCTCTGTGCTAAAATTGATAATACATCTCCTGAAATTTACAAAAGATTGGTCAAGTTACCAATGATGATTTGTCAACAACAAGAGGATAACAATTTGATGCGCATTAGCAGCAATTCTATGGTCAGGGAAGTGCAAGTGATTGCAGTGTTTCTAGGTGGCCGTGCCATGACCAAGATAAAGAAGATTGAAGATTCAAGCCAAGACCTGTACTCGCCACTTCTTTTAAAGGACTCAGAACTCTGCTGGATGTGAATATCTTGGACGCGCGATGAAGTTGTCAAAATAAAAGGACGCTTAAAAGAAGACAGTAGCAAGAATGTGTTGCTACCCTATTGTTCTACGGACTCTTCCACAATGGACTCATTCAGTGCTTTTGTTCAGGGGAACAAAGCAACGTGCTTAAGCGTTTTAGCTGATCTAGTTACGTGGTTGTTCCCTAGTCTTTGGGTTTCTCTTCCAGTCTCTCTTTTGGGTTTTCTTCGTTATATTACAAAGTTCTAAGAGCACAGTGGTCTTGACCAGCCCTTGCCAGTTCCTCGTTACCTATTTCATTGTGTCAGAAGTTATTAAACTGTGCCATTCTATTCCTGTTAAATCCGTAGAAAATGACAAAGTAGCTGGGTCTTGTTTATCTGAGCCGCTTAACGAAGACCAGAGCCGCACGACGAGCCCAGATGAAGAAGAAGCTGCCACCGCCGCAGAGGAAGAAGCTGTGTGCGACAAAGCTGCTTCTGGAGATGCGGAGAGCGACCAGGATGTTCTGGAAACTGAGGCCAAAGAGGTCGGGGATGACCAGAATATCCCAGAAGAAACGATTCAGGCTGAAAATGAAAGTTTGCAAGCTGTTAGTTTAAATGAACAGGGGTCACTCGGTGAAACAGTTAATTCAGAAATTGAGTCTAAGAATGTTGAGGAGGAAGAGAAGACAGAAGAGAAAGGTCCTGCGGATTCAGCCTCCCCTGTGAAAGAATGCTCTTCTGTAGAGGGCGATGATCAGAAAAAGAGGTTTGTTGCTTTCTGTCTCCTAGAAACCAAATGGCTATCTCTGTTGCATTGGCTCCTTTGTGCTAGCAAAATTGGGTGCTCTAAATGGAGGTAAAATGTCACGTGCTTTCATCAGTTCTCATTGGTCATTCTTTCCATGCGCCTGTATTTACCGTATTTCCCCTGCACAGTTAAAGCACTGAGCTTTTCTGAGGTTATATTTCCATCCGTTCACTTATTAAACACGTCATTGAAACACGGTATGCTGACCCCAGTCAATGTTCATATAAAAAAAAAATCTGAAATACCTACTAGTATCTTTTTATTGTTGTGTTCTCTATCCGCTTACAGAAGTTTTCTTTGTTTTTAGCTCTGAGGAAAACGATGCAAAGACGGAGGTCAAAGATGAAAAGGGTGAGTGAATAGAGAGACTTCTATTTTTTTTAATTTCACCGTAATGAATAATGACACGTTTGAGTTCTCTTTTTGTGTGTGTTTATATGTGCAGCCGCTGAAAGTGGTGCTGCAGCAAGTAGCAGAAATCTTTGGGTCAGCGGTCTGTCATCCACTACCAGAGCAACTGATCTGAAGAGTCTGTTTAGCAAATACGGCAAGGTCAGTCTTATTAACCAGGTTCAGCATGTTTTTCTTTTCCTTTTTAGCTTGTCCCTTTTTTTTTCCAGGGGTTGCCTCAGCGAGTCAACAATTTCCACCTCCCTCATTCCTCTGTATCCTCAACTCTAACTCCAATGACCTCCATGTCCTCTCTCACTGCATCCATCAATCTCCTCTTTGTCTCCTACCTAGTAGCTCCATCTTGAGGATCATTCTCCTACCAATGCATCCCCTTTCCTTCTGAACATGTCCAAACCTTCCTGTCTGTGTTGTCCCCCTAATCACCTCATTCTTGTTCATGTCCATAAATCAGGTTCAGTACATTCAACTTAATCTAAGAGTGAGTGTATGATCACCATTTGTGTGTAACTTTTCATGCGTCTTTATTGTTTCAGGTCGTTGGAGCTAAGGTGGTGACCACTGCCAAGAGCCCTGGAGCTCGCTGTTATGGATTCGTCACCATGTCGTCCACAGAAGAAGCCACCAAATGTATCACCCACTTGCACAGAACTGAGCTCCATGGCAGGATGATTTCTGTAGAGAAGGTGAGCGTCTGCACAGCATACGGAACTAACATATGACAATTACAAAACACATTCAATTTATAGTTTTAAAATATCCTAAAAGAAAAAGACAGTTTTTTTTTCTTTTTTAATAGACCAAGATAAAGTTGAGCATTTTCTTTTTCTAGGCTAAGAACGAGCCGACTGGGAAGAGGCCTGCAGACAAGAATGAAGCCAAGAAGTCTGACAGAAGACACTCCACCGACTCAAAGTAAGAAATGTATTTGTGCGTTCTGACTGCCAGTGTATCCACTTATGTAACTCGGTATATATCCTTAATTGTATTTGTCATTGCTAGAAGGAAATTGATGGAATATAAGGACACTATAGCTCTAAGCACTTTAGGGTGAAACAATAAATGGTCTTTTGAAAAGGAAAAATGATTTCTTTCCCTGACACTGTCTCACAGGTCCGACGGAAAGGATGATAAGTCTGAAGGAGAAGGAAAAGATGGCAAAGGTAAAAATAAAATATGTCAAATTAAAAAATCTTATCATGGGTTTTGTTTTTTTTTCTAAGTTCATTATTTATTGATATCTTCCTTAAAGGGCGAAATGAAAGGACGGTTGTCATGGACAAGTCTAAGGGGGAGCCTGTCATCAGTGTCAACAGCAAGGAGAGAGTAAGGGAACATTTTTTAACTTGAAATCTTCATTATCCCAACCTCATCTGTGTTTGCGTTACTTGAACATCTGCATTTGTATGGTTGACTTTTTTTTTTTTTTCTGTGTTTGCTTGTTCTTCAGAGCTCAAAAAGTCGTGAACGTAAATCATCGAGCAAAGAAAAAAAAGATATTCTTTCATTTGACCAGATCAAGGAGCAAAGAGAGAGGGAGCGGCAGAGACAACGAGAGAGAGAAATCAGAGAAGTGGAAAGACGACGAAACAAGTACGGATTACTCTGTTGTACTGCTATCTGTCCTAAATCAGCATTAGTTCCTTCGCCTAAACCTGTGTCTGCACCCATTTTACTTAACTATATACATATATATAAAATATATATTTTTTCTTGAATAAAAAAAGTGCCTTTTTTAATCTTTCTAATTTAACGCTTCACTTTTGTTTTACAGTGATCGCGACAACCGTCCAGATCGTGAGCGTGAACGAATTCGCCTGTTCAGAGAAAGAGAAGAGAGGAAGCACTTGATGAGGAAGAGACACTGGCTGGAGGTGACATTCAAAATCCTGCTATAAGTCATTGCTCCGTGGCGTCCAGTTTGTATCGTGCCCGCATCATGTCGGTTATTTGGTAATATATTTCAATGTGTTTCATTTCAAGACTGAGAAGCAACGTCTTGAAGATGACCGCATGGAGCGCCAATTCTTAGAGCGTGAAAGGTTACGAATTGAATACGAGAGGCGGCGTGAGCAGGAAAGGATCATGAGGGAGAGAGATGAGCTCAGACGGCAGCAAGAGCAGCTGCGCTACGAACAGGACCGCCGTCCGGTTAAAAGGCCGTACGACATGGATGGGAGGTAAATCACTGGCGTGACGGACACATAAATATCTATTTGGTTTATTAAGAAACCAATCCCAAAGTACAATTATCTCTAGTTTTAATTACTTAATTACTTTTTTTTTATGTTGTTGCCCAGGATCTACCAACACTCCTTTGGAGATCTACTGGTAGATCCTGATCTATCTATTGGGCACCCCAGACTGAACACCCTTGGTGTTTTATATGATATTCTACCTGGATAAGAGATTTCTTTTGGTTCTTTACTGTCTCCTTAGTAAGAGTGTGAAGGTCTCCCTGGTTAGTGACCACCTCTGCTGTCTCCATTGACCTTTTCCTTCTCTTTCAGGAAAGATGATTGGGCTGATAAGCGTATGGCCATGGACGACCGTTACGGCCGTTCAGACTTTGGTCGTCAAGATCGCTACCAGGACTTTGACCACAGAGACAGGGGCCGTTACCAGGACGATATGATGGACCGACGAGATGGCACTCGTGGCATCGGTCCGGACAGAGACGGTCAGGTAATTGATGATGATGATGATCTGTCTTTATCGCCTTTGTGCTGACAGTTGTGCGGAGGCATCACAGGAGCAGGTCTTAATGATTCTTCGTTTGTCCTCCAGCACTTCTCTGACAGACATGGCAGAGACGGTCGTGAGGCCTGGGGTGGAAGCTATGACAAGCGCATGAACCCAAGGTAAGATCAGGCTTTACAGATGATGTCTGCTTAGAGAAAACACAGAAAAAAAGAAAAAAAAAACATGTGTTACTTCCTTCTCCTGCAGAGATGGAGGTCGAGACTGGGAGTCTGGACGAAAGATGGATGGAGACAGACCTTGGACAGGTAAGAATATTTTTCTTGTTCTAAGCAGTATTTTGACACAGAGCAGCTCTGATATGAGGCCTGTTGGTTAATGTTTGATTGAAATATCACTAAATAATGTATATTTTCTTGGTAATTACAGGTAGAGATGGTGCCATGCCAGGCCAGGGACACATGGCACGTGGAGGAATGTCAGGGTATGTAGTATTAATTGCAGCAACCAGGGCATGTTGGACACAGTAAATGTGTGTCCAACTTAAAAAAAAAAAAAAAGTAGAGAGAGAGAAAAATCCCATTCATAGAAAGCAATTTCTTTTCATTTGCATGGAAAGAAAATGGAAATGGAAAAACCTGTTGTTTTCAGTAGGCTAAATAGTGAGACAGTAATCCTCTGCATCCAGCCGGCATAGCGCCCCCATGACGTTTGTCTTTCTATCGGTCATTTGATTTTGTTGCTTATTTGATTTTCTGTTGTTTAACATGATTTTTCCCAAGTTTATCACCTGTTGATATAACAAGTTTTAACATTGCTCCTCTGTTTTTGTGGTGAATTTTTATGTCCAGGCGTGGAAGCTACATGAACACAGGAACGTCTCAGTCTCTCTCCGGAACTCTAAACAGACCAAATCAGATGATGCAGGGTGGTGGGATGCAGGGTGGTGCATTCGGGCGACGATACTGATGCTTCACGTTCTTCCAGAGTGGTTTGATTACGATGCTTTTGTAAATGATTTATTTCTTTGTGACATTTTTCCTTTTCTTGATGCATCTTTGTTTAAAATGTAACCTCCTCTAACATCTACGTTCAGTCAGCACAGTTTTGTAAATCTGATTTTCTTTGTGGAATTTTATTTTTACCAGTGGCCTGTTCTTTAACCTCAGTTGTGTCTGAAGTGGGGGATAACACAAGTATCCTTAAATTAACTGTATTTTCCCCCACTTCCAAATTTCCTAAAAAATAGGAACTTTTTAAAACTTAATGTCCTTCACTTCACCACAGCTCGTTACTTTTTATAATTGTTGAACATGTTTGTTTGTGTGTGTCAGTGCTGGTTCATGTCCTTGAGGTGTGTATATTGATGCAGCTCTGTGAATAAAATCCAAATTTAAATTGATATTTGTATTTTTTTCCTATCAAGACATATTTTGGTATTTTTTCTGACCTGCTTTGCCTTCAAAACGCACTTTTGTTAATATTTATTAACGTTCCACAAGTAAACAGCTTTTTAAAATTCTTTGTAAAAGCATAGAAACCCTCAAAAAGCTTTATATTTCCTAGACACTGCGACCCCATGATATGAGCAGAAGGGCTTTATTCATTCTTAAAACGCTTAAAAATTGAAGCATGAATTGTCTTAAAAATGACAATGAGAGACTGAAACCAGATTCATCCAAGACAGGTGGTAGGAAGATTCCCACGATACACAGCGAGAAAAAAAATTGCGAGCGCGCCTTATAGTCTTGTCCACAAGGGGGCGCCAAATAATTGTGTTTATCAAAAAAGCGGGGAATAATGAGTAGTAAAAGTGCAGTAAGATATCTATTAGCTTGATAAATGTCTTACACGTGATTGTTCACATAAATAATACAATTTATACATTTATTTCTAAGTTTGCTTTTCCCTTTTTTGCCAGTAATAATGATAAAACAGAAATAATGTAAAACTCCTTAAATTATTGTTTCTTAAACCAGTGGGCATTCTGTTCGCAACGCAATAGAAATTTAATTTCTATTCCATCTGCACCTCTCTACAGGGTAAACATGTGTTTAGTCATATATCTACAGGGGGGAGACGGTGTTACACCCAGATGCTGCATGTGAGGAACTGACTATTGTAGGTTTCACATCATGTCACTCACAGCGTGTAGTCGGTTCCTCTGTTTTCCAGATGTGGTTCTGATCTACTGCCCACAGAGCTCCAGACCAAGACCACTGAAGGGTCTTCCTCCAGGAGCCCTGAGAGAAAACAAAGCTGAGACAACATTCGTCTTTGATGTTAGAGCAGAACTAGGATGACAAACAGTAGCTCAATCCACAGGGGGTAAAAAAAAATCTTGAAAGGACACCAGACAGGGTTTTTGGCAATGCAAGTGTTTTTTTTTTATTCAGTTTGCCCAGTTTTATCAATTGTACATTTAGAGAAAGAATGGGCTGAACATTGATGTTGCCCTGATATAAACAAACAGGCTGATAGTTCCCACCTTCAGAACCTCATGGTTTTTTCCACAGTCTTAGATCCTGATGGACCCCAGCTTGACCAAATCTTTCATCAATGAACCAAATATGGTATCAGTTCAACTCCACCCAACCTTTTTCCCTGCTTACTAACTGGGACCTACAAGTCAAGGCTCGACACAGCCCATTGATCTACCTATAACAGACCCTTGATCAGTTTTATCAGATTAAAGGATCAATCCTTTGATTAATTGTCTACAGAGAACCACATGATCTCTAAGTACACACTAACATGTGTTGATACAGTAGAAGGAAATGTGAACTTGAACATCCCAATCTGGGCTCACGTATGCAATAACATTACAATACATTTAAAAATCTGTGCAGATATACTGTCTATTGTTTTGATGTCAGTCAGAATCAGATCAGAAGAAGACCAGAGACCTGACACCTGTGTCCTGTTAATGGTCTGACTTCTCACAGATTACTTGGATTGGTGCCCCTGCAGCAGTTTTCAGTCTTCTGGTGGAACTAGAATTTCTCTGATGTCCCAACGCAGTGAAAGGGAGTGATTTCATAACTTTGACATTTCAGCTGCTCCACATGTCTGGGTGGCAGGAGAAAGGAGAGAATGGGAGGACAGGGGAGTACAGAGGAGGACAGAGGAGGACTATGGAGGGGTGGGGCTGCACATGTCTGTGAGGATATACACTTCCCATAGTCTTTTAAAGTTACGCTGTTCTTTCCTTTGTCAAAGTACGCATAGACATACTAAGTAAAATCATTTAAACTATCATAACACTTGGTAATGATAAATGAATGAACTTAAGTATCAGTAAGATACTTGTGAATTGTTTCTTGATTCATCTTGTTCATTCACTTTTTTACTGGAATTACACTGCACTTTACTGTAAGCCCTCCTATGGTGGTCAGAGCACTTCACTGGCAACCTGGCAGCAGGTGGATTTGAACCTTAAGCCTTCCGGACCAGGATACTCACTGGAGCCAGGGTGTGTGTTGCTTCAAACTAAAAAAAAACAGTGGATTCCATTAAATGTGCAGTATGTCCTGGGATGACGGGACTTTTCAAATGACACAAAAAGTTTGTGAGGCTCTGGGATTAAACTGGAGGAGCTAACGAAGGCTTCTGTGTCCACCAGAAGTAGTGGAGACAGAAGTTGCCTCATCTTTGGCAACTTAAGTAATGTAATGAGTGAGAGGTCCAGCAGAGTAAGACAGTTTTTCTTTCTTTTGTACATGGGCAATTTGTCAATGTAATGAGTTGCAACCAGCTGCTCTGCGGGTCGCTGCAAGCAGACAAAGGCAACAGAGAACTTAGACACACGGACACAGATAGAATATAGATGAGTCTGGGCTGAGTGGGTGGAGAATATAGGAGATTAAACTGGGATTAAATCTATAATAAAAGTGTTTATACATGGCATGCTACAGATGCAGATAAATGTCATGCAAATTCATGCAATGTGTCATCGATTGGGGAAATGCAGGCATTGCAGGGAAAAGAGCAGAAGTCCATAGATTATATAAATTAATAATTGCCAGGTTGCTACTGAGGTGCTCTGAACATAGCACCTTCCTGACCCACATATTTTTAGTGGGCTCACCATCCACAGGAAGGCTCAAAGTCTAGGGCAGTGTGATTTCGGTGGCAGTCATGTACAAGGCTTGTACAAGAATTAACAGAATGGGTTAAAGGGGGGTGCAGCCCCGGACCTTGCCACCAGGAGGGGTCTCATGTCAAAGAAGTAGAAGTAATCTACTTATACTAATTTTACTCTGCTTCAAACACCCATAATATCTACATACCCTCTCTTTTTAAGGTGTTAGAAAGATGTTAAACATCTATAAAAATATGTTACTGCCTCTAAAACAGAGGGTAGGAAAATATTATAGGTAGGAATAAACTTTAGATAAAGCTATACATTTTTTATATGCGCTTTATGTTGACGCACAGTCAACATAGAGATGAAAAAAAAAATTGTCTTCTGAAGATACTTGTGTCAGTGCACCTTACATTACACAGTGCTTCTCAAAGTGTGGGGCGGGCCCCCCAGGGGGAGCGCTGTGCGATGCTGAGGGGGTGAATGTGACCCTGGGGAACATGCTTTTTTTCTGCCGTATTACAATAAAGTGTAATTGCACATCCTTGTAAGTTGAACTATATGTCTTTCTTTTTGTTTTCTTTATGTTAACAAGGACACGATGTTATGCAGAGGTGTACCTAGAACTATTTTATAGACAAATGCTGACAAATTTATAGTTGCGGCGGAGAGTGGGTGGTGGGGTAGGGGGTGCAAATTGTTTTCTTCTAGCTAGGGGGGGCGTAACAGAAAAAAATTGAGAAGCACTGCTTTATCGGCACACAATATGAAGGCCCTCATCCTGGTAATCAGCCCAAGGCCTTAGATAGTGTTTATTCGGCCCTGGTAGTGGAGAGATCTGACCCTATGAATGAATGTGAATGAATGTGGCGGGCCAGAAAAAAAAGCCAAACAAGCTGCATCTGGACCCCGAGCCACTGTTTGCCTACGGTGGCCAACAGGAACGGCAAACATGTGTCCTGACACAAAAAAGAGCACACCTTCTCCCTGAGGTGGTACAAATGAAGTATGGACCATGCCTAACGTGTTCAGATGTTTTTTCGGGCAACCCTAAAAAAACATCTGAACATTGTCAGCCTGGGGTCTCGATCAACATTCTTGCTGTTGATGCCCTTGCGTTGCAAAGCATATATCACAGGGATTAGAGGGGTAGCATTCTCCATGATTGAAACCCAAATCACACTCCACTGTGCTGTGAGCCCACCTGTGGGTGGTGTGCCCACCGGACGTTCAGTGTCAGCACTTGTGAAAATAGACAAAAATTTCACTTTATTTGTTGAAAAATTAAGTGAAACGTTCATAACAAGAACACCTGATCCTGCATCTGTGTGGACCTGTGCCACTGAACTCTTAGACTTCCACTCATTTTGTATTTGCACTGCTGTTATCAATAACCTGAGTGTCACGCTGCAGTTGTGCGTGCCATCTACAGATTACATAAAGCACAGACAGCTCTCAACACAGTAGGGTTGGTCGTCTTCCAACTGGAGGAGTGTGGGTTTGACTGAGCAGGACTGAGCTCTGTGTTCCATTTCCAAAAAGAATATTGAATTGGAAAAGTGATTTTTTTTTTATGTTTTCATTTCACTTTTTTCATCCAGTAACCATCAGGAAGGAAATGCCTGCTTCATGTTGGAGAGGCCCTGTTGTGTTTGCATCTGTTACTGATGAGTGTATAGGCTTGAGTGTGTGTGTCTCTGTAGGTAAAGACGATGTGGAAACTCTGTATGACTTCTCTCACAGTGTACAAAGAAAAAAGAAACATACAGCCACTACTCTGCTCTACTCTCCATGTGTGTTCATTAAGGTGGGACCACCTTAATGAACACACATGTGGGGTCTTACACTAACTTTGTCCTCTGAGGCTATGTGAACGGTTATGGAAAAAATGATTAGTCCACCCTGCTGTTTTCTTCAATTTCTGGTTCATTGTAATACCTGGTACCACTGACTGTACATTTTTTTAACTAGTACTATGATAACAACAAAAATAACTCAAAAGAGTTTAGTTTAAGAGCTGATGTCTAGGAAGGATTGAAAGAAAAGAAGAAAAACAAACTACTTGTCATTGTGACATTGTGATCCACATCACTGCTCACAACGAAATGTAACCTCTGTATTTAACCCATCACTGAAGTGAACAGTGGGTGGGGACAGTGCCATGTTAAGAGGTCCTCAGTGGTAACTTGGCAGGTGGCGGACTTGAACCTTAATCTCTCCAGAAAGTAATCCAGTTTCTTAACCGCTAAGCCACCACTGCACAATTGCCCATAGTTTTCTTGACATTGTGGACATTGTGTTGACATTTGTAGCAGGTCTGGTCCCTCTACTTGATGATGTAAAAGACGAGCTGACCCAGCTCTGAAGAGACCAATAATCCATGGACACCCAGCTCTCTTTTTTTCTAGGAGATTCACTAAAAAACTTGTGCAACCACCCCATAAAAAACCCCTCAAATCCAGCTGTGGTTCTATCTTTTTTTCTGAAGGTCAGTGCATTCGATAGTAAAAAAATGTTTTGACTTTTCTCTACCTGAGAACTTTTTGTCCTTGCTGATAATCTGCAAACACTTGGCACACTTAAATTATGCCAGTATAGAACACTGGGTGCCAGTCTGTTGGGCTGCAATACTCATATTTGACACAAGGGCTTGATCAGGAGCAGATAGATGGAATTTTGAGTGAACTTAATTAAATCATGTGTAAAAGTAATGAATAAAGGCTGCAGTGCTGAAATGCTTTAAGTCTTTTCTTCACTTCTTTTTGGGGAAATGTGGGCATCACAGGGAGAAGGCAAAGTATAACAATTTAATAGATTAATAAAATCACATGAACTAGTTTGGTGGGTGGGAATAAAAGGCCATAATTTGCTAAGCTAAGAAGGACCTAATCACGCACAGTCCCATCTTAACTCTCTCATTGTCTCTCTCCGTCTCTTACCCCAATTCACAGAACACACTCACCGACCTGAACACAATTCTCACATCAATAACTTTCCTCTTTAAACTGCCATCTTAAGAGGACGGAACAACCTCTTCGTGTCTGCGGTAAATAGGAACTAAATAAGTTATTTTCTGTGAGGCCGTGCGGCACTTTTATGACCTCACTATGTGGTTAAGCCCCATAAAAGAGTGAACTCCCAGTGAAACTCTTTTTTTTCTCTGTGCCCTGCAAGTCTTTCTCTTTTAATGGATTCTTCTTTAAGGGATTGGGGCAGCAACTGATGTCAGTTATAAAATAAAATATAGCTTAAAATAGGTGAAGCTACAACTCCTTTTTTTCTTTATCATTTCCAACTTTTCTTACTTCAGCAAAAGTTCTTGAAGGTCGTTTTGTGTCCTGTTGCATTTGTACAGAGTAAGAGAACATTAGATTCTTTTTAGGAGAGACAAGGATGGACAGGATCAGGAATGAGGTGATTAGAGGGACAACACAGACAGAAAGGTTTGGAAAAAAAAACTAGAGAAGACAGATTGAGATGGTTTGGACATGTTCAGAGGAGGGACAGTGGATACATTGGTAGAAGAATAATCCTAGAGAAGGAGCTACCAGGTAGGAGACAATTTATGGATGCAGTGAGGGAGGACATGGAGGTAGTTGGAGTCAGAGTAGAAGATACAGAGAACAGGGGGAGATGGAAAATGTTGATTCGCTGTGGCAACCCCTATAAAAAAAGACAAGCTGTAAGGAGAAGAAGAAGTAATTAAAAACATGGAGCACATGACCTTGCTCTGACTGCAGAATGTGGAGAAAAAGAAATAGAGCTGAAGATAAGGCTTCAAGAGTCTCTGAGGATCCTGTCTCTGGAGAGGACAGTACTTACTGCTCACGTGTGGCACAGGACACGAGGGCCGGGGTTAGACGCTCAGCAAAAATATTTATTCTGGCATTTGCGATCAAACGCTCGTGTTTTTTTTTCTTCCTTTTTCCTCTGAAACACAGCTACCCGCTGAGTCATCAGATATTTGTATGGAGGATGTTTTTCAGGAGATTGATTGGATGTTTGTACCACGGTTTAAACACAGATGTTAGTATTGGTTAATGTCTGAACTCAATGAATCAAGACTTTTTAATAGATGATGAAGGAAGGAATGGACAATAAATACCTAGTAGAGTTATTATAAGCCTGTTTATATCAATTACTTCTATTCATTACTGAACATTTAACTGTTTAACAACATAATAACTGCAAGAGAAGTTAAGAGGTTAAAAGGATGACTTTTTTAACCCTGACACTGAAAAAAAGATGACACAGAGTAAAAGAATTCAGCAGGAAAAGTGTGTTTTCTTCACAGTAATCTGTTAGATCCCTGAGGGAATCTAAAACCATACTAATTGGAGCACAGGGACTCGTATCTGATCACAGATCTCCAGATAAGAACAGACCCACATTACAGGAATTGAACTCCTCGTCCGTTCTGCCAGGACACGTGAGAATGTCTACTGTCACTCTCCAGCGTTTCTTCCTCGTCATTCATCACTCTTCTTCTCCTCAGCCCGAGGTCAGAGACTGTAACCACGCTGAATGATGGGATGGTGATAGAGATCAGAAGCAGAGGGAAAGGCGTTGTCCTTCATATAATCACTGGGTAGGGCCTGTTGGTCTGATAAGCATCAACCACCATCACAATCATGACACAGACACACACCTAAACACACATCCATTCTGCATGTCAGTCTCTACTTAGAGGGGGCAAATATAGAGTCCAATCATGCAGATAATGAAAGTCTCTACCCAAGGCAAATGAACAGTGTTATTTTTTTATTTTTAATTAAATCAGACTCTGCGTTACTGTAATCTTCTGTCTGGAGACCATGATGACAGCGAGCCTCTGAGACTAAGACACATGTCCAGTAGTTGACCTTGTGATCGACATACTGGACCATACTGTGAGCGTGTTGCGTGGGGTTGCTGGATGGTGAGAGCACCTGAGTGGCAACCTGACAGCTGGTGGATTCGAACCTAAAGCCTTGCAGACCCAACTGTGCTTCCTGAGACACTAGGCTACCACTGCCACAAAATTATTAAAATACTTTGAGCTTATTTTACAGTGTTTGGCCAGTTTAGAGTTAGAACTATTTTATAGACAAATGCTATTATTTATAGTTGCGGCGGAGAGTGGGTGGTGGGGTAGTGGGTGCAAATTGTTTTCTTACGCTAGGGGGGGCGCAACAGAAAAAGATTGAGAAGCACTGTGTTATCGGCACGCAATATGAAGGGCCTCATCCTGGTAATCAGCCCAAGGCCTTAGAAAGTGTTAATTCGGCCCTGGTAGTGGAGAGTGCTGACCCTATGAATGAATGAGAATGAATGTGGCGGGCCAATGTTTGCCTACGGTGGCCAACAGGAACGGCAAACATGTGTCCTCACACAAAAAAGAGCACACCTTCTCCCTGAGGTGGTACAAATGAAGTATGGACCATGCCTAACGTGTTCAGATGTTTTTTCGGGCCCCCCTAAAAAAACATCTGAACATTGTCAGCCTGGGGTCTCGATCAACATTCTGGCTGTTGATGCCCTTGCGTTGCAAAGCATATATCACGGGGATTAGAGGGGTAGCATTCTCCATGATTGAAACCCAAATCACACTCCACTGTGCTGTGAGCCCACCTGTGGGTGGTGTGCCCACCGGACATTCAGTGTCAGCCCCTGTCAAAATAGACAGAAATTTCACTTTATTTGTTGAAAAATAAAGTGAAACGTTCATAACAAGAACACACCAACACTAGTTTGGTGGGTGGGAATAAAAGGCCATAATTTGCTAAGCTAAGAAGGACCTAATCACGCACAGTCCCATCTTAACTCTCTCATTGTCTCTCTCCGTCTCTTACCCCCAATTCACAGAACACACTCACCGACCTGAACACAATTCTCACATCAATAACTTTCCTCTTTAAACTGCCATCTTAAGAGGACGGAACAACCTCTTCGTGTCAGAGTGTCTACACGTCAGAATGTCTACTGTCACTCTCCAGCGTTTCTTCCTCGTCATTCATCACTCTTCTTCTCCTCAGCCCGAGGTCAGAGACTGTAACCACGCTGAATGATGGGATGGTGATAGAGATCAGAAGCAGAGGGAAAGGCGTTGTCCTTCATATAATCACTGGGTAGGGCCTGTTGGTCTGATAAGCATCAACCACCGTCACAATCATGACACAGACACACACCTAAACACACATCCATCCTGCATGTCAGTCTCTACTTAGAGGGGGCAAATATAGAGTCCAATCATGCAGAAAATGAAAGTCTCTACCCAAGGCAAATGAACAGTGTTATTTTTTATTTTTAATTAAATCAGACTCTGCGTTACTGTAATCTTCTGTCTGGAGACCATGATGACAGCGAGCCTCTGAGACTCATGTCCAGTAGTTGACCTTGTGATCGACATACTGCAGGACATACTGAGTGTGTTGCGTGGGGTTGCTGGATGGTGAGAGCACCTGAGTGGCAACCTGGCAGCTGGTGGATTCGAACCTGAAGCCTTTCAGACCCAACTGTGCTTCCTGAAACACTGGGCTACCACTGCCACAAAATTATTAAAATACTTTGAGCCTTATTTTACACTATCTATAAGGGAAATATTGGCATATTAATATACATGAATAGTATGATATTGCGGGCCAGATTTAAAATGGACAAAGTACCACATCTTGGCCCCGGGCCTTAGTTTGCCCATGTCTGCACTAACATTAGTTAACGTTTGGCTGTCGAGCACGTCCCTGTTATCTTGTAAACCCACAGGATATAATGATATAATGCAATATAATACCAATTCAAATCAAGATAGAGGTTTAATGCACCACATCATTGTGGGGTTATTGCTCATGCTCCTTCACCACAGTAGGTTTATTCCCACTTCTCCCCCTCACTTCCCAGTTCTCCCCCCAGAACAGTTAGTTGGTCCTGGCATCGACCTCACCGATTAATCGATGTTCGAGACCATCGACATACCCAAATGGACCAGAGTCAAAGATCAGCAGTGCGGTTTCCTGTGAGAAAGTTTTTTGAATGAGCTGGGAGCCAGGACTGCGCACAAGCCCCGCCCACATACACCCATCCAATCGGGTGTGAGTATTTAAATGCGCCACCCATTAAGAAGCCCAGGAGCCGCATCTATGACAGGGCATAAAAAGAAACTTCAGTCTTTCTCCACCAGCACACACCAGGCTGCGGTCGCTGCTCCTGCACCTTCAACGACTGGATACATAACCATCCTCCAGAGGAAGCTCACATCCGGGACTTTCGTTTTTATTTAAAAAAATAAAAGTCCTTGTAATATGGGAGAGGAAAAAATACAATTTTTAACTGTGTGGATACTTTTGGGAAACGTTCTTGCAACTTTGTCTGAAAACACAACCGAGTTTGGTAAGTGGCAGCCTAAAAACTACCAGCTGATGTGTTGATCTCAAGCAGAATGCATTTTTTTTTTATTAATCCGGATTAAAAGAATTAAGCATACGCAGAAACCCGCTTATTTGTGAGCTGACCTGGAATTAACCCAGTAAAAGGTCTGCAGCCCTGCATCCATATACACCATGTGTGCAGAAAGAGAAGCTGCAGCTGTTGGTCTTTTGTCCAGACAAGGAGCATTAGTGGCAGGAGAAAAAAACAGCTGAAGATATATTATTATTTGATATATTATTATTAATATTATCAATAAATTATCAAATTAAATAATTATTGCTTTATTAGTTATGGTTAATACAATTACCAAAACAACAATATTTTCCCCGTATTTTATAGGATTGATATTTTTATTTCCTTAAAAATTCTGTATAATCTTTAGTTATATCTCAATTTAAATATTATTATTTTTTACAAATCAAAAGGGGGCGACACTGCACCGCTCTATGTGCCGCTGTCCTGCTCTGTGGACAGAGTCTCACACAGCCAGATTAGATCAGGACTCAGCAGGTTTGGTTTATTGTGGAGTGTGTTGGTGTTTGTTGTGTTGTTTACATCCACGTCCCTGCTCTACATTTCTATAATTCCACCCTAATCTGATGATGGTGGTGATGATGCTCGACTGTGTGTCCGCAGTGAACACCACAGTTGCCACAGTTCCCACCACTGCAGTGTTGACCACCACTGAATGGATCACAGACTACACTGACATCCAGTCCAAGTTCTCCCTGCGTTCACTGGAGGAGCCTGAGGATGATCTTTGCCACATTGTGGCCGGGCAGCCAGAAACCATCAAACAGTGTCACTTCAACGCAGAAACGCAAACCTTCTTCGTGATCCATGGCTGGACGGTACGTCTCAGCAGGATGGGATGGATATAAGGTTTTTGTTAGTTTGTGTAAAGTAGGGGATCTGTGTCAAATTATTAGTCAGCCACAAATATTTAAGATTAAGATTAAATTCCTTTTTGTGATTCACACCACCAGCTAATGAGCGCCCCGGGAGCAGTGCGTAGGGACAATACCATGCTCTGGGTATCTCAGCGGTAACGGGATTCGAGCCGGGGACCTAGCGGACCCGAGTCCGCTCTCTTAACCTCTAGGCCACTGCCCTAGTCTTAAAACAAATCAAATTCTGCCCCAAAAAATTCCATCCAATAATTTAAATTTTATATTTTTCCAAGTGTCTGATTCCAATCTTATAAAATAGAAATAATTTACAGTATGATTTAGGGGTTCATGTTTAGCCTTTTCTATATCATCTTTTGTGTAAATGATGGCAGATGATTTGGTGGGCCACATTAAAAAGTCTAATGTTTCACATACGGCCCCCGCACCTTAGTTTGTCCAGGTCTTATTTGCATGCAGTCGTGTAATACATATTAGTAGCAGGACAATAATGTTCCAAAACAGAAGACATTCAGCAGACGTGTTTATCCGACTCACAGAGCAGGGATTTACAATCAAGCATTAGGTTCCTCTGGGAATTGAACCCTCTCTGTTTCTAAGGCAGACATAGGAACTACAGAGTTGTACACGGCAGCTGAATCTGTCTCTCTGTGTCTGTTATTCTTCAAAATAAAGGTCACAGGGATGTTTGAGAGCTGGGTGCCCAAACTGGTCACCGCCCTCTACGAACGAGTGCCCGACGCAAACGTGATTGTTGTGGACTGGCTCGTCCGTGCCAGCCAACACTACACCACCTCTGCGGAATCCACCAAGCTGGTCGGCCGTGATGTCGCCAAGTTTATAACATGGATTCAAGTGAGTGTTCACACGGAAGAGCTGGTTAACAGCTGGATACCGGAAAATCGTCTTATGTTTTGTCTTTTTTTTAATGACGAACAGACATGGCTGATGTTTTACCCTCAGTGGAACAGCAGGGATTTGTTTTTGTCAACATGTCAGGGTTTTAAAGGATCAGTATTTGTGGCTCATGGCAACCTTGTGTGTAACACTCAGTGTGGAGGACAGGTTTGACAGGAACAACTCCAATGTTGCCAGATGTGTTTATCTTATTGGTTCTTGTTGTGTCCAAGTAGAAAACTCTGAGTGTCTCTAAATCCATAGCCAATATTTTGAGTTATTTATTTTTGCCATTAGTCTAAAGTTTCTATTTTCAACCATGTAAAGACGTGTGGAATATGCATTTCTTTCCACCTTATCCATATGTTCTCTGTTAGAAAGAGCTGCAGTTACCCTGGGACAAGATTCATGTTCTGGGATACAGTCTAGGAGCGCATGTGGCTGGGGTTGCTGGAAACCTCACAGACCATAAAATCAGCAGGATTACAGGTGAGAGCAATGACTCAATCTGGGCTGCATTACTGACACTTTTAGTAAAGTGTCTCAATGACGATAGACACTTACGGTATTTCAAGGTTTCGAAGAAAAAAAAAATTCTCTTTGGTTTATTAGTCACTCTGGAGTGAAAATCGCACCAACCAAAAAATGTACAATGAAGAGGAAAAATATATTTTTCACTCTGGAATATAGGTCGCACCAAGGGCAGATACTGATATCAGATACAGATACTGATACACAAGCCTAGGGTGCTTTTCTAGTGGTTGTTAGCGTGAAAATAACTAAGATAACTATAGATAGATAGATAGATAGATAGATAGATAGATAGATAGATAGATAGATAGATAGATAGGTAAAATATCTCCAAAAATATCCAATGGGGGTGCCCTTCATGAAAATCACAAAAAATGAAAAAGTGTGCTTTAGAAATTGATTTTTACTTTAACTGTCTTTCAAAATCTACACGTTGACATGTATATAGTTGAAACAGTCACCAGTTTGAAGAAACCTACTATGTCTAGTTGTCCTCAGAGTCACTAGACTTGGATAAAATGATCTGGATGACTGAGAACCCTTACAGACACTACTACAGTTCTTTAGAATTTCTTGGCAGCTTTATGCAGTGGTAGCGTGGACTATACTCTTGTGACACATCTCTGTCCTCCTCATTGTCTCAGCTCTCCAGCTAAATATATCTCATCTACTTCCCTTGCGTGCGTGTGGTGAAAAACAACTTTCTGATTTCATTTTCACTGTACCAAGGTCTGGATCCTGCGGGTCCCACCTTTGAGTATGCGGATGAGCAGAACACCCTGTCTCGCAATGACGCACAGTTTGTGGACGTCCTGCACACCAACACCTTAGGATCTCCAGATCGCAGCATCGGCATCCAGAAGCCCGTGGGCCACATTGACATCTACCCCAATGGTGGCACCTTTCAGCCGGGCTGTAGAATCCAGAACATGCTGCTGGACATTGCGTCGCAAGGAATTAAAGGCTTCCAAAGTAATGTCCAACATTGTTTCCTGACGTACTGACTTCAATCTACTAAATTGATTCGTACATGTGAGGTGTAACACAGTTGCTAACGTGAAGACGCTTCCTTGATTGCAGATATGGACCAGCTTGTTAAATGTTCACATGAGCGCTCCATCCATCTTTTCATTGACTCGCTGCTGAACATTCAGCAGCCAACCCTGGCCTACCGCTGCAACTCCAACCAGGCTTTCAACAAGGGAATGTGTCTAAACTGCAGGAAGAATCGCTGCAACGGTATTGGCTACAACATCAACAAGGTCCGTATGGCACGCAGCACCAAGATGTATCTGAAGACCCGTGGGGAGATGCCGTTCAAAGGTAGATTCTGATTCATTGGTTTACCTTAGAGAAAAGTATTCCGCCTGAATTAACTGCAGGCACTTCATTCCAGATATGTGCAGTACTGTAGTACTGTCAATACGAGCTACTGCTGCTTGATCAGAGCTTGGAGTAATGCTAGTTACTCCAAGCACAAGTTTCTAACACTCTTATATCTGTCCCACCAATGTGCAAGGACTTGGAAGGTGACAGAAAAGCGTGGTCATGGGTATTTTAGTGACAGGGCCTGCTGCTGTAACAGGACACCATTACAAGTCACACGCTGGTAGTAGAAGAGTTTATTTAAAGTTGTGGTACAGTGTACAGTACAGTTCTTCGTAACAAGTTCTTGGTAGAACTTTTTCTTCCATTATAGTCACCTGTTTTGTCTGCCTACCTGCCTGTCTGTCTGTCTGTCTGTCAGTCTTTCTTTGTCTAGCGATCTATCGGTCTATATATTCGTCTGTCTATCTATCTCTCTCTTTTCATCTGTTTGTCTATCTATCTATTCCTCTAGCTGTCTGCCTTTCTGTTTCCCTGTCTGTCTGTCTGTCTGTCTGTCTGTCTGTCTGTTTGTCTTTCTGTCTGTATATACTGTATGTTCGATACACATTATACATTATACACACTTTATTCTGAAAGGACCGGTTTTACCAAATGCCTATGGTACATTGAGTTGTTAACTCTGACTGTCTTGTTTCCTCCTCCAGTTTTCCATTACCAGGTGAAGGTCCATTTCTTCAGTAAGGACAAACTAAACTTCACAGAGCAGCCCATGCTCATTTCACTGTATGGAACTGAAGGAGAAAAGGAAGGAATTTCCTTTGTCCTGTGAGTCCCTGATGAATCCAGAGCAAAACTGGACAATTTCTCTGAGAAAACCAACAGCTGTGTCACCTTCTCACTCTTCCCCCTGCAGGCCAGTCATGGACTACAACAGCACACTTTCTTTCCTCATCACCACTGACACCCACATTGGAGACCTGAGGATGGTGAAGCTGCGCTGGGAGAAGGACTCTTACTTCAGTTGGTCTGACCTCTGGAGGAGCAGCACGCTTCATATTCGGAAAATGCGCGTCAAATCTGGAGAGAGCCAGTCCAAGTGAGCAGATTCCTTGTGTTATTTACACTGACATTGTAATCAAATAGTCGGCAGTGGTGTCCTAGTGCCTAAGGAAGTGGACTTGAGTCTGCAAGGCACCAGGTTCGAACCCACCAGGTTGCCACTCTGAGCATTGCACCCGAATCACACTGCACCATGCTGTGAGCCTTCCTCACAGTATTGAGCAATGTGATCCAAGTGGCGCAACCTACCCCTGTGACCAAGCAACGACAAAGCAGATGAAGATGAATGAATAAATGAGTTGTGATCAAATAATTATTTTCATAATCATCATTTTTGTCGTCTTTTTCACCATTAGGATGATCCTGAGTTCGAAGGATGGTGAGTTCGCCTTCCTTGTCAGAGGAGGAGGAGAGGCCGTGTTCGTCATGACAAAGGACATCACTGGCCGCAGAAAGAAATTGTAAGTCAAGTCTTCATATGTCAACACTCTGCAATCCATACTTGCAGGATTTTTTTGTTTGCTTTTGAAGGAAATATCATTATTAAATATCAAATATCAGCAAATATTTTATTGATGCCTCAGGTTACATTAAAAATTAAAAAGGGAAAAACTAAATTTTGACATGACTAAAGATCAAAATGTGCTAATCACTAATTGACTGTTGTGTTTTGTTGTTTCCAGGAGACACAAGCTGAAAATGCAAGGCACTCTCTTTGGACAGAACGATGCCTGAAGTTGCACTTGACACTACAACACCATGCACATTACTCATGCATCTCGACATCCATAACCAAAGACGAGCAGCACATCATGATACTGAGATAGAGAGAAATTTTATTTTTTTTTGTGCTTTTTGTTTTTTTGAGCCTCCCTGTACAAAGAAAACCTCGTTCTGCGGAAAAATCCTCATGACTTTACTCCTGTTTCTGGCTGCACCTGTGTTAATGTGCTCACGGTGTTACAACAGTCACACTTTTGATTGCTTCTGCTGCGTATCAATGTAACCAGTTGTGTTTTTGATTCTCTCATTAGCCTCTGTGTATTGTTTCAACAGATTGTTGTCATGTTATCAGAGTTTTCAAACTCTAATGCTATTGTTGTTTTTTTTTTTTGCTTATGTGAACTTGCGTTGTTGTTGATGCAACAATGATGAGTGACAGGCATCATTAAGGCACAATTGTGTTTATTTCTCTTTATGCGCAAAAATCATCACCTTGTCCCTAACGCTTACTTTTAACCACTAACTGCTTACAATCATCAGGGACCAAAGAAATATTTACTGTCTACTGAAAAAAATTATAGTGGTTAATGTACATACTTTTTTTAATCAGTATTATTATATATATATTTTTTACATAAGAGTTATGTGTTTTTATTGTTTCTCTTGAAGTTCATTCTCTAAATGCATTTGGATTATTGTGTCACTGGTCACTTTAAAAAGCTCTTTGTCCCCAGAAACTGATTTAAAACGATTAATTCATTTTTGACATTTAGATTTATTCTTAATTAAGTAAAACTTGGATCTTTTTTTGTGATTTGGTTAATACTAATTGCACCTAAAACCCTGTCTCATCTCATATAAAACAGATCGTCTCCCCATCTCCGTATAATCCACCTCCAACCATTCTCTAACAACGTAAGGCGTAGTTCATGATGAGCAATCAGACTCGTAATCGTGTTCCTCAGACGGTCACATTGTATTTATTGAATGTACATTTATACATTTGTATATCAAGCTGTAAAATCTTCTTGGCGAGCATCTCTTGACGCTGGTGTTGTTGAATAGAGAGGACTGTGATATTTTACCACAGGCTTCAGGGACACAGATCAGACTCTTTCTAAAAAGCCATGGAGAGCTTTGACTTTTTGAACTGAAATGCAGTGCACTGTATGAAGAATGAGCCTGAGCTGGCTTAATAAAAAAGTAAAACCCTCATTTCAATCTCCCAAACTGCATAGATTGATTGTATATGTGTTTTGCTCTATTAAAATAGGGGGTGAATTTAGACGCATGTTGGAATGACCAATTCCAATAACTTCATCTATTTCCATTTTGTTTATTACTTTTTAGATGCACAGTGTTTTATTATTAAAACAAAAACAAAAACAGATCTCCTAATGTTCATGTATTCAGGCCACGTCCAATATGTTAAATAAACAACAACTGGCCGCCTCTTAGAGGCGCCTATCGAGGGTCTAATCCAGGATGTCCACAGTGTAGTGGCTCTTTAATGACAAAATGAAGCCTTCAAAACTGCTTCAACTGCTTGATGGTGAAGAGTTCTGCATTAAAAGACAAACACGATCAAGTGATTATCAACTACGTATGCAAATTAAGTTGCATACATGGTTGATAAACATGGATTATTATACTTCTAAAATACAGATCTTATGCCGGACGTTTCATTTTATTTAGATCAGGGGTGTCAAACTGGATCCACAAAGGGCCGGTGTGGCTGCAGGTTTTTGTTCCAACCAATCAGCAGCACAGGCGCAAGCAGTCTCCAATGACTGTCACCCAAATCACACTGCACCATACTGTGAGTTCCTATGGGTGGTGAGCCCCCATTGGAATGATTGCTGAAGCACTACAATCAGCAGGATCAGGTCCACCTGTGTCCACCAGCTGAGACTGACGATCAGACAGTGTCTGGACCTTTCCCCAGAAACACTCAGCAGAAAATATATGACATATGGAATCAACGTGTTGCCTGATCCTGGCGTCAACTCTCACCTACGGTCTCTGTGAGTGACTCCTGTTGCTCCAAATGGAATTGTCTTTCATGGACATTTTGTAACTGATGGAGAGCCTTTGTGTCGTCACTCTGTATGGCTGCATCTTTGTGGTGAGAATTATTCCTTGGTTGGTTGGTTCTCTGAATGGACCCTAATAGTTTGTTTCTGCCCTTGCTACAGTAAACACTTATATGAGCACATGAGCAGTAGTATGTGTAGAGCAAGAACTTGATGAAGAGATAAAGAATATATTTATTTCTTTATTCACAAACAAATAAAATTCTATTTCTTTCTGCTGCTCAAAGCACTTTGATTGAATTCTCCTAGTACACTGTACACAACTGTAACACAACCTGCTCTTCCACATGTGTCATAGTTGAGCTTCCTGTCACCAGAGGAACATGTTGGAACAGATGCTGGACATTTTAAACAGTGATAGTCTTGGTGGAAAAGCCAATTGTGTTGCAACAACATCTGCACAATGTCGTCCACCTGGTCTTGGATCCTCCCCAATAATGAAGGCAGATCCAGGGGGAATATGTTACAGTCTTACTACGAAGTGTTATTATGAGAATAGAGCTTCTTGGAGAGGAAGGAAATCAAACTCTGCACACAACAAAAAGTGAGCTCTGTAATTAACCCCCCACGAAAGTGAACAGTGTAGCATTGAGTGTCTGTGAGTCAGGATGGTGCACCTCAACCTGGCAACATGTGGATTTGAACATGGAACCCTCTGGGGGCCAATCTGGTTCCTTAACCACTAGGCCACTGCTGCCTCTAGGTGGCTTTTATTTAGTTTCTCAAGGGTTTCCCTTCTTTGGATGTTGTTTTTGCAGTGTGCTGCCCCTTGTCCATACAACTGTAGACCTGCTGGTCCTCAATGTGTTTGTCTTCAGTAAGTCTGAGAGTGAAATGTCCCACAGAGCAGAGGAGAAGTTATTGCTATGGTTTGACTCAAATTCTTCAGCAGCTCAGATCCTAGCAACACCTTGAACATCTGCAGCCGCTTACTGGCCTCATCCGGTGAGTATTGATGATATTGGATTACAATTATTGGATGAAAATCCAAAACATATTATGCAACGCAAGAGAAATTCGCAGTAACTTAAAAGAAAACAATTCCCTGATACTTTTGGCCCAAGGGTGGTTTTCACAGGGAATGTTTCCACTGTTTTGGGGGAAAGAGCAAAAACATTTAGCAATAGTTTTGTCTTCTGGAAATAATTAATGGATCAAAAACAAACTCATATCTATCATCAAACATGAAAAATTATTTTATTTTTCAGCCAGTGCCGCAGATTTAAGGTCCAATACATTATATATGATGTCAGATTGTGTCCTAATGATATTAATCATAATGAATAAAGTTGTTATCAATCACATAATCAGACTGATTCCACACAGGTCTGAGCTCTGAACCACACAGAACTTGGCTGCTTTACTATTTTTGCCTTCCATTCCACCCAATGTTATTATCTAAAATTATAACTTTGAACTGATGTTAAACTTGGTTTTTATGTCGGACTGGTTAGTACGGGCCTGGGCAAACTAAGGCTCGGGGGCTCAATATGGCCCACCCAACTTGTCCTCATTAGTGCTTTTGGGTAAAAGTGTCTGCTAATCGAATGTAATGTGCTGTGATTTTACTTCTGCTTTTTTTTCATGTAATTGAGAAGAAAGGAAAGGAGACTCCCCGTCATTGTGATGCACACAACGAAATGTGGACGCTGTATTAAACCATTCACCAAAGAGAACAATGTGCAGCTTTGAGCACCTCGGAAGCAGTGAGTAGGGAAGGACATGCTTGGTGCGCCTCAGTGGTAACTTGGTACCTGGTACCCTCTGGTTCCTTAACCAGTAGGCCACCACTGCCACCGCAAAGCATATTATCATTTCAGCCTTTAAGCTTGAATTTAACATGTCATTTATCTTGCTTCACATGAACGCTCCTTCCATCTCCTGACTCAATCAGTCCAGTTTTAGAATCGTTTGCCCACGCTTGGGTTCGTAACTGCCTTCCTAGACATTACATTTGTGAAAACATCAACATGGGATTTGAAAAATCTTGAATTTGCTAAACCAGTGTTGACCAATGACGCTACAGACAGACCTGCCAAGAATCCTATTTCAGCACAGGCCAAGGACCTTAGACCAGATATTGGACATTTTGCAGCTGTCTGATTTGCAAACTTTTGTTGCAAGACAAAGACTTTGAAAATAGAAGTTATGTGGAAAAACTTGGAGATGGTTGTTTTAATAGTGTTATAGGCTGCATCTTGAAAAGAGTCACAACTGAAACCAGCCTGTACCTTCAGTATTAAGGTTCTATTATCATGACTTAATACATATTTGTCTATTATTTTATATAGAGGCCACTTTTCAGTGTGACAACCCTCCTGTTTATGCTGCCTACTGCCTGTTTATTTCTGTTCTCTGATGCCATGACAACAGCACATCAGTGAGCCTGGGCCCCAAAGCATCCTCAAGGGGCTCCTTTATGTCCAGCCAAACTGCATGTGCCCTGGAATTTCAGAGGGAAAGAGCCATGGAGGTGACCGGTGACACACTCGCAGCCCACTGTTACTGATACAGTCCACCAAGGTTGAATCATCCAACAACAACAACCCACCTCAACGTCATGGACTGAACACTGACTATAAACAACAGTGTGTGTACAGTACAAATAACAATGGACGGTAAGAAAAATAAAGGTATAGGAATGTTGCAGTTTGACTATTTTGTTCCATGTCACTATTTCACATTTTGTGGGGTTTTTTTTGTATGAATTGTGAGTGTTACAACTTCCATGGCTTTTATTTTGTAGGTAAATATACTAACTCCATTCCATTCAGATCACTTATAACGCATTACAATGGCGGCAGAGTCAATGTATACTGGCAGCCATAGGCTCTCTGTGCGACAGTGTAATGATTGACTTTACACATATTTTTTTTTTCCATTCCCCGCCCGGGGTCAACAGCCAATGGCTTGTGAGAGGTTCTATTTAAGACGCGGCATGTTCAAGGTGGCTCAGATATCAGCGCTCTGCGCGCAACAGGACGCACGGGATTGTTCCAAACAGGGGAATATCAGGAACTTCTGTAGTGGAACAGCTGTTTGATTCCTCCCAGTGTTGAAGGACGCGGTTTTTTTTCTCTGGCAGGAATAAGCTGTAAAAGACATGAAAGCTTGGCGAATTCAGTTTATGTTCTTTCTGGTCTTCGGTGCAGCTGTGCAGTATGTGACGTCCGTGGAAGAGGAGCTCGCCGGTTCTATTTTTGGTGAGTTGCCAGTCGGTTCCTGTCCACCTTCCCGCTCGTCAAGTTCAGTGAGTTCCATGCGAAGTTATATCAGTGCAGACGAACGAAAAATGGAGGGAATCCCTGACACTAAGTGTGGACGGTGTTCGTGTCAATGCATATGTGTGTGTGTGTGTGTGTGTGTGTGTGTGTGTAGTTCACACCCTGAGAATAAAGTTCAATCTATTTACAACGTACTCTATATCACGTGCCTGTGACGAAATCCGTCCTGCAGTTTTGCCCAAACAAACTTCTTTTAACACATTTCATTGACTTTTAATGTCGTTTGCTGCTTTTACGTACAGGGGATAAACTATAACGATGTGTAGTAAACTTTTGTCACTTAATGGCGTTCATAAAACACAACAGTCCATGGAAGCCCCGTTAATGTCTCTGCGGTTCCTACATCCAACCCCCTATTCTGAAAATCTGCACAACCCCCAGTGTAGTTGAGTCAGCTGACTGTGTCAAGAGACAGAAACTTGGGCAGATTATGGAGGGTGCAGGGGCGGGAACAAAGCGGTGGGGGGTGAGAGGAACTCTGGCTGGTTACTATGGAGCTCAGTCTGACCAAGTGAACCTCTGTAACCCTCAGAACTGATGTGGTCTAAGGTAGGAGCTCATTTAGCGAGGGGCCCTCAGGGGGCTGGAGCTTATTGCAGACCGTCACTCAGATAGTCAGTCAGGCCTGGCCACCACCCCCTCACCCCACCCTCCTACTGACTAGAAAGGAACACATGTTGACGAACCTCACCTCTCCACCCTCAGGTAACTTCCTGGATCCTCTGAATGACTTGTTTCAACACAAAGATGGCATCAACAAATCTATTGCCAAGTTCTCTCTGCGCAAACCGTCGTATCCGGATGATGACATTTGCTACATCATTCCTGGGAATCCTGACTCCCTGGCTGCCTGCACATTTAACAGCACTTCAAAAACCTTCCTAGTGATCCATGGATGGACGGTGAGCACAGATGTTTCAGCCTGTTATGACATGTCCTGGTCCCTTAACACTTGGTGCTTTGTACTTTGGTCCTTTTGTACTGGGACTTGAAGTGGTTCTTCACAAAACCAGACTCTGGAGACTCTATGCCATGTCATGTCACAACAGATTTTGGTTAGATGTGTGGGAAAATGGATCAAAGCAGCTCAAGGACATTGAACGTTGTAATCCAAAACCTCTGAGAAAGCTGCTAACTCCTCTGCTCTGTCCTACCAGGTCAGTGGGATGTTCGAGAGCTGGGTGTCCAAGCTGGTGGAAGCTCTGTACGACAGAGAGCAGACGGCTAATGTCATCGTGGTGGATTGGCTCTCATCGGCCCAGAACCACTATGTGATCGCAGCTCAGAAAACCAAAGCAGTCGGACAAGAGATCGCACGTTTCATCGACTGGCTGGAGGTCAGTGATTGCAAACTCTGCTTCCCAATCTCCAATAACCCAACTTAAAAAATGTGATTTAAAATTTTCTCAATCTTTATTGACCTTTTTTTTCAAAAGGAAACCACTAACCTGCCCCTTGAGAACATCCACCTGATTGGTTACAGCCTTGGCGCCCATGTGGCAGGATTTGCTGGCAGCCATGCCACCAACAAAGTTGGAAGAATAACTGGTAAAGAATCTATCTGACCATCCGTCCTTCACTTACAATTCACATTCACACGTCTTTCAAGGAATGGAGGCTACAAGAAGTCATGGTCTTTCTTATTTGTTCCTGGTCACTGAAAATCTAAAATGAAATCTCTTTCTGAGAAAGATCTCGTCAATATTATGACATAAAAAAATACAATATAAAATGACAACCCTCCCAAAAATCCAAGTCATTTTATACAGTCACTTAAATAAGAACAGGCGGCAGTGGTGGCCTCGTTGGTAAGGAGACAGACTTGGGTCCTAATCCACCAGCTGCCAGGTTACCATTGAGGACAACTGTTTCCACCTACATAACTTCTGTTCTTTTAGTATATCTACCTAGTTAACGATAAGAAATAATTGTATTGTACAATGTTCCATCCTTTATGCAGTAATTTTCTCTTGTCCAAATCTGCAGGTTTGGACCCAGCTGGTCCAGATTTTGAGGGGGAACATGAACACAAACGTCTCTCCCCAGACGATGCTTACTTTGTGGATGTCCTCCATACATTCACACGTGGCACCCTGGGACTCAGTATTGGTATCCAGCAGCCCGTTGGACACGTGGACATTTATCCCAATGGAGGAAGCTTCCAGCCTGGGTGTAACCTCAGAGGTGCACTGGAGAAGATCGCAAACTTTGGGTTATTTGGTGAGAATTAAATTCAGCTTTTTTTAAAGTCTGTAAAGAAATGGACGTGATGTAAAGATCAAGAAGAGATTAGGAGCTTAGAACCCATGACCTGTAGAAATTATACTATGAACTAGCACTTTTTGAGCTTAAAGCTCTTTTCTTTTTTAATTCTATTTTATTTTGAAAATTTTGTGTTCCCACACCTTACAATCCTATGGTCAGGGGTGATTGACCGTCTCAGACTGTACGATCATTTGACTCCTGCAGCCAGAACTGCTTTGGATACAAGTGTCCGCCAAATGTATCGTAACGTAATATAAAACATATTTGACAGTGGTTACAAATGTCGCGGCGCTGGTGGCCTAGCGGTTACGGAATCAGAGTTGGGTCTACAAGGCTTCAGGTTCGATTTCATCAGCTGCCGTGTTGCTACATGGGCACTCCGACCCACATAATCTCCATCTCCCCACAAAGAAGAAAGTTGTGCAGTGTGATGTAGTGTGATTTCGGTGGCAGTCTTGTAGGATAGTGCAGATAACGGATAAGTTGATGAAGATGAATACATTTTACAAATGTTAAAATTAACAAGAACAGCTTTTATCCACTGACGAGAAGAAGAAGCCAGGAGATGGAGATGTGTGTGATGTCCAAGTTTCTCTATGAGACCTGATGAGAATAATGCTCAGCAAACAAATTCCACTGACAATTAATGTCATTCTGTGAGCAGTGAAAAGACGTGTATGGACCAGGAAATGTCTTGACAGACGTGGTCAGTCTGGTCTGTCAGTTCCGCCATGCTGTCCTGTGTTGTATACCTGTTTCCTCCTCTCTGTCTATGGTCACACATGCAGTGTTGTATGGTGGATTGGGCAAATCAGCAGCATTTAAACATTTTTGATTTTCACACGATCAATTGTGAGGTAGGCGGGAGGCAATTGTTACAATCACTTGTTGTAAACCTGCAAACACATCACGACTCGGGCCCGACGTCTGACTGTTGTACGTCTGGAAAAAAGCATCACAAAATCGCACAATGTATGCTAACCTTAATAAGTTCCTGCAACTATGTTAGATGGAACCATCGCAGGTATAAGAATGAATCAAACAAACTTATATTCTAGAGACATTTTTATGTTTTATGAATATTATATATATTTCTAAATATTGGGTGATAGTTCATGTGGATACAGTTGCGCATATAACCAGTCTAAAGCTAAGTGGGCAGCTTACTACTTGTTCTTAATCGACTTAACAGTGAACATTGTTGCTGTCTGTTGCACAATGACCGTATTCACACCCAGCTGAAAATAAACAGAGGCCTCAGACATTGCAGAGGAAAGGTCAGTCACTGTGGCTGAACAGGTTGCTGGGACTGGACTTAAGCAAACAAATATGTGCCTAATATAAATGGAGCTACATGCCACAGAGTGGACTGAGTCCAACAGCAACTCCCTGCTGCCTCCACCCATCATTTGCTTTGTATTAACCTTCATCTTCCTTCCTCCTCCTCCTCCTCCTCCTCGTCCTTTCCAGCCATCACTGATGCAGTCAAGTGCGAACACGAGCGCTCCGTCCACCTCTTCATCGACTCGCTGATGAACAAGCAGGAGCCTGCTAAGGCCTACAGGTGCGGCAGCAACGACATCTTCAACCGCGGCATGTGTCTCAGCTGCCGCAAAGGCCGCTGCAACACGGTTGGCTACGACATCAGCAAAGTCCGCAAGGCACGCAACGTTCAGATGTACACCAGAACACGAGCGTCCATGCCGTTCAGAGGTCAGTGGTTAGTTGTCTCTCTTATTTGAGGGTCAAAGTTAAAAGTAATTCAGATGAACACGGTCCAATGACGTACATGTAAAAACTCTTTCACGTCAACCAGAGGTCCGTGGAAAGACATTTAAAGCAGCTTAGCAGTTTGAAATCCTGGCTGTTTGGCTGCAGATTACTGTTACTGCCTGTTACTGCTAAACCAACATTTAGATTGTTTTCCAGTTACAGTAGCTAACATGCTAATCTGTACTTTGTCTTACTCTACAGTTTACCACTACCAGCTGAAGATCCACTTCTCCAGCAAAGTCAATCGCTCAGAGATGGAGCCTTCGCTCACAGTGTCACTGTATGGAACCAAAGGAGAGACTGAAAACCTGCAGCTCCAACTGTGAGTGAACGCACAGAAGTAAACGCTGTCTGTCTGTCTGTCTGTCTGTCCCTCCGTCTGTCTGTGTTTCTGTCTGTCTGTCTGTCCCTCTGTCTGTGTTTTCCTCTGTCTGTCTGTCTGTCTGTCTGTGTTTTCCTCTGTCTGTTCGTCTGTCTGTGCGTGTTTCTGTCTGTCCCTCTCTCTGTCTGTCTCTCTATATCTGTCTGTCTCTCTGCCTATCTGTCCTTCTATCTCTCTGTTTTTCTTTCTATCTATCTACAGTATTTGTTTTTCTGTCTCTCTGTCTGCCTGTCTTTCTATTTGTCTGTCTCTCAATATCTGTCCGTCTGTCTATCTCTCTCTATAAATCAGTCTGTCCCTCTATATATATCTATCTCTCTATATCTGTCCGTCTGTCTGTCTTTATCATGTCTGCTCACAGTAATTTCATCAACTGTTTCATGTCAGGTGGATCAATCATTGACCTTTTTTCTCATTTCTCATATGTGTCAAATGTCCCTCAGGAAGGAGAAAATATCGACCAATAAGACTCACTCCTTCCTCCTGGTGACTGAGACGGACATTGGTGACCTGCTGATGTTGAAGTTTAAATGGGAGGAGACCAACAGTTGGTCAGCTTCCAGCATGTTGAAGATGGTTTCCTCATGGTGGTCTGGCGACTCGGAGAGCTCTGACATGGAAGTTCACAAAATCCGCATTAGAGCTGGAGAGAGCCAGCAGAAGTAGGTCCACTGTACCAACGTCCATCACCAATGGTACAGAGCAGCAGCAGCAGCAACGGATTAATGTTTCATGATTTTGTGTTTCAGAATGGTTTTCTGTGTCAAAGACCCTGAAGTTCACACCTTAACCCAGGAGATCACATTTGTGAGATGTAAAGATTCATGGAGGAAAAACCCAACAAGGTGAGACATCCCTGACATTCCTGTCTTCTTATCGTGTGTTATGGGTTAATAACATGAGGGACACTTTTTCTTTTGTCTCTAGAGTTACTCTGGAAAAGCACTGACTTTGAAGAAAAAGCCCAAAAGTTGAAAACCTTAGTCCTGGTTTTTTTAAGCACTAATGAATTAATGTCTACGTCTGTAACAGGAAGTGTCAACTGTCGTGTCCTTGGACAGAAGCTTGTTATTATTTAAAGTGATTTCTGTGTAAATACTGTTTAACATTCTCTAACCAGGTTGTTGTACATTGTGGGTGTCTTTGGCAGACAGTTTGTAGAAGCCTCTGCCGTAATGGGTTCTTGGTTACGGAGGTTCCACTGTGGAACGTTGAGTCCTGTTGTATGTTTGAGTAGCACTGTGAAAATGAAACGTAACACTATTTTTTGTTATTGTGTAAATACATTTTACACAATAGGATTTCTTTGTTTATTTGACAATTGCATTACAACTAACCATAGACTCTAACGAAAAATGAAAGTATCCATCAGGATACAGTATATATCTGTACAGATCTAACCATAAAGGCCAGGTCAGATTGACCCGGGAGAGGGTGTATTATCTTACACAACCCTATGACTCCAGGACACATCCTTGAGGACCTTGGAAATTGAGAAATATTTGTTGGGTCACTTAAAGTGGCTTGAAATTAAATAAAATTCCAATCCTATTTAGATGAAAAAAAAAACTACTTCTATGGCTTGACTTCTCCTTCCTTCTTCAATGGCTGCAGCCATTGGCCTCTGAAGTAAACAGAGCATTCACCACTGTGACTTCAGCACGACATGTGACTGTGGGAACTGTACCAGTGTGCCTTACTATAAACTGGAACTTAACATTACTGTTTGATCAGCACTTTTGTTTGCTTTTATTATTATTATATTTCTACATTTTGACTTAAACTGCAAAGGCAGAAAACATGAAAATCTGCAGCGTTGTCGCTGCTGCACTTCTGTACTGTGTTGGTACTCTGGAGCTGTTACCTCAAACAAGTACCTGATGTGTTTCCTGTAGTATTTTGCCTTCGTTGTGTCAGTACTGACAGATACTGTATTTAATGCTCAGTACGATTCAAGGCAGATTTTATTCCGGCCTGTCAAAGGTGGGGATGCTGCACCTTTTTATCCAGTGGTATCTTTTTTTTTATTCTAAATGTGCAAATAGCAGATGAAGATTATATTTCTTTTTAGATCATTTTTGGCTTTGTTAATAAAGCAAAGACATTTACCACTATGGTTTTACGTTATTGTGTATACAATAGATTATTCTGCTTTTTCTATATTAACTTTCATTCAGTAAAATCGTAAAAAATAAATATCCAAACCTCAGCTCTAAGAGATCGGTACTGAAATCATTGTGAGCTCATTTCCACCTACACTGAGGGGGAAATGTTTTATTTTTGCACTGGAACGAGGAGGCAACCTTGCTTAACCAAGTTACTTGTACAGTGAACTTTTTGTAAATACCGTTAAAAATATTTTTCTAGCAAATAAGTCTGTCTTCTGTGTATTTGAGGTGAGTTTATGGTGCTGTAAAATATGCATTTCTATAATCCAATGTAAATAATTGTACATAATCCCTGTGTTATGACCTTAATAAATCATATCTTTAAAAAAGAGTGTGACATTTTATCAGTTTGTTGGAGATTTGTTTTGTTGGTTGAACCCGTAAGCTGCTCTTAGTTGTGACTTATTTTCTAGGTTATCGTAGTGAAAGCTGCGTAGTTTCGTCACTTTTGATAGAAAAAGTGCAAAATCTGTGCTTTTGACAGTTTCCTCTAGTGTCCTTGCAGGTGTCTCGTCGACGTGTCAAGGAGACCTCGCAGATAGAACGATCAGGATGTTTGTCTAAAATGCGAGAATCCTTTGTGTTTAATCTAAAACTGTGTCTTTTAGTTGTCAAAGCACGTAACCTTGATTTGACATTGTTCAGTCACTGTTTGGATGTAACTTTGCCGCATCCTTTATCTAAAAAAAAAACAAAACAGTCATATCAGATAACGTTGCATTAGTAGGTGTGTGAACAGTCAGTCCCAGAGGCCGATAGTTGACAGTTGTTTCTTTATATATAAATATTTACATGTCAGATGGATATTTTTTAAGGAAAGGAAAGAAATAAAAAACAGACATTGTCATTGTGACACTGGTGTCAAACCTTTGCACACAACCAAATGTTTCCTCTTCATTTCCCCCATCACCAATGTGAACACCGCTCAACACTCAGAGCACCTCAGTGGTAACCCTGCAGCTGGTGGATTTGAACCTGGGACTCAACTCCAGCTCCTTAACCACTAAGGCACCACTGCCCCATAAAGTCTGCACCCTAAATGGGATGAAACATGTTTTATCTGCTTGTTTTGGATATTTTTAATTGGTATCTAAATGAGAAAATAATTTATAGAGAAAATAGTTAGAAACTAACACTTTTATCCAACAGAAAAACAGATTGTTTTGTTTAGTATTGTGAGTAGATTTGTAAATGTACAACCAGACGATGGCTTGTAGAACGTGCCAGACTGCACTTTGTGCGTCATCTCTGATGTAAACTGGGTGTTTGACCTGAATCTGATGTGAAACATCAACAACTCTTTCCTGCAGTGCCAACATGTGCAGTGGCCAATGATAAGAGGACCAAGGATGGACCAAGAGCAAGGCCTATAACACTTATAAAATAATAAAATAGTACAAATAGTCTGATTTATTCTGATTTAACAATCAAATTAAGTGATTGAAATGACAGCCAGACTAAATAATAAGTCTCTTTACAGTCTCACTGGTCCATTCCTCTCCTACCAGTCTACCAGTGTAGGAGACTACTTTGTGACCTTTAGACCCAGCCCTATCTCTCTGGATGTTTATCTTCATGGGTTCAGGTCTGTTTCATTTCACACTCCATGACTGCAGACATGGACACCCACCAGCAAAAATTGCTCTTCAGTAGGATCTTGCTTTCTATAGATCACGGGTGTCAAACTGTTCCTCTCACGGCTACTGCGGCTGCAGGTTTTGGTTCCAACCTATTCAGGGCTCACAGATTGACCAATCAGCTGTCTGGAGACTCAGGTCAGCTGATTAAAAGAGCCAAGTCAGGTGTGCTGCCAGCTGGTTGGAACAAAACCCTGCAGCTAAACCAGCTCTTTGTGGATGTAGTTTGACACCCATGTTATTTGTCCTGGGACATTTCCATCTAATTCCACTGTCCAGAGTGAGTCACTGTCTATATATGGAAACTGATAAAACTAGGCCACAAATGTGGCTTGATTTTGTGTGGTCCGTGGAAAAAAAATAAGTGAGTCATAACGGCTTTGAACCAGTACTAGGCACGAAAATTAACATTGGAAGCTTATTTAAAGATAATGTTAACAGGTTTATACTGATTTTTATTATTATTTTTTATTCTTTGCAACCTACAATCAAAGTCATTGGCGTTCTAAGGTGAGGTTCACTTGAGTGGTTTGACTATGGGGAGTACTGACTACCAACTACTGTCATATCTAAGAGGTATTATAGTTTGGCAATTATAGTTTGTTAAACACTTGACAAGAAGTTAATCAAGTGGTCAAAGAACATTTTAAAAACAAAATTTTTTGTTCTAATTGGTTCCCAAAATGTGAAATGCCAGTTTTGGTCGGAACTTATCAATTGGCATCCTGGTTCATGGTCCCTGGTCATAATAAAGTCCTGTGGAGCTGCTGAGTTTTTCAAAACTGACATGTTTTTCTAAATTACACAGCAACGGAATGTAACTACACTTCCGGTGGGCTCACCCCACACAAGAAGGTTCACAGTGTGGTGCAGTGTGACTGCAGGATCACAGACTGCTCTCTGTGTGACAAATTGATGGCTGAAGATGAATAAATGAATGTAAATTCAGTCATTCGTAATTGCAGATGTATTTATTAATACAAAAGTAGTTACATTCATACATTCAAGTCTTTCAAGAGGGATAACATTGCAAATGTAGCCTCCTGGTGACAATGATTTTAACGCCTCACACATCAGGTGTCTCAAGACACAGGTTAAAGTCAAGATGATCCAGGAAGGGGTTAAAAAATTGCACATTCCTGTTTCAATAAGAAATGTTCACACTGCAAAGTAGGTAAAAAAAAATCCGAGCAAGCAAAGTCAGTTTTGAAAATCAGCGTTGAGTCCCTTGACGCTCCGTGTTAAATGAACCTGAAGGAATGTGAGCTTCATCGTGAGGAATGTCTGTATTCCCAGGGGTGTCAGAGGTTAGTCCAGGTCCCTGGTGTTGAGGGTTTGACTGCAGAGGCAGACTGTGCAGCCCATCACTCCGGACAAGGTCAGGATGACCAGCAAGATGGCCCACCAATGAGCCTGCACAGGGAGAAACACCGTGATATTAGTCAGACAAAAACATCTGTGAAAACACCAACTGACTGTCATTACTGTTGTAGTGCAACATTAAAAAGTTAAGTCCAGGTAAAGTTCCCTGATAACATGGAAATCTAAATGCAGTAAACAACTTTCATTTTATTTTTTATTTATACATGTTTCACACTGGTTTTAGTATGCACTGATCACCAAAATGAAATAATCTAAGTCCATAACTTTAAGTTTATAAACCTAAAAACCAATTGTGGTAAGTTAAGGCCTTGGGACTGGATGCGGACCCAAGGTGATTTTAGCCACCCACTGTGGCCCAAGAGTGACCGTAACTAGCCACACCCGAGCCGGGTTAAGGAAAAGTCTCAAACCCCTGGGTTGCTTGCCTCATTAATTGCCGAGATCTGGCGCACAACTAGATGTCAACATCTACATGAGTTTGAGGATTGTCCCTTTTTCAGCCTGTCCTCTGTATCTTCTACTCTGACTCCAAGTTCTCTCCCACTGCATCCAGGTTCTCTTCTAGTTCTTACCTACTCTCAATACAGATCAAAATGTCATCTGCACACATCATTGTCCAAGCATGTATATTCATACAAAACTGAATATAACAGAGTTTGGAAAATCTGTGGTTGAGTTTCCACCCATTCTTCATCTCTTCAGCAGTTCTCTATTGATGCCCTACATCTGTGATGAGATTGTTCACCACCTTCATCCACTCTCCTAGATCATCAAAGTCGTCCAAATGGAGGAAGGAGTTCTTCAGTCTTGCTATTGGACCATCGGCATCCAACAGGCGGCAAATATGGAATTTATCACAGTATCCTTGGTTTCCATAACATGGAGCTCCACCGACCAATGGCAGCTGTTTTTGCTGGAAGTAACGAGACAGTACGGAGGACGTGGTGCTGGCACAGGTATCTGGCTCATCTGCCATGGATTGAAATAAAAAACAAAGGATCAATTCAAAATTCTCACTCAGTTTGAACACATGTAAAACAAAAATTTAAAAACTTTTTTTTGTTCTGACAAAAATCTGTTGTATTAAAACAGTCGGCTTTGGTGTCAAACTATTTTTTTTTACCGGCGGCCACATCAACAACACAATTTCCCTAAAGGGCAGAGAAATATAAATGTAACGTCTTCATAACATAAAATACATGCTACTACACTTTATTTTAATTTATTTACTTTACTTATATTGTTCAGTGCGGTGTAATAAAAGCATTTTTAATTTATCTGGTTGAAAAATAGATGCATTGACATTATCAAATGTTTTGTTAGCTCCTGCAGTCTGTAAAAGATGACTTTGCCTGCCGCATTTGGCCCGCGGGCCTTGAGTTTGACACATGTGCAGTACAGTAATCCCTCTCCTGTCGAGGTCCAAGTAGAGGTGACCCTTAACAAACTCCCAACTCTGTTATCAACCGTCTTGAGACTGTGTTACTTCTTTCTCTTACATTGATATGGCAGTAGAGTCGGTGAGAAAATGTAATATACACATGTCCAATATATATAAATATATACATGACCATGAAAATTAGTCATTGTGAGGAACTGAGGAGCCTTGGAAAATGTTTTTAGTCACAAAAATAATGGAAATTTTTTACCATCAATTTCAGCTAGAACTGTGGTAGTTTTGCATCTTTTGGTGAATTTTATTTACTGGTCAAATCATAACAACAACCCTGTTGGCGTAGAAGGTTCCAGAACCCGGTTTGTCACCAGACTGTTAAGACAAACACCTGATGTTATTTCCTCTACTTGATTATGACAGCAGATGGGACGGTGTGTATTGTAAGTGATGTCATACAACTGAACAGCAGGATATGAGAGGTGACCTTAACACATGTTGACACAGGGTGAGTTTCTGGGCCACAGAGTGTAAACACATTCCTCTGTACTGAGGGTAACGTGGGCTGGTGGTTACCTGGCTGCTGGCAGCACATGTGGCATCTCTCCCTCATGGAGTCTCCAGGACAGTCACACTGCTGCAGACCATGTTTGACACACACAGACTCAGCACACACCTGCAGAGACACAAGATTAAGAGACAAGATGAGTAAAAAATATATAGTTATTGAAATGAAGAGTGTGAATAAAAAGGAGAACAGACGAGTAGTGAGGTTACAAGGAGCAGGGGTTATGTATGTGTGTATATATATATATATACACACACATACATATATAGATGTGTCAATCCTAGTAAACCACAATATAATACAATTCTATATTTTATTTTTTATTCTTTATTTATTTCAACAAATCTAGAGTCAATACCATTAAAACCGCCTTGGCTTTATGTCCACAAAGTCAACTTTCCCGTGATGATGTCCTTGTAGATAAGGTCATGTTTGTGTTTGGTTCCTTCTCTGTTCAGCTGGTTGCCTTCTGCCCCACCCAGTTATTCTGACCCACACCCCTTCCTTCACCTGTCTCCACCTCCATGATGATTGCCCTAACCATCCTCACCTGTGTCTTGTTAACTTGTCCCCCAAGGTGAATATAAGCGGCTTTTCTCTCTGTCTCTCAACGCTGTCTTTCCTGAGTGAATCATCCCAGCCTGGTGTCCCTGACTGTGAGTAAGCTCAGTGTCTTTGTACTGTAGCCTGGACCAAAGGAATCATCTTTTTGTTATTGGATCTCTGAAGCTGTTCACATGTCCAGGTTATTGTCAGACACAGGTTCTGAATGTAAATACCGACTGGGAACACGGAAAAAAAATCCAATAATCCTACATCCTGGATGAAAGTCTCTGTTGTCCAGGTCACACTGCAGGAGAGTAATGTCTACAGGAGAAACATTCACAGCAGTATTGAGTTACTTCTCCCTGCAGTATATATCTGTTTTCTTTTAACATTATGAGGTGATATGTGTTGATTTTATAAATCAATTCTTAATATGAAATAAAAAATATAAAAAAAGAAAACCCTGGGTCCTGATTTTTGGTTTGCAAATATTGATTATCTTTATTGTAATAGTTTTCTTTTAAATTTAAAAATGAAAATAATATAAATTTTATATTTTTATTTTTCACAAACTTTTCCACCTTCTTTAAAAAACCCTTATGTCGTGTTTTCTATATTTTTGCTGTTAAATTCTTTCTGCCTTTTTTTTCCACAACTGTTCAATTGCACACATGTTAGAGCTAATAATAGAAAAATTAATATAGATAAAATAAAAAGTGTGTATATATGTGTGTATATATATATATATATACACACACACATATCTGTGTATATTATATTTGTATGGGTATATATGTATACATGTGTATATATGTGTATGTGTGTTTATCTACATATATAGATGTAC
>JAFBJS010000240.1:97260-116745 GCA_016785265.1 Paraplagusia blochii | reverse complement strand
TGTATGTGTGTGTATATATATATATATATCAAGGAAGAAACAGAACAATACAGTTTTAATGTTATAGGTTCAATGACTGAAAGCTGGTCGCATGAATCGGTAAATATATTAGTACAGGATATAAAATGGAATAAACATCATGTTCCTCCTTAAAGCTTTACTGTCGGACAAATAATTCTGTCTGATTGGATGGCACCAGGTCACTGTCCTGTTGTGTTTATGTCAGAAAACATACAGTAAATGCTATTGTCCTGCAGTGAAGACTCCTGAGTCCAAACCTGTGGTTTGGAGTAAATATGTCAGTCTTACCCCATTCAGGCAGACACGTGTGCCCTCGCTGCAGACGGTCAGGTTTTCCTTGGCCATTGGCTCAGGGCACAGTGGTGAGAGGCCGGAACACACACTCTCCCTGAGGCAGTCTGTCTCCTCATCACAGACATGACCCACGGATTTAAACCCACAGTCCTGACCACAGCACAGGCCCTGACTGGGACTGCAGTGAAAAGACATTGTAAAAATATCCACTTAAAAATAAACTTTAAGCCACAGCAGGTTTATGGACATGACTTTAACAGCTCTGTTAAACCAATCAACCAGGGACAATTGAAATGGGTTAGTACTTTTACAACGGTCAGTCGACTAACTTCCTGCTCCAGGTGTCCTGCTGTCCTACCTGTCCTACCACTTTGTTGCCAAGTTTCTGCTTTCCAACTGAAAGAACAGCTCATCTCATATGTTTTCTGTGTTTTCGTACAGTACCTGCAGGATTTCCCAGTCCTGAGGCGACACTGAACCCCGACGGGCTCTTTAGCACTATGGCAGCAGAGGTCGGTGTCGTTATGACCTACGTCACACTCTTCATCTCCTTCCACGATCAGGTTTCCACAGATGGGCTGATCACTGACTGGTCAGTAGAGATCCAACACAGAACAAGAATGTGTTTATGAAAAAAATTCTAATGCTAAAATCATAGATAGGTTCCTGAGATATTTATCTAAATTGTTGCTTTTATCGGAATTGTTTGATAGCAACATCGGAAAAAATGTTTTTAGACAAAATTGGCAACGGTTCTCACCCACAAAGCAGTCGTCCTTCTTCTCATGCAGGACTTTGCTGATGTGTTTGATGCTGCAGTGAGAAAATTTGTCGTTGTTTTCGCGGATCTCATCCGTGGCCTGAGGAAACATCAGGAATCTGCCTTTGCCACTGGTGGAACCGAGATTTCCGCAGTTGGTGCCTTCGTCGTGCTGCGAAACAAAACACGGAAAACAAACAGTGGCTTCTCGTAAACTACGTATGTGCGTTTCTGAAGGCCGAGTCAGCGCATCTGTTGCCATCTGGGTAATTACTACTTCCAACCAGTAAGGGATTGAAACCAGGGACGCTGTTGTTGATTTTCTGTTGAAATAAACGCTGCTTGTTTTTATTGTTAGTTCCCACTAAAGCAGTTTATCATTGTTGTCCCTGAAAAGAAGTTATGCGGAGTGAAATTTCTATCGTGAACATCCTGTCTCTGTCATGTGAAGTGGTTGAGGTGAATGGGTTGATTAAAATCTGCAAAATAGAGGTTGGTTATAAACCTACTGACAAATACTCAACACGAGACGGAAGTGAAATATGTCGTGCACTCTGAGGAAGGGGGCGCTGTCTTAACCACAGGAGGCTGGTCTGAAGTGGGCAACCTTGTTAAAGGCCAGGCAGAAAAGAGGAACATAGGGTGATGGAACAAGCCATCACGCTCATGCTCAAAGCTCTTTAGTGGCAACCTGGCAGGTAATGGAGTTGAACCGAAAGCCTGGCCTGACCCAAGTCTGTCAGTTTTTCCAATATAATAATAACATTATTATAAAAATTATTTTTTGTATTCTCGCATTATTTATTTTTAAGTTTTACACTGATGTCCTTCCTGACGCAACCCTAACCATTTATCCGGGCTTGGAACTGGCGCTAAAAAACACTGACTGGTGCTCCCTAGTTGGCTGGATTTTAACAAAATATTATTATTAATAAATATAAGTTAAATTAAAGAGAGATGATAATAATAATGGCCTAACAGTTAAGAAAGCAGACTGGGTCTGGAAGGCTTACAGTATCGTGCAGTGTGATTTGGGTGGCAGTAGTGGAGACTGCTGTCCCTGCTGTCTGGTAATGGATAACCAGATGAAAATGAATACATGAATGAAACTAAAGTTCTGGAAGGAATTTGTGGATGTTTTTTTGTTTATTATCAGTAACTGCTTTATTTGTCCTTCAACATGACATCTACATCGGTCTTTTTCTGACAGGCCCAGTCTACAAACTGTAACAACAGGCTGCAGCAGGACAACCTTAAAATACCTGCAAGTTCTGAAAATAGCCAAACTAATCTGCTGGGTCATGTCAGGACACTATAGTCTCTATGTGAGAATAACAGGACAGGAGACACACACAGTGAGTGGACAGAGAACCCACTGCTGTCAGTCATTTACTGTAGAACAGAACATCTCACGGGCCACAGGTGGCATTAAAATTTGGGGCCAGGTCAGGACCAGAAAGATTAAGTATTTCTCTGAACTAAGATAAATATTGAATAAAGGGAAAACTATTTTAGCCTCTTTTAAACTATCTATTGGGGAAATGCTGGCTTTATGCGGGAGAGGCAGAATGATGATGATGATGATATAAATTAAAAGTATAATTTGGACAAGTTTGTCGGGCTGGATTAAAACAGCAAACAGGCTGCATCCAGCCCTGGGCCTTCGTTTTCCCAGGTCTAGTTTAGTCTAGTTTCTGAAGAGTGAAATGAAATACATTTCAGTGCTTTTTTTTATTGAGGTCAGGTTAAAGTTTGCCTATAAATATGTAATAATAGAAAGAAGGAAGATGAGAAAATAAAAATAAAACATGTTGTTCCTTATTTTGAAAGGGTGATGGAGGGTGATGAAGAGAGAAACTGGGCAAAAGTTGAAGCAGTGAAACACCGCACACACTGTTATAATGCAATGATGTCACTGTCCCGTTCCATTGTGTTTATATTTAGTATATCCTCAGCTAAACCCTATTTATACAGCTAAATAAATGAGGTCATTATTACAATAAAAGAAAGACAAACTTTCACCCAGGAAGGCTCTCCAGTCAAATCAGAGAGGGGAATGAACAGAAAATAGAATATTTGTTGGTTTATTAAATCCACTAAACCATAAGTAGCTAATTCAGGCCTCAAGGAGCCAATCTGGCCCACAGTGCAATTATATTTGGGCTGAGAGATCATATCAAATGTGCACTGGAGTTGACCCAACAGTATATTTGTACATACATGCACATACACTACTTTTTGGTTTTGTTGTTTTAGCTTTTGAGGAAACATTTACATTAAAAAGGAACAATATAGATAAAGAGAATGAGAACAAACGGTGGGGCAGTGTTTGCCTAGTGTTTAAGGAACTGGACTGGGGTCTGCAGGGCTCCAGGTTCAAATCCACCAACTGTAAAGTTATGACTGAGGTCCACTGAGCACGGCACCGTCCCCACTCCCTGCTTCCCGGACGCTCAAAGCTGCACTGTTCACTTTGGTGATGGGTTAAATACATGAGATGAGATGAGATGACAACAATTCAGTCATTTCCATTCATTCATTTATCTTCATCAGCTGGGTCACATTGCACAATATTGTGAGCCTTCCTGTGATTGGTGAGCCCACTGGAGGCATAGAGCACCTTAGTGGCAACCTGTGAGCTGGTGGATTTGAACCTGAAGCTTTGATCAGCCCCAGCTGGGTCACCTGGATGAGGGCGTATGATGTTGAAAGACCAGATAAATCCAATGATTCAGGAACATCACTGATGATGTGTCCAGTTGTATTAGTAAATGTATTTCCACAGACCATGAACTTGTGCACGAAAAAGAAGAGGAAGACCCGGTGTCTATTATTGGCCTCTGACGCACTGGAAGATATTTTCACTCATATTTATGTGGATGTGATTGAGCTCACTCTCTAATTAAAGTACCATGGTCGCTGAGATGGGCATTAGATTTGTTCCATTGTTCACTGTCTGAGGACCAGGACCAGGAGTGACCTCATCACCACAGTCATATTAATGCTGAGGCTCTTCAGTGAGTGCTGTCTTCATAGAATTAAAAAAAAAATCTGTGCCTTTAAATGTAAAATACTAGTCATAATTGTACCAGAGTCAGTTTTGAGCTAGGAACTTCACCTGGTACTTGAGTTAGACCAAGACAGGCTGTGTTTCAGTTTTCCTTCAGAGTGAGGCTGACAATATTTCTTGCAACTCACAGGAAGAAAAAAATGGATAAAAGTTATCACATGACAGAAGTCACTCACCGGAGATCCCAAGCTGTGGCCAAGTTCATGGGCCAAAGTGAGCTGGACGAGTCGAGCAGGCAGGAACTGTCCGTAGTTCTGAACCGTGACCAGACCAGTGTTGAGGGTGGACCTTCGGCCGTTACGCAGGGTGGTGTATTCTGAACATATCCCTCCCCAGTTACCTGGAGATGCAGGTCAACTGTCATTACACTTCTGCTGCAGTACTTTTTGCATGTGGATGTTCTCTATATCTTCTACTCTGACTCAAACTACCTCCATGACTTCTCTCACTACATCCATCAATTTCCTCTTTGTCTCCTACCTGTTAGTTGGTTTAAAAATCATCAAATTAAAATTTTGTGTGTTTAATAATTTTTCCAGCTCTAGTAAACTGTCAAGTGACAAACATGAGTTGAACAGGGAAGAGCAGGAAAATCAGAATATCTGCAAAACCTCAGGTTTTAAAATACTATACCAGCATTATTGGAGATGCTTTAACTAATATATTGTATGTATATATAAAGTTAAAGTGTTAAAGGTTCCCTAGATCTTTCAGCCACCAAACATTTTCTCCTGAAAATGGCCAAATACAAAAGAATTGTATTACTAAAACAAATGGTCTGAAACAAACAGTTATCATGACAACACACTTTTTTGAAAGTGCAAGAATGTGGGGTGATATTTTATATATTGCACAACAGGGGTGAAAAAGAGCTGCAAAAAGAACTGGTGCCTTATGTACCAGGTAATAATAATAATAAAGGGTGACAGCTGTGGCCTAGTGGTTAAGTTAGAGGGCCTGGGTCTGAAAGGCTTCCAGTGGGCTCACCACTCACAGGTTGGAGTGTGATGAAGATGAACGAAGAATAAAAATGATAGACCGGCTATTCTGAAATAAGGAAATAATCAACTGATAGTCACATAGGCTTTGTGACCAGTGTGACTACATACTGTATATATATATGTATATATATATATTCACACTGGCAGAATATATATACTGTATATATATATATATATATATATGTTTGCATATATACTGTATATATATGTATGTGTATATATATATATATATATATATATATACTGTATATACTGTATATATAGGAGCAGTTGCAGTGAGTCACTGACCTGTGGGGTTCAGCCAGAGGGCCAGACATAATGGCCTCTTCTCCGTCACATACCCTCCCCGGCCCCCCCTAGGTTTACATAATGCCCGTCACAGGTATTGCCACAATTACAAACATCTGTCTGTTTTCACATGGACAGACAAGTGTTTATGTAAGAGCCGTTACACAATGTGGTCAGCTGCAGCACTCAGGCGTGCAGGGCGTACGTCGACTATACATCCTTAACATGTAACGGGTGCTGTTTCAGAGAAACCCAAGTTCACTCTGTGTCACTGGGAAGTATGTGAACGGCTCCCCTGAATGTGGACCACTTGCTGCTTGTTTTCCTTACACAGTGGGTGGACATGTGACGTCCAGGAAATTTGACCAACAGAGAGGGGTTGAAAAATAGCAAATAAACATGGCCCCCATCACTGGTGTTGTAGAAACACCGGGCGTACAGTGATGTTGGACAACACATCAGGTGAAGGAAGTTGGGACTATGGAGCTGTAACATGTGAGTGTACACTCTGCTGTGTGTGAGAGAGAGTGAAAAGAAAGAAGCAAATTGAGATTTTACAGTCTTGCAGTAATAAAACAACTGTAAAAGTGAGAAACCTTCTGTCACTCGGAGAAGCCAAGAGACTGGAGGTCTAGTGTTCCCAAACAAACCTCCCACACTCCCCGTATTCCAACACTCTGAATTCATTTTGTCCCAGAATGGCCCCTATGTTGTTTTTTTTTTTTTAGGAACCCGGTTTCCTAGAAAGAACATTTTTTGGAAAGCTGTGCTGTGATTTTTGGCAGCGTGAGCAGAGTAGTCCTGGAGTGAGTTTCCCCTCCTCCCCTTGTACTCACTTCAGAAGAAGTTGTAATGAAAGGGCCCTTATTAGTTTGCCGGATAAACACACCACAAAGAAATAAACACTGTGGATCACATTCATCCTACGTAGACACACAAGAAGCCCTTACATGTAGAAACTTTAACTTAGACCTTGACCATCCAGGATCAACCTTCAACACTGACCTGATTTTAGTATCTACTTTATTAAAGAAAACTGGTTCGATGCAGAATGAGTTTTGGCTGAGTGTTTTAGGACCGTATAAAATAAGAGCACCCTACTAGTCTTCTAGTTTAGATTTAAGAGAGATGGATGGATGGATAGACAGAGAGACAGGCTGATAGATAGATGGTGAGACAGACAGATAGATAGATGGTGAGACAGACGATAGACAGACACACAAGCTGCATGCAAGCAAGAAGGCAGATAGATAGATAAACGGACAGGCAGACAGACAAGCAGGCAGATAGATAGATGGATGATGGATGGACAGACAGACAGTAAGGCAGACAGATGTACAGACAGACAGACAGACAGAAGACAAAATATGAAAAATGATAACTATTTCCTTATCTAATCGTTTTAAAGCTTTTAGCCCAGCGGCCAAAGAAACAGGTTTTTGGACAAGGACAAATTTTGGCGTTAATTCACAAGGACTCGCCTGGTGATTGTTACATAAGGTTCTGTGAGGAGAAAGACCTGTCCAATATAAAAGCCTTTGAAAGAAAGTTTTTCCTCCAGAGATCAGAGTAAAAATGCATTGAATTCTGTGAAGCTTGAGAAGTTTCTTCCCAGACAGAAGGGGATTAAATGGCTACGACCATTAATGCCAAGAAATATCTGGGAAGCACTTTCTCAGCACTGGGTTCATCTTCGGCAGATTATTTTCCCAAGCTCTCGGTAAAAAAATCAGCACAAGATGAAACAGAGAGACTCAGGAAATATTATTTGAATATTATGTGAATGAGTAAATATTTTTCAAATATTAATTGCAGTGAACTAAAAAAACCCAATAAGGTTAGACATTTTTTCTCTTTGTTTCTGCCTAAACTCTTGCAGGGCCAGTGATTCTCCCTCTCTCTCTGCTGAGGAACATCTTGAAAAGTCATCTCTTTAACCTCGTCACCTGATCTGGAAACCCTTGTCCAACACAACAAATTTAGCACCACCTTCAAAGTCTTTTCTTTTCTTCACATATTGTTCTCGTATAAATCCTGCCCCCGGAACTGAACGATGACGCTGCTGTGTGTGCGTCACTTAATCATTGGAGGTGTATCTCAGAGGCTTTTGTGTTTGCATTCTGCAACACACTGTGGTTCATTTAAAAGGCATGAAAACTGGATAAAGTTGTAACTAGATATTAATAGAAGTGAATTCAAACTCACAGTTTTTCATATTGGTTTGAAAAGACACAACATTTGCTCTCTGAGACACGATGAGAATAATGCTCAGCAAACAAAAACGTATCCCAAAGATAAATAGTAGCATTCTGTGATCAGACACAGAAATGAAAAGGTGACGACAACGTGTATGGACCAGGAAATGTCCAGCCAGACGTGGTCAGTTCTTCCATGCTGCTCCGTGTCTTTTACTCCATTGTATCTGTTTTAGCGCATGCGCAGTGGGATATAATGGAGGGGAAATAGTGGGCAAATCGGCCAAACTTCAAACACACTTGATTTTCATACGATCAAATGTAAGGCGGTCGGGAAGCACTTGGTGAACACTAAGGACTTGAGTTGCTTGACTCCATCCAACAATCAGGTCTGATTGCCAATCATCTGCAACAAAATTGCACAGTGTATGCTGGCATTAACTGGGATCCGATCTTCTTCCAAGTTCAACACTTACGACAGAGTCATTGACTCTGGGCCAAAGCACCAATGTGTTTCCAGTTTTGAAAGGAGTTTTCTTAAAGGTTACTATTAGTTCTTTGATTTTGTGTTAATTTGTCATCTTGATGTTTTTTTGTTTTCTAGCATAACACACTTTACGTACCTTGTCTTTGACTCAACTCTCATCAAAAGTGAAATTTTTCTTGTGAAAAAGTTGACACGATTGAAATTCCACGGCTTCGCCTTTTGAACCTCCACTGAAGTATGACCGACACACACGAGGGGTTAAAGGAAGAGATTTGCGTGACTGATGGGGGGGCGGGGTATGGAGCATTATCTCCTCCCATGCTATGGTGACCAGACCTCCTGTTGTATACTGAGAAAGGTGCTTCAGACTCTGGAGGTCCAACATTACCTGCAGTCAATGCTCTGCTCTGTCTTCACACATGACAATGAGAAGTCATGACAATGTCACTCAGTCCTAGGTTTGTATGTGTGTGTGTGTGTGTGTCCATTCTCACATGACTGTTTCTATGGCAATCATACACTGGAATGCAGTCACCGGTCCTCACTAAGACGTCTGCTCCCTAATCACATGACATTGTGGTGGTCTGCCCTCACGCCCCTCTGTTCAGCCAATCAAACACCAGGACTGAGACAATGTCATAGAAACTTCAGAGAAGAACCTCCCACCATAAGAATTCCCACTGCAGCTTCCTACAGCACAACAATAACACAATAACACAAGTGTGTGTGTGAGACCAAACAGTTGCAGAAGTAATTTTGTAAATTACAGCAAACAAACTTTATCGCGTGTTCATAATTGTGTAACGCTACAAAAGAAGCTTCCCGGACAAGTCCATTATTTGTGATCCAAAACATATGCACCAAGATAACTCCTCAAACTTCTCAGAAAGACCCAAACCCTTTTCTCAGAATCCCAGCTGTAGGGGATAAAACAAAGATCTCTCCAAGATCTCAATCTCTAAACATAACCTAAATGAGACCATTTACATAAATCTAAATATTACTAAGATAATTTTTTTTTTCCTGCACATGTTCCTAGGCTACACTTTTTGCGTAATTTCTTTATTTTTTTTATTTATTTGTGAACAAAGAATGATTTGAGGAGGAAAAAAAAAACAAACCTGCCGTGTTATTCTCACGTCCTCCCACTCGGAGCCCCCGAGATTATAATGCAAATGACTCACGTTCATGAATTGAGAAGTTCAGTCACGCTGGTGACTGAAATTGTCTAACACCACAACACTGCTTGTAAACATCCCATGAAAGGGATTGTGGGTAAATTCCACCTTCACAAAACATTGTAAAATTCAGGAAAGTAAACCGGACCAATGTATTTTTAATGCAGGGAAAATACCTACGATTTCCTCATCTTCCTGCTTCTATGGTCTTCACATCTCATCATTATCTCAGCTCTGGTCTCAACGTTATTCTCTTTTCACGGCTATCCTTTGGAGTTGGTCGAACAAATGTTTCGACCAAATTAAGATTTAAAAAAAAAAGTATAAAGCCTTAAATATGAGACAATGCATTAGAAAAAATATATAAATATGAAAATTATGTAAATATATGGCAATATACATACGAGAATTGATAATATACAAAAATCAGTCATTTAAAAAAAAAAGAAGAATATTTCGTTTTGAGATCACAAGCTTTACCGCTGACCTTCATCTTCCATCTTTTTCTACACTTTCTTTACATTTTCTGCAGTGTTTGTTTGTTTTTGCTGCTGATTCCCAGTATCCAAGCTCACTCTGCATTTTATTCTTTCCTTGACTCCTCATGTCTGACATCATGTTTCATCCTGTCCATTATGATTGTGAACAAAAGGGGGCTCAGTTTGATGTGTGATGACGCCCCACCTGTTTACTCTAACCCTCTGTCACTGCCTGTAAACCCCAAATGTACAAGTCAGGCACATGTATGTGCATGTGAACCTGTGATACACAATCGTCTATTTTAAGATAAAGTTGCTTAAAGTTGCCCTTGAAATGTTTTTTTGAGTTGAGTGCGATAACTAATATGTTTCGAGTACATATCAGATGGACATATCAGTCACACTTTCTTATTTTTCTTTTATTTGGGTTTCAGACTTACACTCAGGTCTTCTTCTTTTGGCTTTTTCAGGGGTTGCCACAGTGAGTCAACATTTTCTATCTCACCTTGCCCCCTGTATCTTCTAGACTTACACTCAGTTGAGAATAAAATTTTAAGAATATAGTTATTTTCAAACTGACACCTGCTAGAGGGCGCTAGTATGACTTATATTGTAACTTATATATAAATGTTTTTTTCTTCTTCATTTTTACTTTTTTGGCTCTTGTGATTTATATTCCAGAACAACATGGTACAAACTGTGAATACATGCAGTAAAATTTGATCATCATTCCTTCAAACCTAATTTAACACATCAATTAAAGTAACAGACACATTTATTCTAAAAGACCCACAAATTATTCATTCATTCATCTTCATACACTCATCCGTTGTGGGATCGCAGGGGCAGCAGTCTCCATCACTGCCACCATACTGTTCCATACTGTGAGCCTTCCTGTGGGTGATGAGCCCACTGGATGTTATATGGGTCCAGACCACACTATGCTCAGAGCACCTGAGTGGCAACCTGGCAGTTGGTGGATTCAAACCTTATGCCCCTCAGACCCAAGTCAAATACCTTAACCACTAGTCCACCACTGCAGCCAATCCCAGTTATTATACAGACAATAAAATGAACTGGTTTTACACAGCACACAGCTCATAGTAATGTGTGCTTATGTGGTGCGTACCTGGTTGTTGTGTCTGCTGATGTTGTTTTTTTGATGTTGTTTTTAGTGTGTATTTTTAATAAACATGTTTAATAAATACATTTGATTTTGCTTTACCACAAATATGGAAAGCTGTATTTTTTTATATAAAAGTTTCTTTTTTTTCATACTTTTTGTCCCACTCTTAGTGGTGTTGACTAGTTAAACTCAAATAGGTCAAGGTGATTAGCTGAAAGAGAGAGAGAGAGAGAGAGAGTGTGTGTGTGTGTGTGTGTGTGTGTTTTGGAACCTCGGCCACAGCCTCAGGTGATCTCGTGTGCCCTTTCAAAGCTAATGAAGCAGAACATCAGCGGTGCCTTGCTACAGTGACTCACCTGCCCTGCCCTCCCAGGCCAGGCCCAGAACTCCACTGTAGTCTCTGTTTGTCAGCAGGTACGAGAGGCAGAAGTTCCCCCAGTTGTTCTCTGAGAATAAACTCAACAGTTTCTCAGGGCCGATATAGAGACGATTGAGAGGATCGGTTTTGTTCCCTTCAGTGACGACCTATACACACACACACACACACACACAGGGGTGGAGGGTGATATTATAATTCTCACTGATGCTGAGAGCTGCTCCTATAGTTGTGTGTTTCTCACTGGCAGGAGAAGACATGGTGGCACCACCTATCCTCCTGACCTCTGATTTATGTCGACACAGATGTGTTGATATTGAGGTTCAGTGTTTCCTCTCTAGATTCCGGCTTCCTCACTACATTGCAACTTTTTTTAATCCAATACCAAAGAGTTATTCTATAATGGTTGTGGATTATGGTTTCAAAACTGAGTTAAGCAAATTTGCGAAGTATTGCTAGTAGTTTTTGATGAGATTGTTCAGAACTATTGGCTAATACAATGCAATGCAATTTTGTTCTTTAAAACTGATTGGCTCATTATTGTAGTATCTCCTCTAGTCTATGGTCCCCTCATTCCTTCACTTTAATCTATGTTGTGTAATATTTATTCAATATATATGTCTTTTTTCTGTGTAATTGAATAGGCTAAAAGTGGACTGGTGGAGTTTCAAGGAGCAGAGATGATGCAGGTGAAGGATAGTGAGGATCAACTGCTCAGAACAGTGAGGACTGTGGAAGAGAAGTGAAGAATAAGGTACAGACAGGATGGAACAACTGAAGAAAAGAGTCAGGAGTGATCTGTGATGTCAACTACGGTGAAGGGAAAGGTTTACAGGACAGTGGTGAGACCAGCCATGATGGATGGATTAGAGACACTAGGAATAGGCAGAAAACAGGAGGTCTGAAGGTGGAGGAGTTAAAGATGCTGAGATTCTCTTTAGGAGAGACAATGATGGACAGGATCAGGAGAAGACAGATGGTTTGGACATGTTCAGAGGAGGGACCCAGTGTTCCTCCTCTGAACATGGTAGGAGAATGATCTTAGAGATGGAGCTACCACGTAGGAATCAAAGAGGAGATTGATGGATGCAGTGAGGGAGGACATGGAGGTAGTTGGAGTCAGAGTAGAAGATACAGAGGGCAGTGGGAGATGGAAAATGTTGATTCGCTGTGAGAACCCCTGAAAACAGGGTAAAAGGAGAAAAAAAGAAGGCTTATATTATATTATTCTCCAATCCACTCTTAAACAATTCCATATGAGGAGGTAATACAGTCTAGGATTAGTCTATTCACAGCAGTTTTGGGAAAATATTCTTCTCTTTTTACCTCTACTTTGCGATTTTTGCCATTTCAAGGTCTTAAGACAAAGGTACCGTAATAGAGGGATCACTGTACATGAACTGGTCGTAGATAAGTTTAGTAGGTGAGGACAATCATGACTGAGGATCTTACCGTGAGAGATTTGACTTTAAAATTGATGAGCTTGATTCCGTCAAAGTCAACTTTGTCGAAGATGTCATTCACAGCTTGCATATACAAGGAGACCTGAGGAAAACAGAAAACATGATCAACGTTGATGTCATTTCTCCCCTTATTGTCTAGATACCAAGGGAACCATTGCACTTTAGAACAGAGGTGCACATGGAAACTGAAAGAGTTGTTTTGCATCTCGATTCATTCTTTCCAATGATTGATACAAGTCCAGAAACATCCCCACGTGGACTGACGTAGGTTCGGGATAATTTTATGAGGCACGTGAAAGACGGTCACATTGCAATAGTCTCTGCTCTGCACTGTAGGAGGTGAACGCACAGGAACGCCTGCTGATATTCTGAGACATAAACATTGACACCTTAGATGAAGGAGACGCCTAAAAAAACCAGGTCAGCTTAAACCTTCTATTTGCACGAAAAGATCACACTACGGCAACATTTACGTGATCTTTTCTCACAACTAGCAACAAAGGTTTGGCACTGAACCAGGGACAACAACAAGCCTGAGTGTTGATGGTGGAAAGAATCTAAAGAAGGTTGGAAGGTGAGGGGTTGAGTGGAGGACGGACAGCTGGAGGAAAGTTGGAGTAAAAATACGGGGCAGAAGTATGAAATTGTTCCTAATAAAAACAATCACACTATGATTAATATCATTAATAAGTGAGTCGTACTTAGAACAGAATTCTTATATTCCGAGATCTTTAAGATAGTATCTATCATCTATCTGTGAAAGGAAGTGTCAAACCTCATTACATCTTATTTGTTATTATCTGTTGAAATTATTAAAGAATAATTGTTTTAGTTATGGGTTTAGTACTCAGTCTTACTCAGATCTACTCCAGCAACATGCACCCGGAAACCAGGTCATTGGGTTCAGGTCATCTTTATAAACAGATGTCGTTGCCCAATCAACAGTTTAGGAAGTCCTGCTGTGTTAAAGGCTCCCATGGACTTTTCCACAACAATGGAGATGACAAATGCTGCCGTGTTTTATATAACAACCTTCAACAACATATATAAAAACCATTCCCATGTCATCATTGTGTTGGCAGTCTTCAAAAGTCTGCACGTCATTGAACTCGCTTAGTTTTTGCCAAAATATTACAGTTCAAACCCCTGAGTTCTATACCTACTGACTATTACACCTAATAACAGTAAGAACCAGAGTTCTTTATATGTAGATGACATGTTGCTTTAAAGGTTTTGCTTTCTTTTAAGTTTTGTCCTTCATTTCAGGACATTTTCTTTCACCTTTGAAATTTAATAGGAACTTACTGAAGATCTGGTTGTGAAGAACTTGGACTGGTTGTGGCCATTTTCTATTGTTTTTTCTCCTCTTGCAAGTCATTTAATCTCTAATAAATAATCAACACGATTATTCAGCCAAATCCTGAAATCCCAAATAAACCCTGCCCCTGCTGACCTTTATTCCGTCTTAAACAAAAACTCCTCACAAATTCTCATAAATCGGTTTGTTACTGACACTTGAGAAAGCGTTGTGTAATTTTTAGGGTCAAATTGAATTCTCAGAAATCATAGGAGCTACTTTTTTTCAGATTCATGCAAATATCCTGTTGTTATTGTTAACAAAATATAAACTGGGCCCCAATATTCCGTGACCAACCGAAGGAATAACTTCAGTCCCTGATTCTTTATTATTTTCCTGCAGTCGTATCACAAAAGTTTTATTTGACTTTGAAATGAAAAGAATACAAATCTGTCACCTGAGCCACAACGGCTTCCACAGATTTAAATCTTTTGAAGTACAGGTTGTCAGCGTAGAGGTGGAGGAGGCAGCTGGTCTTTGATTCGTCCACTGTACGTCTTGACCTGCTCTGTGACGCCTCCTGTGGAAAAAAAGCGGTACTGACATCAGGAGTCAGGACAGAAGGAGGCTCTGAGGGACGATCATTCCGCCGTCATTCACTCTTCCTTCCGTGCATTTAAGTCACCAAGATGGCTGGTACGGAGTCTGTGTGACAGGGTGAAAGTTCACTGTTGTTCGCGCTCACAGTAATGGGAACGCCACACACTCATGCAGCTGAGATCGACATCTGTTCAGATCGTTTTTCCAACACAATCGTGGAAATGATCTCCGCCGTCAGGTATGTCGTTGAACTATACCAACTCTAATGTCCAGACAGCGACGTCTGACAATAGATAATGGAAACACCACCTAGTTGGTCAAAAGTTAGCAACAAATCAGTTACCCTGGGGAGAACTAGCTGAATGGACTTGGCAGGCGCTGTTTCCTACTGTACCTGATTTAACAACGTGATTGTAACCCATGCAGACTGCTCACTGACGTAAGTCAGGCCACAACAGCTCAGTTCCGAGTTTTAATTTCACTGTGCTTTGTTCTACTCTGTCTTGGTTTTAACACGGGCCTTCCTCGTACTAAAATAAATAAACAAACACCATCAAAGTTTGTCCAGATTTTCATACCTCACTGAGTCCAAGACGCTGGGCGATGACTTTTAGATGTTCTGTTCCACAGAATCTGTTGAGGTTGGATGCCAATGGTGGCAGTACTGCAACACAAAATGCAGCAGTCTTTAATTTGTTAACTGAACTTTAACCTCAAACACAGTTAAATCAAATAAAGATGAAAAAGCAGGTATGATTAATGTTTGCGTAGAAGCATCTCCTGATGAGACATTGTTATGTTCTGTGGTTATTATTGTTCGCCTCATCATTCCTGTATGAGCATGTAGAAGTACAGGAGGAGATTAAGTAATGACAGGACGTCAGGAAACATTAAAGTTATTTATTATGTTTGTCTAATGTGCAATTAACTGATCCAACTTGGCCGGCGATACAGAAAAGATGCTGCTGATACAAATATTAGAATAATATAATAGGGCTCATCATGAGATCCTGACAAACAGTTCATATTGTAAATAAAGTGACACACTTCTGTGTCAACTTATTTTTGTGATACCGGCAGCACAGTGCCGTAGTTTGGGCAGAAGTTAAGTAATGTTACTTCACAAATTTGCTTAACTCACTTTTGAAACCATAATCCACAACCATTACAGAATAATAATTTGGGATTAAAAAGAGTTGCCATGTAGTGAGGAAGCCGGAATCTAGATAGGAAACATTGAATCTCCTGAGGGGATCCACTAAGTATTGTCTAATCCAACCCAATCCAATCTAATCCAATCTGATCTGATCTGATCTGATCTGACCTGACCTGATCTAATCCAAGTCAATCTGATCTGATCTGATCCAACCCAGTCAAATCTAACCTAATCTAAACAAATGTAATCTAATCTATTTTAATCTGACCCGATTCAATCTAATCTAATCTAATCTAATCTAATCTAATCTAATCTAATCTAATCTAATCTAATCTAATCTAATTCAATTGAATCCAATCCAATAATCTCATCCAATCTCATCCAATCTAATCTAATCTAATCTAATCTAATCTAATCTAATTAAACCTTTTTAAAACAAAGTTTTAGAAACAAAGTATAAAATCTGTGTTAAAGTCATTGACATTGGTAGATAGATTTAACATCTATCTACAAATTCCGACTCTGTTGGTCAGTGCAGAGGTCTGGACACAGACAGGAGGAAACTGAGGGAAGCTACTGTGATTGTTTTATTTCACTGCTAGGTTGTGTGACTTGTAACCTCTCATGGACGACTACGACTGTTGTAACAGTGTTTGCAAAACTGTGCCCTTCAACCGAAGAAGAAATGAAGAATACAGTGCGTCAAATTACACAAAAGTGCAAAGTACCAACTAGTTCAGGAGGGTAAAGAGCAAACACTTTTTACCAGGTTTATGAATCTTTCTGTAACACTGCCAATGAGGGGAAAAAAAAGATTTAAATTCCAGAGTACAAAATAGTCACATGACATAATAATCACTTTCACATGTGGTCAAGAAAAAAGAATGACTGATGGAATTAGGCGATGTTTCATGGCCCATAAGAACTTCAAGCAAATGCAAAATGTGAGAGTATGAGTGTGTAAGACACACATGACGCACATACAGACCAGTACTAAGGAAGACAACACGTGATTGGATCACACCATCTAGTACTCCAGCCAATCATAAACAGGCTATCAGTTCTATACATGGCAGGAGGATTGGGTTGGATGATGTGGGGGTGGATGGAGGACTAGAAGCCGGGTGTCGACCCACTGAAGGAATGATTTCCAGACCTTTCTGTTTGCTGTGTGTTCAGTCTTTTCTCTCAAACAAGAACTGTGAATATTTTAACCTTATGTTTCTAAAACCATGAACATTCACGTGTGACACGATGACTTTGCATTCTGTTGTATTTCAGCTGTTTGCTGTATTTTTGCAAGTCAAACCAGGACTTTCACCAAGACTTGATTTAGATATGTTCACTGAAGTATAACCAGAAGAATAATAGAAATGACAAAAAAAAAAGATTAAAGTGCCTATTAAAATAATCTAGGTGTGATTTTTACCCGTTACTGATATTGATTATATCAGTCTGCAGATATTTCTGCCCATGTTAGATTATAAATGTAAAGACATACAATGTAAAACATTCATTAATCTTCATCTGCTTGACCCAGCAACGGGCAGATGGCACCACCCAAATCACATTGCACCAACTTGTAAGCCTCCCTGTGGGTGGTGAGCCCTCATAGAGTTATGTGGGTGGGGGACAGTTCTATGCTCAGAGCACCTCAGTGGCAACCTGGCAGCTGAGGGATTGTACCTGAAGCCTTGCTGACCGTAGCCCGCTTCCTAAACCACTAGACCACCATTGCCAACCACTTAAAACAAGTTGGGACAAACATTTAGACTCACCGACCACAGTGTGCCAGAGGAGGTAACATACACATAGAGGTCATAAATAAAAGGCTAAAATGTTGAAATGGTTTTGGCGTTTTTTTATGCCATCTTCTGGGGAGATCATTGCATAGAAAAAGCTCAATGATAATATAAACTATTGGGGCTAGTGGCTAAACAACAGGACTGGAGTTCAGAGGGTTCCAGGTTCTAATCCACTAGATGCCAGGTTACCACTGAGGAGTTTGCTTTCCTGTCCATGTTTTTCTTTCCTTCCCAAATTAATATCATAATTTAGAGACGACAGTAGTGGCCTAGCGGTCAGGAAAGCAGACTTCAGGTTTGAATCCACTGCCAGGTTTCCACTGAGGTGCTCTGAGCAAAGCCCCATCCCAACCCACATTTTCCAGTGGGTTCAGCACTGTGCTGTGTGATTTGAGTGGTAGTTGTGGAGACAGCTGTCCCTGTGACCTGGTAATTGATAAGTAGATGAAGATGAATGAAAGAATAAATATACAGTATACATTTGGACAAGTTCGGCAAAAAGGCAAACGGGCCATATCCAGCCCCCGGACCATAGTTTTCCCAAGACAGATTTAAAATATGAAACATATCTTATGCTGGATACCATTAAACGACAAACCACAAGGACAGAGTCATTGATCCGACAGGACTTTAACATGTGTGGTGGTCTAGACAGTGTGATTTATGGCCAGAAAGTGTGAGGTTAATGATCTACCTTTTATAGATATGTGAAACTACAATGACATGGTCACCTGATCTCAACCATAACTGGGATTTTCCTACTGCTTAAAAACGGAGGCATGGAAATTTCCTATTTTCTGGCAATTTCTAATTGTTGCTTTCTATTGTTTATTTTGGTGTCTCTGTATTTTGGTGGTTCAAACAGAAGCTGGCGGACATGTATTAATTGTTATGGTTCTACAGATGTGATGGACACGCTCCAACACAGGGGCCAAACTGTTATCCTTTTTTTAACACTGAGGAAACCCCGAAAGGATGTAAGAATACACGCAGGAGGATAAGCATTGTGTCGGCCTTTCATGTTCTTATTTACCACTTTGTATGGAAACATTGTTTGTTTATTAACATATCACCTGCTTGATCTTTCACAGTTTCCTGCAGATATCTGCCCTGTGAATGGTAGAACAGGATATGGCAAGTTGTAACATTATGTAATGACAAATTTGGGGACATTTCTAAAAGGGGCGGAAGAAGACATGGCAGGGGGGCCGAAAGGGAGGAAGGCAACCACAATGTGTGTGTAGATGTGAGGACAATCACTGTGTTTTCTTGGCAAAGTCTGCAGCATGTTTCCAAGTAAAAGGATTATTGGAAAATAGTCTTTAATTAGTGGAAGCATGTCCTAAAAAAAGAAACAAAATCACAATAGGATGCCAAGCACACGGAATGGCACACATGCACAAACTGAGGTTATCAAGGACATAATGTCATATTGCCTTACAGATATATTTAAACTTGACAATGACGTGGATTATTGAGAGCCTTCATTGATATCATCATCATATATATATTTATATATATATACATACTGTATATATATACATATATATTAGTGGTGTAAAGATTAATCGTTTTGTATCAGTTATCGTTCTCTGACCCACATGATTTGAGTGTACCGGTCCAAAAAGGCCCGATCGATCAAAAATGCAGTAAAACAGTCTGAAGGATCGGATTTTTGTCCATGGATTGGTTTCCTGCTCCATGGCATGGCTTATTGGACCATGTGTTTATGACTTTGCATTTTCCACTATTAAGTAAACTAAATTAAAACAAAAAAGACTGGCATCTGTATAGTGTTGTTGAAAGCAGAGTTGCACATTTTTATTCAAGATTCAAAAAACGAATCGAACTGAACCGAATCGGATCAAACTGGATCGATAATTTAATAT
>JAFBJS010000240.1:66986-96839 GCA_016785265.1 Paraplagusia blochii | reverse complement strand
AATCAAATATTATATATATATATATATATATATATATATATATATATATATATATTAGTGGTGTAAAGAGATTAATAGTTTTGGATCAGTTATCGTTCTCTGACCTACACGATTTGAGTGTGCCAGTCCAAAAAGCCGAGATCGATCAAAAATGCAGTAAAACGGTCTGATGGATCGGTTTCCTGCTTCATGGCATGGCTTATTGGACCATGTGTTTATGACTTTGCATTTTCCACTATTAAATAAACTAAACTAAAACAAAAAAAGACTGGCAGCTGTATAGTGTTGTTGAAAGCAGAGTTGCTAATTTTTATTCAAGATTCAAAAAACGAATCGAACTGAACCAAATCGGATCGAACTGGATCGATCATTCAATATTTTTTATGAATCGTTCATGAATCGGATCATAGCCTGTGATTTTGAGATATGAATTGGATCATTATGTGAGTTAATATTCCCACCCAAATACATATATATATATATATATATACTGTATATACTGAAGAATATTATTATTATTATTATATATTATATATTATTATTATAATTATTAATAATATCATTATTATTACTATTTCATCCAATATACTCTATATCCAAAAATTCTAATATCTTTTGATGAATCCATCTTCAAATAAACCTTAAATACCCTGGGCTTTCATTCTCCTAAATCTCCATTACTCCATTACATTATTTCCGTTACTTTTCCTGTTCCCTCCTCCCCTTCACAAAAGTCACACCATCTTCAGTTAATCTTTTCTTTGGCGGCTGCTCATGGTCACTCTCACAGCCCTCCCCTCCTGCCCCTTTCTCTCTAAGCCCTTCATGGGCTCTGCTGTGAAACTATAACTACACTATTTCCACAAGTTAGGGGTGAGGGCGGTTCACTGAACTCCAGTAACCCATGGGTTAAAGCCGCAGCTGGAGACAAAGAATAGGGAGTGTGTGAGAAAAATGTGTGGAAAAAATGTATTCAGGCCCAATATTGTCAGGAAGATGGGAAAGAGCTGTGGCGTGAGTTCGACCTCAGCCTTTTCACCGTGTGATTAGAGTGTTTACTGTGTTGAAGTGTTTTTTGAGGAAAGTAAAGACAATGGCAACTTTTACTTACCGACGTCGTCCTCATGGTAAATTATAGAATGGTGATCTGTTTGGTTGCTTATGTATCTGACGACCGGCTCAATGTGGTAAGTCCCATTATTGGTATAGATGGTTCCCTCAAACTGACCGTCTAATACAGAACCTTGGCAGACAGACCCATGTTCACCTGCAGGAGCAGACCAGAAGTTAGATGTGGAGATAACTTATCTTAGACGTATTGGCACCATTACCAGAACCACCTACCTTCCAACATGCCTGAATATATGTGAGAAAGATCAGCCGGCGATGAGCCGTATTCACTGACCAACATAAAATTTGGGGAAAATCCTCCGGCACTTCGTCTCAAACGCAGCCTAAATGTTCTGAGAGGAAACAGATACACAAGTGGATGAGGTCAGAGCTTCGTCCAGTTGTGAGACCTGTGTAGGCCTAAAAATGACCGGTCATTTACGTCACTAGAAACTAACTGCTAGCACGTGTTATTAGGCTAAACAGTGAGTGTAAGTGTTCAAAACAAAACAATGTTATAAATACAGCCACATGGTGCACAATACAAGGTCACTCCCTCCAGCTACTGAGTTACGCATCTGGAGGACATGGTGGTCAAGAATGGCATTTTGTCTGGCTTATGTGTTTTTGTGAAGATTTGTTTGCGTTTACTCTTTGTAATTGTGTTGCAGCATTAACGTAAATATCCAGATCATTCAAAGTGACTTTACCTGTAAAAAGCAGTAAAATCCAGCCTGAGTGAATATTCCTCAGATGGGGGAGATCTCCGAGCCCTCAAGTGCATCCTATGAAAATGTTCTCTGTCATAGGACAAGCCCTCATAATGTTTTATATATGGGCTGATTGTACTCAAAACACCTGACAATCAAACATAGTGAGAAACAACCGTTGTAAGAAAAACAATTGAATGTAATATTAACTTCATAACTATCAGGTGAAGCAGTGAATTCTAGATCTGTATATGTAGGTGTGTCTATATCAGGGGTGGGCAAACTTTTTGACCTGCGGGCCACAATTTCTCCTAAAATTGGACACGGGGCCGAGTCAAGAGCAGAGAGATGGAGCGTTCGTGTAAGCTAAGATAAATGGCAAGTAAAAGTCATGTATCAAACCCAAAATACTAAATTTCTAATAGCCTATTTTGTCATCTACTGGGAAAATGCAGGCATTGTAGGGAAAAGTTTGAAGTTGAATTATAATATAAATAAATTATTTAATTTGGACAGGGATGGCGGCCGCATTAAAAGGCTCAACGGGCCGCATGTGCCCCCCGGGCCTTAGTTTGCCCACCCCTGGTCTATATGCAGAAGACGTCTTTCTATGCTCAAGACATTCACTAGTGTTATAGCAACACAAGTAATTCAGACGTCTCCATTAAACAATAAAAAGTGGACTTTTCTAACGTATAACCTCTTGTATATTACTCTTATTATCGGCATTGGTGTATCAAATTATTTTTTTGAAGTGACTAAGTAATATTAAGCAAATCACATTAAGGCTAAACGTATTAAAGATTTCAGCAAAAGGCAAAGGATGATATAATACTTAGCTTGAGTTAATGATATATATTTTATATAATTAAAACCCTAAACCACTTTCATTTTAAGGCCAATATTATTCACCAACCACAAACTAAAATACAGTGTGAGAGTGATAACTGTGCTAAAAAGCGTGTCCTGTCCTGCGGAATGTTTTCACTTACTCACGTTGGCCTCTCCCATGAAACTAACACATTCCTAAACCTTTAATAAACAGGTATTATAGTTGAAGTAAAAAGAAAGCCAAAGTCAGGAATAGTTTGTCATAAGCCATGAAGACCAGTCCTGCAACGCTTACTGTGAACAGAACGTGCCTGCACAGGTCCAAGCAGAGAAGACGACCAGTCTGCCACAGCCTATTCTACAGTGTAGAATTAACCACCTACACTATTAAGACCATTGTAGTCAAACACAATTGCTAACGGACTGAGACAGGGCTCGGCATGTTGAAAATGACACAAACACACATGCACTTGTAAGAACATTCCAGCATGACATTACCTGTAATCCAGTGATGGCAGATGACCAACAACATCAGCAGTAGCCAGTACTGTTGGACGCCCATGTTGTCCTCATTAGTGGACTCTTTAATTCATTTCTTTTTCAGTCTTTCCTTCTCCGCTTCCTTTCTCTACTTCTGCCTCTCTTTTCCATCCTTTCCTGTCACCTACCTCTGTACTTTTCAGCTGTTTGACGGTAGAAAAACACAGGTATGTAACTCAGGAAACTCATGCCACAACTCAGACACTAGGGAGGCATATTCAGACTTGCTTTTGTGGAGGTCTTGACTAATCAGCACATCTTAAAGAGATATCTAAGGGGGACTTCTGTGTAAATGTGTAATGATGCTTTTATGTACCAAGGTAAAATATGACTTTAAGAGCATACTGAAATAAAAGCTGTCACATCAATGTGCATGTCAGGATTAAAAACCAGTCACTACCTTAGTATTCTTTTATTTTCTTAAGTACAGTGCCATACTTAGTGCCATAATTACTACAGTAAAACAGTACAGACAGTGAAATGCCACTCAACCTTATTAAATCATTAGGATCCATTCCCTGGGGATTTTCAACTGTAACAATTTTGTGTTATTAGTAAAACAAATAATCTCAACCAATTTATTAGTACCAGTCTGTAGCCACACTAGTCACTATGAAATATTAAGACTTCTTGATTTTTGTGAAAAATGTAAAAAGCTAAAAAAAACACAAAACTTAACCTATTCTGCCTTGTGGTTTCTAAGAAATATATCAAATTACAAAGGAAAATTATTTGCTACGTCTGTATCGCATTAACAATACTCAAAATTTTACAGTGTTGTCATGAAAATACACCATTAGCACCATATGTGAATAACAAGAATTTGGAATCCAAAAAACTCCACACTTATGACTTAACTTAAGGTTTTTGCTCTAAATCAAAATGCAAACTTGTGATAGATGCTGCTTCTCAACTGCACTAAACTAACTATATTTATCTGATACAGTGATTATAGTGTTAAATAAATTCTAACACCATAGTATTAGTATTAACGCTATGTAGACCGTGGATAACTTAACCTTTTAATCCTGACAAAGGATAAAAAAACAAGTTGTATATTTTCAGCATTGGCCATGTTTGCTACTTTAAACTTAGATGCAATTTATATATATAAAATATATAATTTTATGTTTTTCATTTAACAGTGACAGCCACTAGAAGGCACTTCAGTCTTGTCTACTAGTATCTACTACTCCTTTACCTTACTTATTGGTTATTTGGTTATTTGCACATTGGTAGCCACTCGAGGGAAGTGAATTTCTAAAATAGAACCAAATGAGAGAGAAGCAATTACATCACAGAGTTTTCTGCGACCAAAGAGTGCCAACCAAAAATAGGAAGTTAAATTCAGACATTTTATGTTTGTGCTGCAAATGACAAGAACAGGTCATAATTCCTCTTAGTGGTTTTTAGGAAATGGCAGTGAGAACAAACGTGAGTTTAGTCAACATGACATCATCACAGGCCACTATCACATCTCATCTATCTTGTTCTTTAGATAAATGTGTCACACGTTCACAGGTAATGCATACAGTGTTACATAAGAAAGAGCCGTGGGAAAATGTACACATTTTTGGGAATGGTTGGAATACCACACTTTTACAGATAGTTTCCAGTTGGAAAAGTCAAAGAAAGATGGAAAAATGGGAAAATTTTTCATTAGTCACCATTAGTCACAGCCAACTGGAACTGCATATACGTTTCTACATTGTTATGGAATACAAATTTTATTTTATAAGCGTGCCATAATCTTTTATATACAACCTCTCTGGCTGTAATAAATGTTTTTCAAGCATGTCAAGGACACCTGAGGTCAAGAAAGGTTGGTCTTGTCATCTGTGGATTTATAGCGCATTCATAGTTCTGGCAGAGTAGTGAAGTGTTGACCGAGCATCAGAACCTTCCAGTTCCCTGGTTGCAGTTAGATGCTGCATGGATTGCTTATATACAGAGGACACTTAGACTTAGACTTGCTTTATATTTCTGTCATATGGATAAGGACATTTGAACAGCAATTAATGCACCTGTAGTGGAGTAGTAAAGAGAGTGCAGTGCCTTAAGTGTACATACATACATGTTTATGAAAACTCATCTTGAACAAGTGTAACTCAAGTAAACTATCTGAAGTTATCTAATCAAGGTCTAAAATACCACATCCTGGTATTAAAACCTTGGACGTCTGATCATCAGTCTAAACAGATGACTTGACAACTACTCTCTATCAACACCAACAACAAGTATTCTGAGAAAAGTATTGTGATGTGCAGAAAGTACCTGATGGCCAGGAACAAGGTTTACTGTATGATCCAAAAGACCAAAAAAACAAAAATCAAAGTCAGTAAAATTAAAAAGTGAATTTTTATTAAATGTTCAATGTTGGTCTTTTTGCATGGTTTTGTATATTCCCCCACTCTGTGCAAGTGAGACTGTACTTGTCCTCATTGGTCTGGAGTTTAAACATGTCTGTTTATATGTGTGTAGCAAATTTTCCTGGGTGTACCCCACCCAGACCCAATGAATGCTGGGAAAAACTGACCGTCCTGCAACCCAAGCATGGAGCACCAGACTATGTATAAGGTATATTATTTGCGATCCTCTTCAGCTTTCACTTTGTCGTTGAGAGTCTTAAGTTGCGACGTACTGAATCATCACATATCAACAGTATCAACAATCATAGACCATAACCCGTTGGTTTGAGGTCATTCATATGTCCTTCCTAATTTACAGTGATTTGATGTTATTTGTATCCCAGCCTTAAACTTTGTTGTATTGCTACTCTCTAAATTTGACTTATATTTGTGCCACAGATGTCTCCACAGACTAGGTTTCTTGCCCAAGACACCACTAACTTCCTCCAGTCAGCTTTTTTAGACCTCAACCACCCCCAACCTTGAACCATTTACAGACCACCTCCTCCAGGAACCTCCTGCTTCTTGCTGATTGGCTCAAAAGTGATCACCCGGATTCCAGGCATGACATCACACACTTGGGTACGCCCGTAACTACAGAGGCACTCTTTTTAATTCACATTCCCAGTGTCTACTTGAAAATGCCCTCATGTGGCCTTTATTTCATCAAAATAATAACAACTTCTCAAATTGGATTTGGCTTTTAGAAAAAACAACAAATAAGAAATTGAGTCCTGCCTCACCTATTGTAATGTGACATTCAAATTCAGACTATTTTGTTAAATATAAATATATAGTCCCCATACAAATACAACAATTGTGTTTTAATTAAAATCTTGTTGTTACATTAAAGGCCAACTCAGAGATGTAACAAAAAAAATACAAAATAAGGAATAAAGGACTAATTATTTTTACTTTGGTATTCTTCTTTGTTTTGTTGAGATCTGGAAAAAATGTCCATGAATACTACTAAGACGTCTGCTTTGCATTTTGGATCTATTGAGTTTGGCTTGGCATTAGAAACAATGGTAAGGTTTTCTAGCAGCATAACTAAAGTGTGGGGGATGGGTGGTGGGCTCTGGTTGCCTCTAAGACTAATTCAAAGCAACACCGCACATGGCATCAAATCTGATTCTCCAATGTCTGTCACTGAAACAGCAGACAAAGGATAATTAGAGCGACTGCAGACCCTCAGAAAGTTCCTCTGGCCCTCTCAGGGTTCATAGGCTGTGGGAATTATCAAATCACATCTTTCTGCTGACACAGCCAACTGTTAATCACCTCTCAGAACTGACCTGTTTTACAAAGACCCATAGAGTTTTCTTTTCATGCCCCGGCACCCAACAATATCCAGTCTGTGTCACATGCCATAATCAGAGCATTGTATTCAAGGAGGTGCTGCAGCTTTGAGCTGAGCAGCAAGAAAAACTGTCATCCATCTTCATCTGCTAATTTACACATGTAAACTCAGGGATCCCATAGAAATCCTTTTTTTTTTAAAGAGAAAGAATTCCATGTAATTCCTTAAAGACTGATTTTCAAACCCTTTAAAAGTTTTCTTCTTGTCCCATTTTCAGGGGTTGCCAAAGCGGCTTAACATTTTCTATCTCCCCCATTCTCTGTATCTTCTACTCCAACTACCTCCCTGTCCTCCCTCGCTGCATCCCTCAATCTCCTCTTTGTCTCCTACCTGGTAGCTCCATCTCTGGGATCATTCTTCTACCAATGTATCCACTGTCCCTCCTCAGAACATGTCAAACCATCTCAATCTATCTTCTCTAGCTTTTTCTCCAAACCTTTCTGTCTGTGTTGTCCCGCTAATCACCTCATTCCTGATCCTGTCCATCCTTGTCTCTCCTGAGAATCTCAGCATCTTTAACTCCTCCACCTCCAGCTCTGTCTCCTGTCTTCTGTCTATTCCTAGTGTCTCTAATCCATCGATCATGGCTGGTCTCACAACTGTCCTATAGACCTTTCCCTTCATCTTAGCTGACACTTTTCTATCACATATCACTCCTTTTCTCCCTTTGTTCCATCCTGTCTGTACCTTATTCTTCACCTCTCTTCCACAGTCCCTTCAAAAACTACTGTATTAAAATACACCCATGACAATATTTGATTTTGGAATAAAATAATTAACTATTTTCTCTTCAAAAACACTTGTTATGCAGAGCAATTGAGAATATATAAAAGACTTATTAAACAGCATATTGCAACAGCTTATCCCAACATAACCTAGTCTGAGTTTATCTTAGGTGTATATATTTTATATTTAATAAGTGTATATTTTAAACAATATGAAATAGGTCCTTGGAATAGTTTTAAGAAAAAGATTTGTTGCTGAACTATCAAATAAATGGAGAAATTGTACGAAATGCAGTTCATTCCTAGCCACCTGCCACTGTAGCTCCTCATTAGCCCAATGATGATGAAGAAGGAGAAAAAGAAGACGTTCGCTGCACCGACACCGAACTTAAAGACCACAATTTGTTAAAATGTCGCCGTTTACTTGGAATCGACTAATGCGTCTCCAAGTTTGGAACTCAGGTGAGTTTTATTGGATTCAAACTGCGGACGTTAGCCAACTAGCAATACAATGTCTCCCCCTACAGACGGTACACGTCAGTGAGTCCTATTTACGCTTTAACGTTTCTGTTAAGTGAATTAAGTGTTTTGAGTTTATCGTGTAAGATAATTTGTTTCATTTATTTTTTGTCCTCTCTCTCTTTACGACGTAACAATGATTTGCAGTGACGTCCGCTTTCACCAAACATATTGGGGAACAGTAAACAAGCAGTGACTGTTTGGAGAGCACACTGTGATCAGCACCGAGTGCAAATGTTTGAAGTTACTGTGTTTACTGATATATTTTTTCTGCCAAAGTCAATTAAATCAAGCAGACAGGAGCCTTTTCACCCTGTTCTCTCTATCTTCTCCTCTGACTCCATTTACCTCACTGCCTCCACCAATCTCCTCTATGTCTCCTACCTGGTAGCTCCATCGCTAGGATCATTCTTCTACCAATGTCCCTCCTCTGGTGTCCAAACCATCTCAATCTGTCTTCTCTAGCTTTTTCTCCAAACCTTCCTGTCTGTGTTGTCTCTCTAATCACCTCATTCCGTCCTTGTCTCTCCTAAAGAGAATCTCAGCATCTTTAACTCTTCCACCTTCAGCTCCTGTCTTCTGCCTTTTGGTAGTTTTTTTCTGAACCAGGGGTCACCAACCTGGTGCCCCGGAGTACCCCCATGGTCTACATAAGGTGTCCACCAGGTGTGCTCCAAAAACCAAAACCAGTCCAAAAAGGGTCAAAATGGTCCCGTTAATGTACTTTTTGAGAAGATGTGGTCACTATTGAATGTTTCAGAACTTGTTTTTATTACATTGTTTGGTAAGTCTGCAACAAACAAGTAGCTCTTTTTGTAATGGCTCTCACTTTCTAAAGGGTTGGTGTCCCCTGTGCTAATCCATACATCATGACTGTCTTCACAATCATCCAGTAAACCTTTCCCTTCACCTTAGCTGACACTCGTCTATCACAGATCAGGGAGAACTTGTACCCTGGGTGTATAAATATTGCTCTTTGTAATTCAAGGCCAAAGCCAACAACTTTGTCAGAACAAAACAAAAGGCCAGACAAGGTCCTCTGGGTAACAGATTTCATATCAACTATCAGCACATTTAGGAACAGACTCTACTCGTAAAGGTAACCTAGAGATCAACTTCACTGAGTAAAACGAAATACTGATACTGAAAACTGCCCAAGAAACCTTGACTCTGAAACACTAATAATATAACCACTTTTGAGATCTTTAATGTTGAAATGTATTCCATACGTGCACGTATGTACACATGTACATATACATATATATTGTATTTATGTATATATACATCTGTTATATATATATAAATAAATATATATATATACTGTATATACATTTATACATATATACATTTCATACTTGAAGTCGTTACGTTCTGCTTAATTAATTTACTGAGAAAGATAGATTAATTATTTGGCGTTGCATGTACTATAATTTTTTGAGTTGTTCTAATCAGTAATTTAATTTAATTATAATTAAAATTATAATTAAAAATAACTTTAAAAATAGATTTACATAAACTCAAAATACTTACGTCCTGCTATACTTAAATTCCTAAGTTTTGAAACTCAAAAAAATTGTGGCAAGTGATTGCCTTACTTTTTTTGACTACTACTTACTTATTAGGGTTTACAGTGTTATAGTATACATGTATATATATGTGTGTGTGTGTGTATGTGTGTATATATATTTATATATATAAATATATATATACATATACATACAGTATATGTATGTATGTATGTAATGTTTGAATGGATCAAAACTTCAACAAATATGCAGCAGATATTTAAAGTACAAAGTCGAAAAAAAATGCAGCTGTTTTGACCAAACGTCATGGTCTGTGCTTTGTGTTTTTATGGTCCTGACGTTGCTGTTCGCCCGCGTGTTCACGGGCAGTACCGATGACTTTTGCCCTGGAGTAATAAACTGAAACTGCAATCTTAATTACTGTGATACTCTATTTGTCCGGAAGAGGGGAGTGTTTACAAGTTTTTCATCAAAACAGCAAGGACGCAGGAGAAAATAATGATTATAAAGTAATAATAATTAACATAAAGTATGTTCTAAACAGTGTTTATATAATACGCAGTCTATATATCTTAACAAAAAAAAACTTTGTTGGATGACACAGGCTGATATTACTGTCTTACACAACTTCTTACCTTCAGCAGTTGATCTTAAATCATTTACTTACATTTGCTTTGACATATGAACAACTAAAACAAGTGTAGATACAGTAGATAGATTAAATTATAACAATATTAATATTAATGACAACAGTTCCTGGGATTTGCAGAATTGGCACGAGACTAGAGGTGCAAAAAAATAACAACATATATATTAAATAGCACTAAGTCACATGTTTCTTAGGGTTCATGTAGTGGATGGATGTAAGTTGGTTGTTACTATTCCTCACCAGTCGAGGCCTGCAGTGTCAAACTGAATTTTTACCTGTGGCCACATCACCAATATGGTTCAAGGGCTGGTTATAAATGAAAGACTACGCAAATGTAACAAGACCATGAGGCATTAATAGTTACTCCTGCAGTTGATCATTATTTATACAAGTAACTGCTGAGTAATTGCAACTTTTATTCTATCAGGTTGAGAAACTTTTCTGCATATAAATTAAAATATGAGGTAAGTTCACATGGGCCATACATAATGACTTTGTTATCCTTCAACTTTGGTATTGAACATGCTTTGTTAATGAAAAAGGTTTTTGTAGGTCTAACCTTAAGTCTACCTTAAGTTTCTGCTTCCGGAAGCCAACAACTACAACATGTCTTCATGAAATAAACAATAACGTTTGGTCAAAAGCCACAACCAATATCAGCACTGAAATGTACACTTTTTGTATGTTGAATTGAAATAGACAGTAACTAAAACATGAATGTTTGTTGTATTACCCTTTATTGGCATTGATCAAAAATATAATGTTTAGATAAAATGGGTGGCCCTATGTGGGTGGCCAATTCAATAAAACAGAGAAACAATAGGAAGACATTCAAGGCCAGGCTGGGTGGAGTGATGTGATGTCCAGGTCACTGCTGAGTCAGAAAAGCCGGCAGCCAAAAGTCTCAAATCCTAAGCCTGTACTCGGTTAGACAGGCTGGCTGACTGCAGTCCGACCTTGGTGGGTGTTCCCTGCATCAGCATCACAGCTTTAGAGTTTTCTGTAATGTGAGGAGCTAAAGAACTGACAAAGGAGGGGCCTGATAAGCAGTTTTAGGAAAGAAAAAGTCCAGGCAGCCTGCAACGTGTTACTGGGGTGACACACAGAGGAGACGTTAGTGTGTCCTCCAGTGAGGGATAGAAAAACTGAAAGCATGCTATAATCAATAAATGTTCAGCAAATGGTGTTTAACAGTCTTTGTCTCCTTTCTATTTGTTTGATTCTTTTCGATCACTCAGTGACCTTTAAGCTGTGGTGACAATGTTAATGCCCTGTTCATTCAGCTGGGTTGTTCTGGCATTTATCAGCTGCCCAATAACAGAAAGGGTTTCAGGATAACGTCATGCATTTTTCCTGCCTGGGCTCTTAAGTGTAGCACTTAGATAACCTCCACAAATCAGTCCCATTTAAAGAGTAACAACTTTATTGTTTGAAACATTACAAACCATCTGTGTTATCACAATGCGGACTAAAGCAGTGGTCCCCAAACCCGGGGCATGTGATCGCGACTGGTCCGTGGGTGAATTGGTGCCGGGCCGAAAAGAAATTATTTTCTTTTGTCCCCATCTGGCTATTACTTGGACCTGATCCATAACCATGTCCTCAAAAGAACTTAACAATAGAATGGCTAGGATTCCATCATCAATTATGCAATTATAATTAATTAGGAAATATTTTCTCAGTGAAGACAACAACAATAGACTCAAAATGACGCAGAGTCATTGATAGAATATTGTAACAGTGTATACCGGTCCGGTAGGAGAAAATTATAGGCTGTGTGCTCTTGGGAAACCCTTGTTGTGTGCGTGCACAGTTAATCTGGGTAGGAAGATTATATAGGTAGGAAAATATTTCAGAACACCACCAATTTACTTTTAATAATTGGTATTTATCTGCCACAACTAAACATGTCCGTGAAAATAGTACGAGACATTTAGCTGGTCCGTGGCCCAAAAAAAAAGAAACACTGTGCTAGAGAATGGAATAACTATGTTATTGTGATATCACAGGCTAATGCTGTGTAATATACCCCCATAGCTGCACTAATCAATGCTTTTGTTTTGACAATTGTGTGATGAGTTGTGGCTGCTGTGACAAGACCATGAATAGAGTTATGAGGCGGCTTGGTTACTCCCTTCGGCTGCACAAAGCTTTACAGCCAATTTTAACTAATGTTATTGGTTTTATAGTCCACAACCTGACTTGACTCTAACCTTGTTTTATCAATTGTCAAATGTCTCACCATGTAGACCCATCTATCCTTATTTTACTGCTTATCAATTACTGGGTGGCAGGGTTGTCCACAGTTTTCACCTAAATTACCATGGGCAAATATTTTGACACGAATTTGACACGAAGGCCTGGACAGGAGCAGAAAGTTTTAGCATTTGTGTGATTTTAGATAAATACCATGTAAAAGCCATGTATAAAAGCTAAAGTGTTCCCATTTAGCGTTTCACCTTTTAGCGTTTTCCCTTTTAGCCTTTTTCCTTTTACACCCTATCTCTCGAGGAAATGCTGGCATTGCTGTAGTTTGCCCAGGTCTGCTGTAGATGGTGAGTCCAATGGAAGGCCCTGAACGTCCTGTCTGGGATTTGATGTTGCCCAGGAAGTGAACTCTGGAATTCCAAACCAATGAAAGTGACATTGCCTCTGGCCAAAAGTGCTACCATACCCACTGAATATATATTTATTAAAAATTGCAATCTGATTAATGATAGTGCTGCTACGGATTCATTATAATTCCTCATAATTAATCGCAAATAAATAAATAAATATCCCCATAGTAAAAATGAATACTTTCAGGCCATTTCTGAACCAGAAGGACTATGCAACTAAATACTGTATATGTATGTACAGTATATATGTATATATATATACATATATATATAAATATATATGTATATATATGTATGTGTGTGTGTTTATATATATATGTATATATACGTACACACAATAAGTATACAGTGACAGGTCCATACAGCTGATTATAACTGTGTCAACTCCTAGAAGAGCGGGGCACCAGAGATAAAATCCAGCAACATGGACTCATTTGTGACCAAAAGATCATAAATTCTCTGAAAGTGAATTGTCATGAAAATGTGAGTCACCTCCCAATGGCTGTAGCTGCAGTTTCAACAAAATAGACTTTGTCTCCTTATTATATTCCATTTTACTCAGTTGAACTAGACTACTTTCAGTTTCTCATGAGCCCATTCTGCTGCGCTGTAGCTTTAACTGAGACCATATCATCATCCTATTCCCCAGTGAAGAGACTTTTTGGGGAGTTTTTTTTTACCTTAAAAGGCCATGTGGAGTGCAGAGCTGGTTTCCTGTAGGAGGGATTTGACTCTGGAGTGCGAGCCTGGGCCCATCCACATCCTCCCCTGCCCTGACCACTCCAGTCACTCCCACTTATACTTGCGTCCAAGCCCTCCTTTCCCAATACCAGAAGTGGTGAAATCCAGCTACAGCCAGATGTGTGCACATGTGTGTGTGTCTGTGTGTGCGTGTTGGTGTGTAATCAATGCTGCGCCCCCCTCCCTTACTTTAGGACGCATGCTCACACAGGGAACAGAGTAGTGAAAGAGACAAAGGGAAAAGACAGAATTCAGGAGGATAAAATAAAGAAAGTAGGGAAAGTAGGTTTAGTTTACTTTATTGACAGTGGGTGCAAATAAAAAACAAAAATAAACTTGTCATCCCAAAGAAAAAGAAAAGATAGAAAACAACTAAGGAAGAACAAAAGTAAAAAGGAAAGAAAGAAAGATACAAACAAACAAACAAAGTATGCAGTGCTATTAAATGTGGGTTTATGGGATGAGTCTAACAAGTCAGGGAATGTCTCTGCCCTCAGCACACTGTCAGTTACCATGTCTGTCATTCACACACACAGAACATAAATGAGTCGATAGCTGTTCTCCTTATAAGGTCTGTGCTGCGCTGATAAACCGAGTGCCAGAGCTCCAGCTGCTGGTGTGTCACCACCTCCACGTTAGGGTGAAGTCACAGCTATCACACGCTGTTACAGTATGACTCTCTCTTTATCTCTTTTCCTGCATTTATGTTGAAACTCTTGTAAGTCTGTTATCAAACTGTAATGTTCCTGTTTCAACAGTTCCTCTTTGAAAAAGTGTTTTGAAAAAGTCATTGTCCTACCAACAGTATCCCAAATACCTCCTTAAGTTCAAATATTTTCAATTATTGTCTCAATCTATTGTAAATGTTCAATAAGATGATTTTTTTGTGTACTACTATACCAGGGTAGAGAGAGAGTAGAGAGATGGATTTTGGACTTCATTAAATTATATAAAAATATAGTTCTGTTATTGTGTCTGTAATGTTGCTATTATAGATATAAATGAAAAAAAAAATCAGTGTTAAAAAAAACCTGCTCTAAATTAAGGTTTTAGTTAAACTTGAAACTTCTTTTACTTAAGACACAAAACAAAAAGGGTCCGAGGACAAGACCCTGAGGTATTCCCCCAATTAGCAGTTGATTGCACAGAACAAGACATGTCATTTAGATTTGACTTACAGTATGAGGGTGTACAGTGTGTCAACAACATATCAGACATTACTGCTCATTTGTTTAAGACAGTGACATTTGGTCACATGGAAAAATACTTCAATGTCGACAGACTGGTTCAATGTCACAGTCCTGAATGTCAGACTTAGAGAAAGTAATATTAGACATGCAGTGTCATGCTTCCTTGTGTGAACCTTTTTATTCCAGCTCATTTGTTTTCTGCTATTTGATCCTGCACTGCTGGTTCAGGTCTCCAGCAGTCCAAAAACACATCACTGTCTGGAGCAGAAGCTGAGTCATTGTCTATGTTGTATTATTTGAGCTTCACAGGGTTTTAAAGGTGCAAAATAACTACAGCCAATGGAAAAACTTGATGGACTTGTCCTCTCAACAAAGACTTGTTGCATTTAAATAACAACTTCATTGTGACGCTTGGATGAACATTCTCATTTTATAAATAGTGATAGAGATGCAAGATTGTGCAACACTGGGGAAGGGACCGCTTTTACACGCATGAGTGTTTTGTTCAATGATGTTCAGACACGAATGCTTCAAGCTGATTGGTCAGCAATGAACCAAACATTTGAGAAACACTTGCTGAGAAGATTTGTGCGTTGGATTCTGTGGTGATGGAGGGAGCGGAGATCATGATGTCATCTCAGGGGCTTGTTGGGTCATATACCACACATACGCATTTCTGCATGTACGGACAAAATGTTGACGTAGATGTAGAATGAGGTCACATTGGCAAACTGATGAATACTTCCTCTCTTCACATTCCTTTGTCTCAGGTATGACCTCAGTCCAGATCTCCCGATGAACCCCCCGAGGTGGTTTTCCCGCAACAGACCATGTTTTCAAGAGGAAGCAGAGCTGGTTGTCAGGCAAACCCCAGAACAAGTCAGTTCACCTATGTTATCACTACTTGTCCGCAAAGTGTGTTTTCCTATTCTGACTCCATCCCATCCATCATGCAGTGGACCCAAACTTGCATATGCAATTATAGCATCTTCATATTTAGACTGGGCCTCTCCGCAGCATTTCTGTGGCTTTGCAACAGTTGGAGAAAGCACAGTAGGAAGATCAGTGGACAATATTACAAACTTTGAATTGTAGTCTTGACAACTGGGACATATGCAACAAGACTGTAGCAGAGATACAGTTTATGTTGCAATACATAGGTCTAACATGTGTTGCAAAGGCAATGAAGAAGATTATCATTTCTTTCAACACTGTGTATAAATATATATATGAAAATGGATGGATGGATATGGAGAGAGAGAGATAAGACATGAGTCAGGTTGGTCAGGTTTATTAGAGAAACATTAAAGACATGCAAAGACAAATTGAGAAGGTTTGGACATGTTCAGAAGAACACGGGATAAATTGGCAGAAGAATGATCCTATAGATGGAGCTACCAGTAGGAGACAAAGAGGAGATTGATGGATACAGTGAGGGAGGACATGGATGTAGTTGGAGTCAGAGTAGAAGACACAGAGGACAGGGAAGATGGAAATCATTGATTCGCTGTGGCAACCTGTGAAAAAGGAAAAAGCTAAAAGGAGAAGAGGATAGTGGAGGTGTGAAAAAAAATATTAACATTCAAATGTTAATTTGAATATTAACATTCTAGTTTCCTAGAATAAATCAATTCTACTGTACATGGATATTTAATGTAGTGTTTACCTGATTCATTCTGTCTTTTTTCTCACTGTCAACTACATTGAATTTGGGAATTAATTCAGAATCATAATAAATATTATGAATTTATGTTCTGCACAGTGAATCTTATTATGAAGGAAAATTGTTTTTGAATTGAAAATCAATTTAATGAATCGTGAAGTTTTCAGAATCATGCACCTCATACATTTTGTATATACAGTAAGTATAAATCATCATATATAAATATAATCTATTTATATATGATGCGTGCAAATACACTTTAAAAAGTAAGAATAATCAATTAATTGGCATTATTTTATTACATACATTTATAGAAATTGTCAATAAAAATGCAATTACTTTGGCACATTTGTCCAAAAGACACATCCATTTTGCTTCATCAAGATAATTCTGGGTTGCAGCTCTCTGGTCAGATCTCCATAGCTGTGACATCTTTTCCCTTTTTCTCGTTCTTTTGCAAGGCCGTCCCTCCTGCTCCACATATAATGGAACATTTTGGTTTTTCTTCGTTCTTGCAGCTTCTCCTTACAGCTGGTGGTCACATCAGTGGCTGAATACTGCAGATGTGCAGCATTGGCTCATGCTTTCCACATACTGCGTGTATTTAACACATTCACCCCTCACAAAAACTTCGTCGAGACAAGAAATGCATTTTGGTTTTGTTCAGTAAATGTAAACTAAATTAAGTAGTGCATCACCTTTTTTTTTTTTACCAGATTGTCTGTCAAATAGAATGATAGTTATGGGTGCTTTGTACCTGAAAAGTCTGCGAGATATCTGCTGTTGGCTGCCAACACATGAGCTCTGTTCAGTGTGTTTAATTATACATAAACCCTGGTGTGGAAAATATTTTATATGGACTTTGCATCCGACAGCAGTAAAGGGATTATGTTTACACAGATGTATCAATGACCATTTTTTAAAAAGCTCTATATTACGGTAAAACTGTAAAGCCTATATTAGATGGGGCCCCATTGGTTACAATTTATACATTAAACATTTTTATGATTTATTTAAGGATATTATCAGACCCTAGAGTTCAGATCAATAACTAAGACATAGCCTCTGGGACAGAGTGAAGGCTATCAGTACGTTTTTTTTTCTCAGATAATGACCAATAAAGCAATGCCTGTATTGCATCCAGAAAGTGAAAGTGAATTATTGAGACACATCAGACTGATACATGTCATATATTCCTGTAAACATGAATCAGAGATCAGGTTAAGTTGCATAAGCCCACTAATCAGTATTCATTTGTGTCTGCTGTCAGTATTGTATACACCACAGATTTTGATAAGCTGAACTAGTTGTGCCTACAGTCAGACTGAGCAGGACAGATTAAACCCCCCAGTGAGCCATTTTCAGGCCCATGGGCCCTACTTTTTACAGCCTTAGTTTAAGAGATTGAGAACATGCCTATCCATATATATTAATAGTGAATGAACTTTTTTAAGTTCTGCAGACAAACAAAGTTGGTAGGTATTAAAATAATACACTCACTCTTCCTGTGAAACATTACTACACTACGCTACAAGCTGCTTTATACACACCCTTAAACTGTTTTTTCTGTTTTTCTTTGTCACTCACTTCTCACAGCTTTGAACACAGGCCTTCTTTGTTCTTAGACAACCTCAAATCATTATGTGGTTTTTTTTATCACACTCCAGCATCACTTGCTCAGAGCTCTAAACTCTAATACTGCACTGTGCTTTTTTTTTCAACCTCTTGAAAACCCAAAGTATTCCGTCTCTCATAATGGACATGAAGCACTTGTAAGGTTTACATCACCTGGTCATATAATCAAAAGAGCTCAGTGATTACATCACTAGGGCACTGAGGTTCAATAACATCAGTTATACTTGTCTATAGTCTTGTTTAATGTTTCATCCGTGCAATACAATATTAATACAGTATGTTGGAACTTTCCTTCCCTCTCACCCAACGCATTCAATTATCTTTTTGTCTCGTAGGTGTGACGTGTTGGGCCCCAGATGTATTTTTGTTTACTGATAGCTGGGTAAAAGTGGAAGCGAGAAGCTGCTCTCCTGTCTCCCATGAATGCTCTCAGCAGTCCAAATAAGGAGATTACTGGACGGGTGCAAGGACCATTCCCCAGATAGACCCTAGGCAGAGAGTTTGATATGGTGAAGTGCACATTTGAGAGCGTGATAGTCAGGGAGTCAGGCTGAAGTGGTCGCAGAATGGGCAGTGACCGAAAGAAAATGATGGATAAGATGTGAAGAGACGGAATGGATGTAAGGAGGGAGGGAGGGTGGGAGAGAATAAGAGGAGGAGGAGGTGGAGGGTGATCAGAGGCAGGTTCTGTTGCAGTTTAAATAACTACCCATGTAGGGCTATACAGCCTGTTCACAGCACTTTCTGAGCCTTTTCCTCCTCTCAGTGCCTCTCTCTCTCTTTGCCTTCTCTCTACTCTACTGCAGGTTTGTTGAACCCCTGCTTCTCTGTTAGAACCTATTTTTGAAGCTGTGTTTTAGTATTTTGTAGAAGAAAAGCCAACCTTTCACCCAACATGGAGGCCATCAAGAAGAAAATGCAGATGCTGAAACTGGACAAGGAGAATGCCATTGACCGAGCAGAGCAGGCAGAGACGGACAAAAAGGCAGCAGAGGATAAATGCAAACAGGTGAGGACAAAAGTGGGTCAGAAATGGAGATAAAAAGTTCTGTAGCCTTGACTGTTACTGCCTCACATGAAATGACAGTCTGACCTAGAAGTTGTGGCTCAGATACCTGAGAATTAAGTTGGTCACAGACAAAACAGAGACTTTTCCATAAGAACGAGTCCCCAAGCTTTTCCTCATAACTTGGAGCTGTGGAGATAATCCCAACAGTGATACCATACCAGACATACCTTGACGGAAAGCACTTCACATGTATTTATACTACATTCCTCACAGCTAATTAACTCTCAAGCATGAACTATGGACTGGGACAAAAAATATTGGGAAGGACTTCTTGTCCATGACTCAGAGACTCAGAGAGAAACACACGGACATTTGCAGAACTTTGTAGGATTCTACAAAGTACATCATTCTTATAGTAAAAAGATCTAATATACTTTAATATACTTATAATGGGTTCAAATAGGTAATGGGGTAAAAAGCACTGACAGTGAACTGGAATTGTTTTTTTCTATATATATATAAAAGCGGTAAAGCAGTGGTCTCAAAACTCTTTGTACCACGATTCAGGCATTAGAGCAGACCAGGATTATCCCTTTGTGGTTAAAGGATCATATATATTTCAAAATAAAACACCCTTAGACTTAATTATTTTAGTACAGAGCAATTTTTCCAGTGGGAACTAAAGTTCGAGCCATGTGCCAGGTGAGGAACAACTAAGATAATTTAAAGTCACGAATAATGGCTGAAATGCTTAAATTCTTTCAGCCTCCTTTACACTATTTATTGGACAAATGAGGGGAAATGGCAGAAGGATAATGATAAAATAAATTAAAAGGATCATGGGCCTTGGTTTGCACAGGTCCGTGTAAATATCAGAGTCTGAAACCATTGCCAGATTTTTTCTCAATTAAAAAAAGAAGTGAAATGATGCAACTGATTTTTTTGAAAATAAAGTTGACTATTAAAAACTAAAATACATTATTTTTACCTACAGTAGTACCAAATGATCTATCGAATGGCATCTGTCCTCAGACTGGGGGTTGAGGACCCCTGCAGGAAACAATAAAGACAATCAATGATGTCATCATATTATGATTATGGGATGTCAATGTCAATTGCCAATAATGAGTAAAATACCAGGAAAAGTTTTCAAACTCACAGTCAACCAATAAAACAGAATACAATCCTGAAGGCAGTGTAAATATTTGTGACAAATGAATTCTTATTTCTAACTTTGGTAACATTATAATGACAACAGTTATAACGGTGTGGTCAGCCAGCTGTTTGGCTTGTCGACTGTCATTGAACATAGAGACTAAAAGACGGTGTCATAATAGTCCAGTCATCAGTGAATGTAACCAGACTTCTTTCTGTCCTGTCCCTCCTACACGTATCTGATGTTTTTCTTCACCATGTGCTTTGGTTCTTCTGATAAGTAACATCATTGTCTGTAAATGAAACAATCCAAAGAGTGGCTGAAAAGATTGAGGTAATAAACCTGACAGGAAGTGATGTACAGCAGGTTACAATGTTACAATATCAATGTAAAACACACACATGAACAAACATACATTAATGTGTGAGGTATCTGTGTGTTCTCAATGATAACTGCTCTGTTTTTAGACACAAGGAAAGTATTTGAACATAAGTGCTTGGACTCAAAGAAAACACTGATTAAGATGAGAGTGAGAGGGACACGGGCCATTTTGCACATTCCGGGATTTTGGGCTTTGGCATGAAGAATGTATAAACATTCAAAAAATAGTTTATGATGGATCTTCACCCTCAAAAGAAACATCACACCAGTCCCACCGCACATTTCATTTGTGTTTACTGTTTATGGACAACCTATAAAAGAATATGAGATATTTTTTACTGCTCTATATGACCAAAACTCTGCGTTGTTATTATATTAAAAATAGGAAAATATAAAACACATAAAATTAGGTATGGACAAACTAAGGACTGAGGGCCAAATGCAGCTCATTCAGCTTTATAATCTGGTCTGCCAAACTTGTCCAAATTCTATAATTGATTTGTATTGTGAATGTACTCATGCATTTTCCTTACAATCCCCTGTTTTGTCTTAAAGCATTTCAGCATTTTACCCATTAAGCCAAAAACATTGACTTACACATCATCTTAGTTCACATGAACATCCATTTGTTCCTGACTTGGCCCCCATGTCCAATTTTAGGCCCAACTGTGTCAAACAACTCACAACAACTGAGTCAAACAATCACCCATTCCTGCACTAAAAAGTGATTTAAAACAGTTTTTACTGAGAGTGTGTTTTGTTTTAGTTGGAGGAAGAATTGTTGGACCTCCAGAAGAAGATGAAGCAGACTGAGGACGAACTGGACAAATTCTCTGAGGGCCTGAAAGACGCTCAGGAGAAACTGGAACTGTCTGAGAAAACAGCTGCTGACGTGAGTGAAAGAGCAAACACATTCTCCACATTGAGGACAACAGGGGTGAACTGAGTTTATTGGATTGTATGGAAAATGTAAAACAAAACCATCTTGCAAGAGTTTGATAAATAATCTGACATACTATACACTATTATGTCTAGAAAGTAATGTCTCCTGGACACAGGGCTGCTGGCCAATGATGTTAAAAAAAACAAAACAACCCACCAGATAATTAAATCATGACAATTACAGATTGCATCCTGGCCACTTTACCCATACAAATATTGCACATAGCAAATACTTACACCTTGTGGTAAAAACACTATAAAAAAATGTTGCCCGATTATTGCATGGTGCAAGACAATTGACAAACAAAAAAGTAGAATTAAAAGTTATTCCTGCTGGATTTGGCACCAAAGAGCTGTCAGTAAGCCGTCAGTTTTCCACAGCTGCAGCCTCTCTGCGGCTGAGGAATCAGTCGTGAATCATCTTTGATCAGCGACTGTGAGTGGTTTGTTCCACTCTGGACTGTTACATTCCAGTGCAGACTCCCCTGAAGACAAAATTGTTACACTGACAGAAGGTTATCAGGAGGGTGTCACAGTCGCTCTCCATCATCAGCTGTTATCTGCACCATGTGAACAGCAGTTATCGGGAATAAACTACACTTTCGTTTCAGCCTGTGAGACTGAATTCTCATTCCATCCCAAGATTTAGGTTAAATGATTTCATTATTATTGTATTTAAGAAGTCACTTGTTAATATTCAGCCTTCAGGCCAAAATGCTCCTGTTGTATGAGACCACGATATCCCACAACAGACAAACAGATTATCCTCATTAAAGCCAACCCAGTGTTCTCTGACACGCTTGGACAGGAATACTGAGGTGAGGGATTATTCAACCACAACTGGTTACTGTGACGTTACTCGTTGCTAAATTGCAGTAACCAGTGTGAAACAGGCCATGTACAGTACATGGAGTGCACAAATACAGAGTTAATGTTAATAACATGTGCCCTTTCAGTGCTATCACATGTCAGCATGTCTGCTGGGATGAAGATAACCTCCAGGAGAATATGCTCGCTGAAATACAAAACTACTAGTTTTATGGGTTCTGTGGGAATAGTCTGAGGTTTTTCTACAGTAAGTGTTTCATTGTGTCCAACTGTGACTAGACTTTTATATAGTGAATAATTCTTGTTTGTTTTCTTACACTTCAAACTATCAAATTCAAATGACACCTCTAGGACAACCAGATTCAAAGCCATTCACACTTAACATTTATCAAAATAGTTTTTTCACTGCCACTCCAATAATGAGCAGACTGTTTGTTATGGTGTACACACAGTGCTGTTCCACCTGGAATCTGTCAGTAGCTTCCCGAAACTGAATATTTACAACACTTAAATTATATTTACCAGCTGTTCAATGTGTTCAGTTACGCTTTTTGTTACTAACGGAATCAAATTGGATATGACTGTCTTCTACAGGAGACCAGACCAAAGTTGAGAAAGTAGTTTTAATTAGGTGGAAAATTAGGGAAGACATTTCTTCCGTGGCCAATCAGTTCCCATCTGGCTAAAGGCATCATATTTTCAGTTCCAGGCAACACCACAAACCACAGCACTGCATTTCTGTCTGGGGGTGTCTCCAGCATTTCAGCATGTACAGCCAGACATATGTAATCATTTCTGAGTGTCTGTGCAGTGTGGCCCAGTGAGTAAAAGATTTCAGAGCAAGGCAGACAAAGACCCACCACAAAATAAAACGTTTTTTTTTCCCCCTGAGCTTACAATAAGATGTGGTGTTGTTTAAATCTCACAGAGGATGTCCCTGGGATACGCAGCATTGTCCTACACACAAAGAGAAAGGAAGTGTCTGACACAGACTCAGAGTAGAAGGATGAGACATGCTGAATTATCCACTCACTGAACAACTATCAGAGCATTTCTGAGAAGCTCTGCACTGAATCGCCTGGGTTGGATTTGATTCTGTGGTTTTCAAATGTTTGCCGGATCATGTCTTCCTCTTTTAGAGTCTAAACGTTGACACACGGCTTTGCAGCCCGCTCAGGCATTTGTCTCCACTTTCATTAATCCACCTCCACATATTAGAGGCAACAGTCAAGTGATTACACATCTGAATTCACACAGTGCACAACTAGATTTGGAGAGCTAGCTGGAGGGGGCTGGGTCAGCCCAGCTTAAGATCCCAACAAGTGAGCAGCCAATTTACGGAGAATGGTTCCTTATGAACTGACAATAAGGTTGTCTGGGTCATTAAACTTTCCTTGGCCCAGGGACAGACAAAGGCTCACTCTTTGGCTCATATACACATTGTTATGGATGAAGAGGGAGCCACTCAGTCTTAGTAGCAGTGTTAATGCCATCATTTACCAAAGCAACAGTTACTGTTGTAGGAGTAGGCTGAACTGTGGTAGGCAGAGAAAGCAGGGGGGGCTGGTATGTGAAGAATGTGGCTAAGGCAAACAGAGAGTTCAACTGAGTTGTTTTTAATGAAATCAATGCTTCCAGCCTTTCCGGTGCAAAGGGCAAATCAAGCACAAATCGTCCATCGCCACATGTAACTGATTCGGTAAGATTTCCTACTTTGCACGTTGTGGCCACCCTTGAATTTAAAGCGAACCTGATACCAGTTGAGCCTGGCTAATCTGGGTCCTGCTGTCCAGTTTGCTCACCCACCATTGTGTTTGCTCACAGACAGATCGTGTGAATAGAATACAATGAGGGTAAACATGGGCAGGGCTGGAAGAGGGACATGAAGGATGGGGCCTTAACATGATTTACACCGTAAACTGGACACTACCTTTGGCCACACATGTTTGAATAGCACTGATATGTTGTCATTGATCCTTTGAGTGCATAACGACACTGCAGATCTAGATTTATTTTTTTAAATATTAATTCCACAACAATACAAAAATGCCAAATATTATTCATTTTTCTTTATTTATTTTAATGGTCATGATATCTTTAATTACTCCAAGGGAATCGTAAAGTTATGATCTCTCTGTCTGTCTATCCGTCTTTCAAGTGTGGTGTTTGAACATTATCAACAATCAAAACTCTTGATCCAACAACCTTTTGCAACCCTATCAAGGTGTTATCCATCCATCCTTTATCGACCACTTAACCCAACCTGAGGGTCAAAGGGCATCTCATCGATCTCCAGATGCAGAGTATCCTCTGCAACATGAGACACTAAAATTGACATGTTTATGAATAAGCCTGCAAATAAAAACCATCAGGGACATAGAGTACTGTAGTATTAGTGTTAAAGTAGGACAAATGACTATACCCAGTCCTTGTTTTTACCAATTTACCATAGAATATTACTAATGTGTAGTCACTCCTCTACTGCAATCTGATGATGAAAGAGAACAGCTGATTATTAGCTTAAAGACACTGTGTTATATGTCTTATAATGTTAATCTTATTGTTCGAAGATTTTACAATGTTTTCCTGTGTAATATATATGAATTGCATATACTGTATATGTTTATATATATATATATATATAGAGAGAGAGAGAGCCTATGGGAAAGAGGTGAAGAGTAGAATACAGGTTGTAACAACTGGAGAAAGGTGTCAGGAGTGATCTGTAATAGAAGGTGAAGGGTAAGGTTTAAAGAACGGTCGTGATGGATGGATTAGAGAAACTAAGAATAGGTAGAAGACAGGAGGCAGAGCTGGAGGTGGAGGAGTTAAAGATGCTGAGATTTTCTTCAGGAGAGACAAGGATGGACAGGGTCAGGTATGAGGTGATTAGAGGGACAACACAGACTGGAAGGCTTGGAGAAATAAGGTAGAGAAGACAGATCGAGATGGTTTGGACATGTAAAATGTGACAGTGAGGTGGTGTTGACAGTGAGGAAAGTAAATCACGGTGGAAATCCCTGAAAAAGGGACAAGCAGAAAGGATGTATATATATATATATATATATATATATATATACACCTTAACTAGTCTTGAAACATAACAACTCTTGCATATGCCTTACCCTAGTTTAGATCTAACCCAAATTCCAATAGAAAAACGAGCACACGAACACATAGGCCCCGCCCTCTCTGACCTCATCGTCCCAATCACCTCTCTCCTCCTCCGGCTACCACAGTCTGCCGCTCTCCGCTCTCCACCGCGCAGCTTTTAACATTCCTCTCCTCCTCAAACCCCAGCCGTCGGGACCAAAACTTCCAGAGGACAGACCGTTTTCCTAACACTTCCCTACATTCCTACAGAGCAGAGAAAACTTTTGGAGATCACCTGGACTCTCTTACTTCCTGGTTATATAACCTTTGCTGCACTTGAACGAAACCTCGACATTCCAGACTTTGGCCCTGAGCGGACTTCGATTTATTTTTTTCCCCTCTTTTTATTTTAAAGTAACCCAAGACTGTCCACCTCTCCAACAGTCGAGTGGACAAAATAACTTCCAGGAGCCAGCACATCCTAGGTGTTTTTGCACAACCGTAAAGTAGTCTTAAGTGTGTTTTTTACTCTCCGTGTTTAGTCTTCAGTTTAGTGAGCTAACGGGAACAATGGCTTCGAACTCAGTGGATGCCGTGAAGAGGAAGATTCAGGTTTTGCAGCAGCAGGCCGACCAGGCAGAGGAACAGGCTCAGATGCTGCAGAGAGAGCTGGACAGTGAACGGGAGATGCGAGAGAAAGTGAGACACTCGAACCTTCTTTCTTCTTTCTTTAGTTCTGTGCTTAAACCTCTCTCTTCACACCGTTACTGCCTTCACTAGGCTTTATTCGTTGCTTCTTTTCCTGTCGTTCTTGGCCTCAGCGGCTCGGTTGCGTCTCATGCGGTTCGTGTCATTGATTCTTTGGCGGGCGTGATTGTGCCACAATACAAGGCGTTGGTCTCTAATGAAAAAAAAAAAGTTTGGGTTCCTCCGGGTCTCTGCGCAGGCGCAGAGTGTTGTGCCTCACGGGCCTTACAGCACCACGTCGATGGCCTCGAACCCCTTATATCTCTTATGTTTTAGACTCATATTAAAACTTAACACGTTGATTCACTTAAGTACAATTCGTTTTTAGAGTCACCGGTAGTTTTCCCCACTTTAATACATATTTCGCCAAAAGTTTTCTTACCTGTTAATAAAATAGATATTTTACATCATTCTCATGGTCCATTTTATAGAGTCACCAAAATTTAGTTTCTTACAACTTAAAAAGTGATGGAAAAAATCTATGGAAAAAGTATAATTGCGAAATTGTACCTCTCCCATATGTTGAAAAGATTAGCCTCCAGATATATAGATTGGCTGGTATTTTCTCTTGGCCCTCTTTTTTGCTGGTAGTTTGGTTTTTAATGGGTAAGAAGGATTGCAAATTGCACAAATTGAACTGAAAAATGTTGCAATTTAAATGCCAGTCGAAGAATAAGAGCTGTTAAAAAGGCCTGTAAATTAAGTTTAAATAACGTCTATTTACTGCCCACTGAAAGATGCTTCATCATTAGGTGCGTCCTCATTTCATGTACAAAAGTACTTCTTAGTTAGAAGTACTTCTAAAGTGCATTTAAATACATACATTAGAAAAGTATATGTTGTACTTTGCTCAATATAAAGTACATATGAATGTTTTTTTATTGCGTCCTCTGCCCAAAATGTTTCATTTTTTAATGATTATTACACAGATATAAATGTCATTCTGATACTGATTATTCGTTGCATAATACATACCATCAATTCCATTCATTACAGCAATTGTAATACAGAGATGGCAGTGGCTTTTCAGTGCACCTGATTACTTAGCAACACACGGTGCTTCTTACCATTACCAACCCCATGGGACAAGGTCTGCTCCTTCCTTAATGTCTCAAAACAAGGTAGAAAATCCCCATCATCCAATTGCTCAGTGGCACTGAAACATAGTGTTAATGGCTGTCTGTAAGTTAAAGCTGCCACAGCTTATGAAAGTTTTGTGTTAATGCATTGTTGCGTAGTCTTTTATTTAAGACCCAAATGACTCTGTCCCATTTCAAAGGCTTTTCTCAATGGTTGCCGGAATAACTTATTCCAGGATCAATAGGATTATTGATTATACAATAGACCACTGAAACTTTGAGAGACAAACACTGGTTCAAGTGTTATTTACATCTTTCTTTTTGTGGCCAATCTTATTATTGTTTTTCGGTTTCCTTGACAAAGCAAAACAAAGGGAGGCGTCACTAAGACTGAGAACTTGTTTTTTTGCCAACTGCATATCATACCACACTGTTAATCTGTATTATAATTGTGAATAAATAAAAAAAAAACCCACACTCAGCAAGTTTGAGCACACAATAACAGCTGCAGTTCTGATATTACTGCTTTATTAAACACAAAACCGATCACTGAACTGGTCTGGATAAACCTTACATAATAGGCTGTTTGCATTGCCTACACTTGTCACCTTAAGATTACTGGACTTTACTCAAATCTAAGTTTTAAGACTTTGCACTGCAAAACTGTTGTGGGCAGCAGAAAAAAATGCTAAGTAGCACAGGTAAAAGGCAGTGTTCTCCTCTTTTACATGTAGCTTTATGGCCGGCTCTGCCATTTCCTTTGCATGGGATCTGGTTAACGACGGGACAAGGAGAGAAAGAGAGGAGGGGAGAAAGAAGGAGAGAGAGTGTGTGTAGTCGAGTAGGAGGGAAAGGTGTGGCTCACAGTAAAGATATGGTGGCAGACATGATGAAAGGAATGGGAATAACTCCTTTGTTACTCTGTCTCTTGGGTAACATGTCATTGTTATTTAACATGACACTCAGTGCGGTCCAGCAGTTGTATCAGTCATGTAAACACAACAACTGATCTTTGTGTCGCTCTGTAAATCGTCACAACTCCCGTAAACCTTCTGTAATGGGACAATATCTATTTCCATCTGTTCCGAGGTTTCATGTCGAAGATCTTGTTTATTTTAATATGAGGTCAGTTGCAGTAGAGTCGTTAGAAGTTTCTAATGCGTGGAAACACATTTTGATCCCCCATGACATTCCTTCCAGCCGTAATGTGTCACAGCGTTCTGTGTTGTCACACGCTTCAGAGTATATGAGCTAAGTGTGAGAGAGAGTGCCGTTTTTGTGTGGCAGGGTTGGTTTGGTCCCAGATGTGAATAATTAGGCCAACCTGGAGTTATTTCTTGACACAAAAACTCTTTCATAGGCACACGTAGAGATCAAGACAGGAATCCTGCTGAGTGTGTTAAGGTAGTGATTCATTGTTGAAAAATGTGAGGAAAAAAAATAACTCTTGGCTACAGATCTTAATAAAACTAAGTGTAATTGGTTTGTGTGCCATTTATATTGCGATTTTCTTCCAGTATTTGAGACATTAGTCAACACCACAAAAAATCCCCAAATGTTCTGCCAGTTTAAAAATGCAATTTGCAGAATCTATAGTTCTAGTTCGGTATAAGCATTTCCAAGTTGTTCACAGTTTTAATGGTTGTTCAGGCCATGTATTAATCATGGACTTTCTGGTGAAATATTTTCATCAATTTTAAAAATGGGACATAACTGAGTTAATAAGGAGTTCGACATAAAAAGTGAAAAATAGAGAAGTGTAACCTCTGAAGCATTGATTTCCTTATTTAAAGTCAATTTCGTTCTGTATTTCTGGTGTTGAAAACAGAAGTTATATTTTTGCTGTTGTGCAGTGTTTAATGAGAACATGTAAAAACACAGTGTACAGTACTACCTAAATACAACCCCATTTTAAAGTGGATTTAGTAGAAAACTGATTTCCAAGGATGTGTTGGATATGGGAGTAAAACCCCTCCCAGGATGTCGGTCGGAGACTCTGGCCCAGCACTTCCTCTGCTTCTACTCCTGACACTTCCTGTCTCTGGGCCCCAGCCCAGCCATGGTCAACAGGAAAATTAGTGTGTGGACAACTTGGCAGTTTTAAGTGGCTCATGATTGTTGAAATTAGGCACCTAATTATTACTGAAACAAATGAATTCCAGAGACAAGCTTGTTTTAAAAGCAGGTCTGGTTTTCTTTAAGACTGTAACTAAATCAAGGCCACTCAGTTTTTTATTTCTAAATTACCGTAAATTCCGAAGCCATCGAAGTCATCTTCCTCAGTGTCGGAATGAAACGGTGTCATATAGACGTCGTCACACACTCCCTCAGCCTCTCTCTCGCTGTCACTGTCGCTGGCACTCTCTTCCTGAGGCAAATCCACTCCTGATTTT
>JAFBJS010000240.1:42507-66940 GCA_016785265.1 Paraplagusia blochii | reverse complement strand
GATTCGTTTATACCAAGTTTACGTGCAGCAGCTCTGTTGCAGTCTTCCTCGACGCATACATTCTACCGGTCTTAATCTTACCTTTTCTACTCGAGCGCCACTGGCGGCTGTTAGAAAAATTACATAAATTGGCCGCATCACTGAATAAGCCGCAGGGTTGAAAGTTTGGGAAAAAAGTCCGGAATTTACGGTAGTCAGATTAACTATTTAATTAAATACTGGTAGGAAGGCAAGCAAACTCTTTGATGTCATTGTGACATTGTGATACATACGACAAATGTGACTTCTGTATTTAACCCATCACCAAAGTGTACAGTGGGCAGCTTAAATTGCCGGGTAAGCAGTGAGTGGGGATGGTGTCATGCTCAGAGCACCTCAGTGGTAACCTGGCAGCTGGTGGATACAGACCTGGAAGCCTCTGGACCCAAGTCCGGTTCCTCAACCACCTGGCAACCACTTCCTCCAAACATAAATGTGAATCACACAATTGTGGTATGTGTAGCACAGGACTGCAGACCGCCTGAGGTTCTGATAACATCTCTTTGAGAGTTCTACATGCAACCATGGGTGCACAGTAAGGTATAAATATTCAAACTTTTGTAAAGGAAACTGTGTCTTACTTCTGCATAATTTTATTGACATCCCATCATTGGAGACAGTCATAATTAGAAACATTTGTGGAGAACATTCAACTACTTGCTGGTATTTATCTTTCAGTTAACGATTTATATCTGTGGTCGAGGGCCACTGTCATTTTGCCAAAATGCTGCATTAGCAGTTAATGTTCAATAGAGACTGAAAAAATTATGAAAATTAATTAAAAAAAATCAGTTTCCCACTGTAATACAACACTTCAGACCAGTCTTGTAATACTCACATTCATCCACAGCAGTGTGGATCACTGAGTGAATCCAACAAAACCATTTTGTAGCATCGACTTGCAGTAGAATGGGCTCCACTAACATTCAACTTTCACATCCAGGTGGGGGCCACAAAATATCGCTCCATGGGCTACAAATGGCCCATGGGCCACAAGTTTGAGGCCCCTGATTTATATATTGATTTATATATTACCTTAATACATTTAAGAATGTTCATTTATCTTTCTAGTGACGCTTCCTAGTTTCACTGTGTTTTGCCAGATTGCTTTTCTGCAAATGTTCCCACTTTCCAAATATACCTTCCACATGTTGGTGCTTCTGGCAGTGGTTGTCTTTCTAGGGAACACTCCCATGTTCCCTGTGGTCTGGCTGTATGTGCAGGCCAGGCTTGTGGCTTCTAGTTATAGTGAGAAGAGAGAATATTTTGGTAAATTTTATTTTAGCGAGGCTTGACAGGTCACAGTGTTGGTTGGTAGTATTTAGAGAGATAAACAGTGTGGTTTATTATTGTGACCCAAAATGTACAGATCTTTTTTTTTTTAATTCTACAAAACAAGTGTTTATGGTTTTGGTGTTTGTTTCCATCTTAAAAAAAACATGTTTAAAATAACTGGAATAGGCAGGAACCAGGCATGATTAAAAGGGTGAAGATAGTGTTTATGTTGCATATAAAAAAATAACAGAAGATATTTTATTTGTCCAACATGTACTTAAATGTAAATCACCCCTTTTAGTGTGAAACACTCCATTAGAAACTGTACTAAAATAAGGATTTATGGAAGTTCTAAGTAATCCACACGCTCAGTGAGTTCTGAATGTTCAGAGTCTAGATAGACTTTTCAGACATCCTGTCATTTGTTTTGTGCCATATGGATTCCAGTCAACATCTTGTCAAGGATCAGTGTATTTACAACAGTTTTATTCTAAGCCACAGAAAAGAGCTCTGTGAAAGTCAGGTTACATGCAGTTGGAAAAACAACATAAAGAAATTCATTGTAAAGCTCGTCTGGAGGCTCCATAATCTACTTTCATGCTTCCTGGTAAGCTAGCCTCCACTGTGTTCATCTCCCTCTACGTGTCCCTTCTTATTCGGAAGTGATTACACACTTTTGCAGGGAAAGTAGTGAAAGTAGTCAGCCGCAGTGTCAGAAACCTCATTCACAACAACTTTGTGCTGCTCATTAGCCCCGTGCCCCAGATTCAGGCAGTAATTTGATTTCTCTTTCATTTGCCCTTGGTTCCATTTCTAATACACAAATAATTGAGGTAGTTTTGATTGAGGCCTGGGCAACTTTCTGTCTACCATGGGCCGTGACTGTGAGGAGTTTAATGGCTGTTAAGTTGTCAACCATGGTTGAGACACCGATTAACAAGCTCAGAACGACCACTTATGCCACTCATATGTTACTTATTAAGTATGTTAAACCCCGAGTTATGAAAGTAATGACTCTGTCATTTTGCCAAAACAATAACATGCTCTTTACTGTTATCCTTTTTGATTAGATTATGTAGGTCAGGGGTCTCAAACTCACGGCACGTGGAACGTTATTTTGCGTCCCTGACCGTGATGTTAAAGTTGAATTTATAACAATATTTTAAAGATGTGTTTTCCACATTTTGTGGTCAATCCTATAGTTCTCAAAACCCCGATCCACAGCCTTCTTCTGGTTCAGTGTTGTATTGATAGTGTGGATGGTGGCCCTCAACTTGAGTTTGAGACCCCTGATGTAGGTGATATGTGAACATATTCCCTTTTCTATTTGTACTGGGAATCAAAGGGAATGACCCTAATTAATATAGCAGCAAGTCTGTTTAGGTTCACAGTCATTGGGTCATTGAATCCAAAAATGGTTACTTTGAGGGCAATTGGACATAGTAGGTTTCTTGAAGACATGAGGCTTCTTCAGTTCATCCTCGTCTTCTTGGACAAGAGGTGAAAACATCTTCAAGAAACCTACTTTGTCCAGTTGCCCTGAGAGTAACCGTATACTGAATAGAGCAGCAACGTAAACTGCATGTTTCCTGAAGATAAAGCCTATTTTAAAATCTGTATCTTACCATGCTAAGACATTTAATAATAAGATAATACTACACTAGTTGGTTGGTTTGTTTTTTTGCATCAGCCCGTTATAACTGACTGACTCTATTAACTTTAGGAGCCAAGGGCTCAACTTTAGCCAAGGGAAATACTGTGACATTGGAGCTTAATCTTAACTTCTTCTGAAATTAGAGAATACAACAGGCTATAGTTTGACCCTGTGTTTTAAAGCCAAGCGTAAAAACTATTGGCTCCAACCGCATTCTGACTCAGGAGACCCACGTTGGCCTGTCTGAGTATTACAGTTGTCTTTTAACAAGAACTTTGTAGGATTTATTCTAAAATTTCCAGCCTCTATCCCACTAGTCACTAGTTGGTGGATAGTCAAATCTGTAATGTAATAGGCATTGAGTGGTCGTAAGCAATGAAAAAATCTATATAGATTGATCCTACTGTTACACGCTTAACAGCAGTTATCAGATTTCTATTAGTAGTGATCCTGCTTCCTGGAAATATCAGGGGGTTACAAAATAGAAATAGACAAAATATCCCACACATTGTGCTTTATATTTTACATTTATTGTACAGTATAGGAAGGAATAAAGCCTTTACACTTATTGACGTGTGCGTCAAATTACATAGTCACCTCAAATTTAGCATTCTTGTTTTTGTTTAACCGACTGAGGTTGACAAAGTTTAACCTCGACGTGTGTTTTCACCACTAGAAGTAGCCATGTCCTGTGCGTTTTGCCTTCAATTCAACCCAATTACCACTATCTATTACAAACATGTGTATGTGTGTATTTTGGTCTGAAACCGCAGTCTTCCTGATACTACACCACAGACATTCTCCATGGTTTGTTTTACCATATAAGGCGCTGGTGTGCATCCCTGGCAGCAAGGAAATGCAAAGTGGCTGCCGAAGGAAGGGGCACGGCTCCGACAGAGAGAATACAGACTGCAGTGAAAGAAAGAATAATTAAAGGAGGAAAAAGAAGGAAGGATGTCTGTCTGCCTACTTCCTGTCACATTATACTATTTCCTTCTTTGTTCAGCATCTGCTGAGTTGTTAGTTTTCTTTTAGTGTCACCTTTTTCCTTATGATTCCTCAAAACACTACATTTGGGGTTGTCTTACTTCTTGTTGTTGGTTGGTTAAATGTTTTTTTATGCTGTTGAGGTGAAATCTCTAAATCTACCTTACGATCTTTTCTATATTGGTAGAAAGGAGGAGACAGGAGACTCTATAGGTTATTTTAGCCATGACAACACTGTCTTTGTCTTCATGGGGAAACCCCTTCCCTCTGTGTTGGTGAAAATCTGATGCCAGATAAAACCAACAGGTTAAACATACATTATTTCATCACGGGTACAGATCAAGAACACTACCGCCATAGATGTGGTGTCTGTGACTTTTGTGTTGCCTGACAACAAATCAACAAACCATTGTGTAGTAAAAAAGCTGTCTGTCAGCTGATAAGTTTAGAGTGAGCTTTTCAGAAGGAGTGCTGGCTGACGTGTGTTTAAAGCAGCAATACATGCATTTTAGCGAAATTTCCCAAAATTCACAGGTACTGCAGTGTCCAGTAAAGAGTCAGATGTTGTAGTTTTTTGGCAGATTTATATTTTATTTAATCCTCCTGGGTTTGACTGTGTGAAGTGCTGCTTGTTTTAAGACACGTCAGCCCAAGCTTAACAGACGCTTCCTGTCTCCTATCGGTGGTCACTGCTAGCAGCTGTTGGTGCAGTGAGGCAGGATCTGGGAGAGGACAAAAAAAGAAATCAAGGGAGAGGAAAAAAGGCAGCAGTGGAAAGACTGAGTGACCAGTCAGCAGTTAGATGACATAAAGAGGGGATAGAAAAAAAAAGAAATAAGACTTGTGCTAAGCACCAGATTTTATTAACCTGTGCTTTCATTTCCTGACATTGCTTTATAACAGAATGGACATTGGTCTCGTTTTTCATTCCAGTGGCCTTACCTGATGCCTGTTAGGAACTTTATCATGCCTGGTCTAGGGCAGAAAAAATCATATACCTGTAAATTTAACGGCAGATACTTTGAACCTTGATCTGACTTCTGGGCTGAATGTTTCGCTAATGAGTCATTGACCTACTAACTGCTGCTGTGCAGCTGTGCACAGAATAATGTCTGTGTGGAGAAGTCCTACGCCACTCCATATCAGGAACTCGGAGTAAAATTGTGGAATGCTCTGTTTTCTAGTGAATGGTTGACTGTGAGAGTGACTTAAATGTAAAATCACATCATCAGAACTGGTTATAAACATGAGAGGGTTTTTTTTAGACTTGTATGTAAGGTGGTGGTTTACAAATGTCTCTCTAAGAAACTGAGAGGAAATTTCTTTTTGTCTTTTCTGCCTTGTTTACTAAGGGCAAAAGGAAAGAATTCCTCTTACACGGACCATTTCAGAATGGACTTTCTTAAGCACTTAAATCCAAAGTCCTCCTTGTATATTAGAAAGGATTAGACTTTCCGGCCAGACTCAGCAGACAATGCTGCTGCTTTATCAAAGCTGGTTTATTACAGGTAGGAATGTCTTCCATCTTCTGAAGGCCTCCAGCTGTGTCTCCAGCTATGGACTGCTGGGAAACCTGAGCTGCCCCACTAAGAGCAACAAGATAACAGTGTCCATGCACTGAGGGAAAAGACACATGTTAATTACATAGCAGCTCCAGTGGAAAATAAATCAGTCCTAACTGTGAAAGAGAAATTGATTTTTGAAAGATGGAATGTGTTTTGGTCATGTTTACGGGAACAGAAGTTTATGGAATTGCTGACAGTGATTGTTTAGCTTCAGCCTTTGACTCGCGCGTTGAATAGTAGAATAGTTACACTGGTGCACAGTACTAACAATCTATGAAAGGAAATTGATTTATAAAATCCCAGTCTAGATGAATACATTTGGGGGAAAAAGTTTTTTGTATATTTACAGAAAAAGAAGACTTGATTGCAGGAAAATATTAACATTCATTCATTCATCTTCTTCTTCTGCTTGTCCGTTGCCGGGTCGCAGGGGTGGCGCCAGGGGCAGAACTGGGGACCTTGCGGACCCAAGTCCACTTCCTTAACCACTAGGCCACTACTGCCACCAAAAAAAAATATTAACATGTAAATGTCAAAATGGTAAAAGTGTTGAGGCATTTGCATGAAAAAGTGTTATAAAGATCATGATTAATAAAATGTAGTGACTAAGTACATTTATTTATAGAGTATACTCACTAGTGTACTGAGCCTATATTGCAGTGTTTAGTCAAGGCAAACAGTACATTATACTACACATGTATGTTTTATAAATCTAAAATTTTTGCAATTTTTCTGTTCCATCAGGCGGAGGGTGATGTAGCAGGCCTGAACCGTAGGATTCAACTGGTGGAGGAGGAGTTGGACAGAGCCCAGGAGAGGCTGGCTACAGCGCTGCAGAAGCTGGAAGAGGCAGAGAAGGCTGCAGATGAGAGTGAGAGGTCAGTTGTTTCCTATATACACCTGCATTTAATAAAAAAGAATTCCATGTTGAACTAGACTTGCTGTTGATTCTGATAAAAATTTGACCCCATATTGCCTCTGGCTGTGATGAACTGTTATAAACTATATAATATGTTTATGTTCGGTAAAAATTCACTTAATTTTCTTTGTGTCTGGTCCATTCAGAGGAATGAAGGTGATTGAGAACCGAGCAATGAAGGACGAGGAGAGGATGGAGATCCAGGAGATGCAGCTCAAGGAGGCAAAACACATTGCAGAGGAGGCTGACCGCAAATACGAGGAGGTAAGTGCAGTATTCCTCCCCAGCATTTGGGTCTTGTCCTAAATGCTGTCCTTTTTGTCTGAAAGTTGTCCTAAGTTTGAGCGTTTCTCTTCTTAGGTGGCTCGCAAGCTGGTGATACTGGAGGGAGATTTGGAGAGAGCTGAGGAGAGGGCTGATCTCTCTGAGTGGTAAAGCATAGCAATACTCTCACACATTGGCGTCACGTGTCAACATTTACATTCATGTACTCTTTTGTTAAAAAAGCAATAACGTGTATTTTATTGTGTCTACAGCAAAGCCAGTGACCTGGAGGAGGAGCTGAAAAATGTGACTAACAACCTGAAATCCTTAGAAGCTCAGTCTGAGAAGGTAGGTTTTCTGGAAAGAAAGAGGTTAAGACTTCCAACCATATGTTTTTTTTCCAAGTATCTAAAAAACTTAATAAGTGTAACACAGTATATCACATGGCTACCAGTCATTAGTTTCTTATGGTATCTAATTGTTGTAATTAACTTATTAACTAATTTAACTGTCTAAAAACACATTACATCATCCAGGTGTTGTTTCAATGTGACTAATTTACAGAAAGTCACCAGATGCTGCCTTTCAGACAAACATTAAAACGTTGATATTTTTCCTTACCTATTCACGTAAACCAGGCATGGGCAAACTATGGCCCAGGGACCAGGTGTGGCCCTTTCAGCTAGGTCCCCTGGCCTCTCATGTCCAAAAATATGTTATTTGTTTGGTCTTGTAATTATATTTTTTCTTTTTCCCTGCAATGCCCATTTGATGCCCTCAGATGGTTGTTACAGAAGGCATTGAGCATTGAGCCTTTAGGCATTACTTTTACGCTCCATCTACCTGCTCCTAACTCAACCCCCGTCCAATATCAGGACCATTTGTAGCCCGTGAGTGAAAATGTTTGCCCCTGCCTGAAATAAATCCCAGTAAGTCCCAGTTCCAGTCAAGTTCCAGGCTGTTGAAGCATACTTTCCCCAGCAGCCAGTAGGGACCTGCTTACATTCCTCCAGGTTGATTCGTCCTCCCCAAGCAGAGACACGCAGAATGAAATCATGCCAGGCTCAGCACATGACGTGTGCTCTACCTGCCCCCACCTCGTTAGTCAGACCTGCCAGCGTTTACATCACAGCTCAACTTGATCCCGAGGGCAGAACAACACCTTCCGTCTTTTGTGAAAACTGGAGTGCCTCCTTTTTTTAGTTGCTACTCCTTAAAAGGGAGCGGTTTAATGGCCCTGAGAGATTTTAATCGTTGCATGATAGCTCAGCGCATGTTTAGACATGCAACTGTGTTCCTGCTGCTAATCAGGGAATGTTTTTTTTTTTTTAAATGTGTGTGTGTTTTCTCTGTCAACAGTACTCAGAAAAAGAAGACAAGTACGAGGAGGAAATCAAAATACTGACTGACAAACTGAAGGAGGTTAGAATGTATTCTTGTTATCTCACAACAGAACACGCTTCATGAACAGAACCTCACCCATAATACTCGGGTCAATCAAGTCATACAAGTCATATGAGAACAATTTTACCCCTAAAAAGTACTTCTATATACACAAGAATTTTTGTAACTATACACACACACACACACACACACATATATATATATATATATATATATATATATATATATAAAGTTTACAATGTTTTAAGTTACTGTAACTTTCCTCAAATTGTAAGTCACTTTGTAGAAAAACATCTACCAAATATATTGTAATGGAATACAATTATATATAGTACATTATTGTGCAGACAAAAAAATTAACACTGTACAAAGTTCATGATAAGAAATATTAATGCCACATATATGTTTATTAAAATGGTTGTTATGTCCTTAGTTTGAAAACTAGTCAAACTGGTTTTCCTATTACGTATGGCTATTATTAAGAACAAAATAATGATAATAATAATACAAGTTGTGTTCACAAACAGGAAGTATCAAGTGTACAAATCCAGCCGAGTGTAGGAAGTCAAAGTAAGAGTAGAACTACTAATAGTACTTCAGAGAATGATTTGTGTCTTATTTGTCTAAACACAGTGTACATATTACTATTACGAGTGTCTTGGAGATGTATTAAATAATAACCTCACTGTTCGTAAGACAAAGTGGTGCGAGCCTTGTAAATCAAGGTAGTGTACCGTGTGTTATTTTAAATTATAAACATATAAAAGCATATAAATGGAAATGTTTTATGGTCGTGGGAACCAACTTGCAGCTTCATTCCACTGGCCGTGTTTAGGGCTGTATTTGTTGACATACTGTGTCTGTGTTTCTCAGGCTGAAACCCGTGCAGAGTTTGCAGAGAGGACAGTGGCCAAACTGGAAAAGACCATCGACGACCTGGAAGGTACAAGACCTGAATTATCCAGTTTTATACAGAAAATTAATTTTCTTTATTTGATCCAAAAAAACATAACTGGGATTTGGAGTCTTACATGAGGTATCCATCTCTCACCATCCATCATAGCTAACATCCTATTACACACAGGCACAGAGGTATGGTTAAGTTTGACAGGTCTCTGGGGAACTGTCCTATTTCAGCAGGAGTGGAAAATGTTTTCTGTGCAGAGAAAAGGAAGTGTGGTCCTGTAGAATATATAAAAAATGTTTTTCCTGTGTCACACTGTTACTGCTGCACAACCATCAACTATGTCAGCCACGGAGGAAGGATTATACCCATGCATTCCTGTGAAGTTTCAGCTTCTATAGTTACTTGAGCGTTTTCTCTGCAGTTAAAATGTCCCTTTAATAATTATAGCGCCCCCTGAAAAGGAGCTGCAGTCACATATGTGCCTTCTTGTCATTTTTCTGCATGTATGCCAAGGCCTGACCAGTGTCCTTTGTCTTCTCCTTCCTCCCTTTGCTTTCTCTCTCCCTCCCTTCCTCTGTCGTTCTGCTGCTTGTGTCTGTCTCTCCTTGACACCTGCCCCTACCTGCCACCGGTCTCTCACCTCCAGATGAACTGTATGCTCAGAAGCTGAAGTACAAGGCCATTAGTGAGGAGCTGGACCATGCCCTCAATGACATGACATCTCTGTAGATGCTCTGCTTCTCTCTTCCCTTTACCTGTCTCTCTCCAAATGACTGGACTCTCTGTCTTTCCCTCTGTGGACTGTATGTGCCTTCTGCCTTCCAGTGCAAACAAAGTAATTAAAACCTTTGCAGTTTATATCTGTGTTCTTGATGATCTGAAAGCCTGCAAAGATATTTTATCAAATGTGGGATTGACAAGCGTTCTCTGATGTGTAAGTGATGTTGTCTGATGTCCAACTGATAATCACTAAATATAAAGGTGAGATTTTCAGTTGAGATTTACTCTGGTTTTGGTTTGTTATAACATCAGTCAGTGCATTTATTACAAACAAACTCAATTGTCAAAAGGTTGGTACACGTTTTAAAGATGCATGTAACATTAGCCAATTGTGATTGGACACGTTATTCATGTTTATAACGCAATTTAAGGTCATCCTGATTGTAAATATAAAGAAGCCTAAATCCTTTGGTTGACAGAAACGTCCTTCTAGTTAACCAGTAGATAGAGGACAGTTATAGAACAGACATTTTGACTAGTAGGTCCTAACGAGTCCTTAAATGTGACAGGGGTTGATTGAAGATTCTGTGCATCAAGTCACATGTAAAGGTTGTGTATAAAAGCAAAATGGCTTGGATTTTCTATTGGTAAAATGTGGCATTGCAGGGAAAAATGTATAATGATCTATCTATATTAGGAACAGAAAGGAATAATTTGGACAAGTTTGGTAGACAAAAAAAAACTTAAACGGGCTGCAGCCGGCCCCCAGCCCCTAGTTTGTCCATGTATGTTCCCAGAATTCAACTGTGATTGTTCGCAGCCTCAAACCAGACTTTCTTAAGTGTTGCAAGTAGTACATGATTCTGTCGTGCTGAAGTAGAATTATTTCTTTTATAAAATAAATAGTATTTATTTTATAAAAAAAAGTTTTGATTGTTACTGATCTTTCTTAACGTGTGCAAACCTTTTGAAATGTTATTTGAATATTAGCAACAATTTTTAAGCACCAAAACCATCACACGTAATGTAGGCTACTGGAGTACAATCTAACAATCTCTGAAAGATTGAGGAATCAATTGGGTTTTTTGCATGACCAACACTGACGTGTGGTTGAGTTTTTGCATGTGGCACAACTTAACCAAAATTTTTTTTTTTTTTTCCACCACGGATACTTTCTGGCCAACCCCACATTGTTCAGAAGAATAAATGTTGCACATTGTTTAACTTTGTTCAGAGCTTTACTCTGTTCCTTTCCTTTCTTTCTCCAGAGAAATTATCAAATGCCAAAGAGGAGAACCTGGGTATGCACCAAGTCCTGGACCAGACCCTGCAGGAACTCAACAGCTTATAAACACACAGAGAGGAAACTGGAGAGGATGACGTTGTCATCGTAACATTCCATCTCATGTTCGACTCCATTCCACATTTCGGGCTGTAAAATCTCTATTCCCTCACGTAATAGGGGGGGGATTAACTTAATGCTTGTCCCTTGAGGGTTTTTTGGCACAACTTTTGTTTATTTTTTAATACTGAAGGTCTTTTTGAAATTGTCTTTTTTTAATCTCCAGATATAATTGCAGAGATTCTCCTCAGAAATTTATTTTTTTGGGCCACTCATTTTGGAAAGAACTGGCAGTTGATACACTCACGGGACCCACCTATTTGGTCAAACAACCTCCTCCACGGCCTCAGTTTCATTTTTGGTGTGAACATACATTATGCCTGTCATATATATAGAAACACAAAGGCTACAGATGGCTTTGGGGTTTCGCTCACTCCTCATAGTGCAGCTCTGAGGCGCCACCCTGCGGTGGAATAAAAGGCAGTTTACTTTTTGATGGCGTCACAACACCCGTGGAAGCTACAGGTCAATTTACAGAATGATGTAAAGTGAGATATTTCTTAAAGCCTGCAGTTTTCTACATGCTCTTAGTAACCATTTTTTTATTAAAAATACAATGTATTGTATTACATGAGTGAGTGAAACCCTCAACCACTGGAAGCTTGGTTAAGTTTTGCCAACCATGGATACCTATTGTATATAGTAGAATAATTTTAGGTATGCGAGAGATGGGGTTAAGGGTTTCATTTTTGCCACATATTTTTTGCCACGGAACTCTCAAGACCAAAGAACACACGTGAGGCTGATTATACATTTTTTTTTAATTCTTTATTTTTGTTTGATTCTGATGGTCTCCGTGGTGTCATCTTGTGCCAGGGCCATGAGTAGCATCTCATATTTGATTAAAGCTGTTTTGACATATTTCATTCTCCGACCCTTCTACGTCAGTCTAATAAATGTTTTACAGATACCACAACTTCTTTGTCTTTGATTTTGTACATTATGATGGAAGGACATGCATGATAAAACTACATAGTATAGCATAGTATCAACCCCTGTGTAGCAGAGTGGGATTACTGTATGGAATATATTAAAATAAGATTAAGATCCACCCACTTCCCCATCTTGGTGAGGACGCAGGTCCGGCTAAAACTGTGAAAAATGATTACACACCAGGGCAACAGTGGTCTAGTGGTTAAGGATTCAGACTTCTAGGTCTAAAGCAGTGGTTCTTAACCTTGTTGGAGCTATCGAACCCCACCAGTTTCATATGGCCCCCTAGGGTTTGATCGAACCCAGGTTAAGAACCACTGGTCTAGAGGGTTCCAGGTTCAACCAGCTGGAACTTCAGGTTACCACTGAGGGGATCTGAGCATAGCATCATCCCCACGCACTGCGTACTTTGGTGATGGGTCAAATCACAATGAGATTGCTTTTCTTCCTTTCCTTTCACTGAAAATGATTACTGTAGCTTAGCTATTACTTATACAACAATATAATATCTTGGATAAGAGCACATTGAAACATTGGGAAAGTCAGTTCAATGATTCCTGAGTCTGAGTTTAGACACATAGTGGTTCCTTCTACTATCCTCCTCATACTTAATTTAGCGTATGCATGACTCATTTTCCAAGCTAATTTATATAAAATCATTACAATTAATTAACAACAATACATGACAACCCTTCTGTCAGTATTTCATATTTTGGTTTCTATCATTAGAAGTTCCAAATTTGTGCATATTTCTTAAATGCACACCAACAATGCATCTCCATAATTAGGTTTGTGTATGAGCAGGTAAGCATTTGCTAATCAATACATTAAATAAAATTTTATACATCGTAGATAATATAAGTATCTTAATGCAAATGGTGCATTACCAGTCTACAGGTAATAACTATTATTACACATCTCTCACCTATTTAACTACTTTTCTTTCCAATTTTCATAAGCTGGTCATAAAGTTGAAGCCTGCAAAAATTAGCAGTAAAGTTTCAATTGACATCACCCAAAAAATCCCTGCAACTCAACCAGTCCTGTTGAGTCCTAATCAAACCTACATCTGATTTCAGAGCTGGAGGCTCAGCCTCTTTAATCCATCCTCATTGTTGTGGTTTTAAAGGTAAACTGATGCTCAGGAATGTTTCCGTCTGAAGGAGCATCCTAAAGAGAGAGGGAAGGTTGACTTTAGTATATTAGAAGACAGATGGTGGCGCTGAAGATGATGAGAACCAGGAAAAATAATTATCAATTGTGTTTCTCACCAGTTGTGAGCATGCACTTCCCCCCTCGTGGATGACACAGGATTATAGAACATCCTGCACAAGGGACCACGGTCTGGGAATGACTGAAGATGGTAGTGATCCTGTAGCAGCCTGAAAATGCAAGAATGTCCAAGCCTTTGTAATCACACAGGTAATTCTAAAAAAAAAAGTTTAGTGTTAAAGAAATATCTTATAATGAATTTGTAATTCAGATTTACCCATGCATTTAACATCCAAGAAATAGGAGTTAGGACTCTGCACCAGCCTTTTCTTCTTATGTCTTCTCCTCTCATCTGCGAAGCTGGGGTTCATCAGATCTCTGGCCAGCTGTGATTGAAGACATAGTTACATCACTCATTCATCTGCTTATAGCGGGTCGCAGAGGCAGTAGTCTCCACAACAGCCACCCAAGTCACACCTTTCCACATTATAAGTTTAAAATAACTTCTCCTTTCAGCTTGTCCAATATTTAGTGGAGAGTCCAGAATCAGAATTTTCCTTTTCACCCTGTTCTCTGTATCTTCTACTCTAACTCCAACTACCTTCAAGTCCTCACATAATCTTCTCTTTGTCTGGTAGCTCCATCTCTAGGATCATTCTTCTACCAATGTATCCACTGTCCCTCCTCTGAACATGTCCAAACCATTTCAATCCGGCTTCTCTAGCTTTTTCCCCAAACCTTCCTGTCTGTGTTGTCCCTCTAATCACCTCATCCCTGATCCTGTCCATCCTTGTCTCCCCTAAAGAGAATCTCAGCATCTTTAACTCCTCCACCTCCAGCTCTGTCTCCTGTCTTCTACCTATTCCTAGTGTCTTTAAGTTCTAACCCATCTATCATGGCTGGTCTCAACACCGTCCTGTAAACCTTTTACCTTCACCTTAACTGACTCTCTTCTATCTTCCATCAAATTACTTCAATATTATTTATTATTGTATTTAGCAGGTATTTGACTATTGAATATACACATATATAGTATACCTATACATATAAAACATTAGTCTGTCATCATGAAACAGTCTGCTGTTGCTTTTTATCTGCAATACCATAATGGTTAAACACCTAAGTCATATATGCCTAATGCAGAACATGCTTTATCTTTATAGATGGGAAATGGTACATGCTAAGAAAAATGCATACTTGCAGACCACTGAATTGCATAACAATGACTAAAAATGACAAATAGTAGGTTAAATGTATTTGGTATTTAACTGTAATTTTTTAATCATGTAAATAAGATAAAATAAGATCTAGCAAAATAAACATCAACAAGATAGAGATATTTCTCCAAATAGATACACGTAACCCATAGGTTTAGGGAGGTATTAATAATAACTATACTTAAAGTCCGTTCTTTAAGGCTGTTCATTTAGTTGACACTGCCCCCTACAGTCAGCAGGAGCGACTGCTATTTTCGGGAACATGCATGGACATGTCCAGACAAGTCTGAACAACTAACGTACAACAATACCTGTTCATTTCACTACAGACATAGACAAAACATAAGCACACCAGTGATAATAATATCAGAGACTGTATAGTCACTGCATAGTAACATGTCAATGTAACTTTGCCAATTTCTTACCACGTTTTAGTTAAATATAAAAAGTAGAAAATAAATGTATTGGTGAAATATATATATTAAATGAAATAGATTACATTTTATTACTTACAGGCATCTTGGCATCAGATTTATCCAACGTTGGTGGAAAGTGAGCAAATCGTAGTAGGTATATATTATTTTCTCAACTCTTATTCCTGCGCTCTTTTGAAGCACTGCAGATAAAATGTTTTGAGTTACAAACGCGGTTGGACGGGGGTGTGGGTTATGTGACGTCAGAGCAGGAACTTGGGCGTCTGACCCTGAACAAAATATTGAAGCTATTGTTAAAACATAATTTTCAAAAGGAGTTGGGTTAAGGCTTGAAATGCAAACAAAATATCACGAGTTCGGTGTATTGTTTTAGAGGAAGGAATCACAACATCTATATGTGAGTGTTGCAAATTTCACAAATTCAGATTTATATTTTGATGAAATAACACATACTTCAGTAAAATAAAAAGAAGAATGGCGGTTACGAAAAAACTTTATTCGTGTGATATAAGTTTGAATAAGTTTAATTTTTACATGGTATAAAAAATAACTAAACGTATCCGTGTTGTTGCCATACTATTATAGCTTACATCAGTGAATTAATCTTACTCCGGTCATCCATCACATTATGCATAATAATAAATACAGACTGACTATGTCATGTGTACAATGTGTTTTAAACATGTTGTTGCTTTTTATATCAGTGTAACAGCGAACGACTACGTTATAACGCGTGATGACATCATGGCGTCTATAATTTCCCCATCCTGTGTCGCATGATTTTTCGCGCACATGTAATTTCTAAAGCCCTACTATCGTCACCGTCTGATCAGCAGCTATACCCGGGTGACAGCACAACAGAAAACGAGCACTCCCTGAGGCGCAGCAACAAAGGCAGTGACTTCCGGAGCCACGACGACAGCAGAGAGTGGCAGTTGATTTGACCACACGGCTGCTCTCCGCACTGACGTCTGTGCTTTTGGACCGGGCGGGATATCCGCACTAGTAAAGCTAGCTCATAACATGGCGAAGACTTACGATTACTTGTTTAAACTACTTTTAATCGGCGACTCGGGCGTCGGAAAGACCTGTGTGCTATTCAGATTTTCAGAAGATGCCTTCAACTCGACGTTTATCTCAACTATAGGTGGGTAAATGTCGTGTTTATCGAACTGTTGGCTGAAAAGTGGCAGAAGGGCAGCCCATCCTGTCGGGCTAATTCGGTGCTAACTGTTGCGGCTAGCGTTACTGTTATGTTGGCGGCTAGTCAGGAAATGGCTCAACCGGTTCAATTTAGAGTCTCGGGATACCAGAAATGTCGACAGACTATGTCTGTTCTTTTAGCGCTGTTCTAGACTATTGTTCAAAGATAATAGTATGTTCAGGCATCCTCCAGAACTTCGTTTTATGTGAACTTTAACTGTATGAAGTTGAGCTAGCAGGCTTACAGCTCTGTCAGTGGGTTGGTGTCATATCTTCATATGACCAGCAGGACTCTATGCCCTGGACTCTGCTCTCTCCCACCCAACATTACATAATGAGGGCTATACAGTCGGTCGTAGGGTACTTTTGTGCTGCGACTGTAATTAGGATGCTGAAATAAACTTTGCTCTACATAATAATGTTACCGGAGCATACATTTCACAATAAAGTACAAAGGTGCAATGACAATGAACAATTTGACATGTATACATATATCTAACAAACATTGTTTAAGTTCTTCCAGTAGGAAATCAAAGTTACAAAATGGCTTATAATGTTAGTAGCGATATGGGTTTTGATCCCGGTCGCCCTACTCCTAGCCATACTAGTCCTGTCTACCGGTTTTCTTTTCCCCGCTGAAAGTTTTCCCCTCAGTAGTTTTTTCTTTCTCTAGCTGAGGGTCTAAGGACAGAGGATGTTACCAACCCAGTAAAATCCTATGTGACAAATCTGATTTGTAAATGTGGGCTTGTAAATAAAATTTGATTGATAATAAAGAATTAATTGTTGTTTCACACTTAAATAAACTAAACAATACTATTTTTCTGTGTTTGTTTTCCTTTTCCAGGTATTGACTTCAAGATCAGAACAATAGAATTAGATGGAAAGAAGATCAAGCTACAGATATGGTAACACAAGCTTTCACATGCTTTAATTTCACAGTGTGACTGAAAATAAAGTCTGGTGACTAGACATGGGACGATATCAAGATTTCATGCCAACGTAACATACATTTATCATGCAAAATTAGGCTTGATGTTCCAAAATATTACATGTCAAATTGAGATTTGGTTTGTTGATCCTGTCTTGTACTACAACCAGTAAATAACTAAAAGGTGTTTCAGTTTCTATCTATACAGTAAAAGGGCAACGAGAACACAGTCAAAAGATTACCACCGCAATGTAGTTCAACTTTATGTACGAAATTCAGCCACAGGAAAAAAATGTGCATGTATTTTCTGTACTAGTGGGAGTGTAGATTTTTTTTTCTTGTTTTCAAAACATTTTTCTTAATAATAAATACCTTACCCTAGTGTTCCTACCTAAGCCAAGTGCACAATGTCATTGTGTTTCCTCTAAGTGTAACATAATACTTGGCCTGTCTTACAAATGGTAGCCACATAATTGACCTCCTTAAAAAAATAAAAACAAAAAAACTGAACATTAGAATCCCAGAGGTAGGGTGTGTTTCCTTGTGTTGTGAAAGTAGGTTGGTCGGAGTTGGATGTAGGCGCAGTAAAACAGGACAATAGCTACCGCAGTACTCCTGCAAGCATAATCACTGCCACGTCTTCAAAAGTAAATGTAAATTTTAAAGACATACTAAGTAAGAAGTAAATCCTGGTTAGTTTAATTAAATGTCTGTGTCTAATGTAAATATCTGACTGCATGACAAGCACAATGTTGGTTTACTGTGATTCCAAATACGATGTGAAGCGTGTTTTCTTTAAACACACTTACTTCTCTTTTTTTAACACATTATGGTTTATCTAAAGTGACGTGTTCTCTGAATCTTATCAAACTGCATGGTTAAACTATCATTATTAAATTAGAAACACACTTCAAACCGAGAAAAGAGAGACATTAAAAGGATCATAATTTTAAACTATGTAAAGATTAGGCATTATAGCAAAACTGTTAACACCTGAGCATTAGCAACAGGCCTGCTGTCAAAGTAAAAGTCAAGACAACAAATGGGTCATGTTGTGGTTTGCAAAGAGACATTCAAACTACTGTTTTCGTCAAGCCTGCTGACTAAAAACAGCAGATACTTGTTCCTGCAAGGAAATGGCTACAACGCCATAGTCTCTGTATATTTTTAGTTGTATTTGCATACTTGTGTATTACTCTATATATACTTGCTTATATAATGTAATCAACAAATTCTGGATCGCTTTTTTTCTGAAGGGATACAGCAGGACAGGAGCGGTTCAGAACTATAACAACAGCCTACTACAGAGGAGCTATGGTGAGCTGTCGCATCCTCAGCCTTACAGCATAAAGAGTGTGAATATAAGTCATCACAGTGTATCAAAAATGAAATGTTTTATTGGAATAATGTGTACTCCCTTTCTTTAAAATAAGTTCCCTTTGTATTTTAAGCAACTAGTCTTTTTTATTACCTCGAGTATTAGAGTGCTACATTTCACATGGAGCTGCAGTATCATGTGATCAATCACTGACTTGTGGTCCTCGATGTCCATCTACGTATATGAGGATTAATGAGGACAACTAACCTAATGACTGCAAGCTTCACAGTTATTTTTCTACTCTTTACAGGGCATCATGTTAGTGTATGACATAACCAATGAGAAGTCCTTTGACAACATCAAGAACTGGATACGGAATATAGAAGAGGTAAGGTCAAGTTTTTTTTATAATTATAATTTTACTAAGAGACCTGCTCAGTGCCAGTCTAAAATGATTTTTCTTCTGCGATCCCCAACTTTGTCATTTGGGAAAACCAGTGTGTTACATAACTCACCATTTACACATTTAATGTCGGTGTATATTTACATATACATAAAATACTTGTCAATATAAGATGCTGAACATTTGCCCAAGACTTTTTATTGCTGTGAAATTACATCTGACCTGAAATGTACCTTATTTTTTTTGTTTTACCTTTTTTCCTTTTTAATTTTTTCCTTTATTGTCCTCACAGCATGCATCTGCCGACGTGGAGAGGATGGTTCTTGGGAACAAATGTGACGTCAACGATAAGCGTCAGGTGTCCAAAGACAGAGGAGAAAAGGTGATTTGATGAACCTGAGAACTTGATGAAAGTTCACTCGAACTGTAGTGTCTTTGTCAACTTTGTCTTTACTCTTCACTGGCACAAATCCTGCTTCTGTTTTTCATGCTTCCAGCTGGCACTGGAGTACGGTATCAAGTTTATGGAGACAAGTGCAAAGGCAAACATCAATGTTGAAAATGTAAGTATAGAATAGTCTTCAATGTCTGTGTGACTTGGGTTAGGAGAGAGTTCTTTGCAGAACCAGATTCTAACCTCGCTTTTATGCCTAAAAGCAAATCTTAGCTCTCGGACCATTAAAAAACAGCTACATCCAGAGTTAATTGCACTGCCCCTCCAAAAATTCAGAGTGTGCCTCACATCTAGTATGGTTGTTAATTCTAATTTGGTTAGTTCCTCAGAATCTTAAAAAAACACAGTCTGTAGAAAAGGTGTTGGTTCCTGATCAAGACAGGGGAAGCACCGGTCTGTGTGACATATAAATACTGCATAGCATTCAAATTCTTCTCCATGGTTCCTCCATTTCTTTTACTCTTTTTGTCTATTCACACTTCTTTTTATTTCACACACACACAAGTCACCTGTCATGCTTTGCAGTACAGATTAAAACAGGGGTCTCAAACTTGCAGCTCATTAACTTTTTGCGTCCCCCACCTTGATGTGAAAGTTGAATTTATAGATTTATTTTACAGACTCCTTCTGGTTTGGTGTTGTATTGCACAGATTTTTGGGAAACTGATTTTTTTTATCAAATGTTTTCTTTTGTATTGAACACTGAAAGCTGATGTGGTCCTTCGGTGAAATCATAGTCTGAGTGGTGAGTTAGGGTCATTTGAGTTTGAGACACTGCATTAAGAGGATCTGCGTACTTGGCAGAGACCTGGTTAAATCATGTTTTTTTTCTGTCAGGGTTTAAAATCATCATCATCCTGTGTTCTGCTCCATTGTCCTGACCTGATTTTACAGAGTTTATTTTTTCATATGTACAGGCCTTTCTAACCCTGGCCAGAGACATCAAAGCAAAAATGGACAAGAAGCTGGTGAGATCATAGAAATTGGACATAACAAAGCTTTGCTCGTATTTTTTTTTTACATTGTTTGTAACATTGTGTGTTTTTTTTTTTGTCATGCTTGTGTGTTGCAGGAGGGCAACAACCCTCAGGGCAGTAGTCAAGGAGTAAAGATTACAGAACAGCCCAAGAAGAGCAGTTTCTTCCGCTGTACACTCCTGTGAGAAGACCAGAGTGTTGGCATCCACTATCGCCTTAACTGTGTGTCCCCCACTGGATAGAACTGGACAGAGCAAACTCTGATATCCACCACTTTTGTCTCACTCCATTTTCCTCCTTCTGACCTTCTTCCTGGTATGTCCTGTGATTATTTACTGGGATCAACAAAATGCATGTCTACCTTATGCCGCCAGTCCACAGTGGCCTCTGTTATCTTTTTTTTTTTTTTACAATTTATTTTCTGGACATTTGGATCTCATTTACTCTTCTACGCAACATTTATTGTCTTCTTAAATGATCAAACTTACAACTTACATACCACCAGAGGCCAAGAGAGCCCCTTGGAAACGTATTTATTATGTCAATATCTCTAAAATGAGTCTGTTTTCCAGATAATCATCTTCCGTCTAATTTCATCAGATGATGCTAGCTGCGATGTACCTATGGTGATCCATGTACAATCCCATTTTTCTCACCATTATATCAATGACTCCGTGATCCAGGTGTCTGTGTGTTTACATTGGGTTACAGCGGCATCATATCAACATTTTCAGAGTTTACAGACTATCATTCCCGCTGATCTTGTCGTTTCTTTGGTAAAGCTGTAGGTGTTGACTTTTGCATAAAAACTATATCCAAAATTAATTTTTTTTTCCAATTAAAATTAAAAGAACATTTTTTAAACAAGTGGCATTGAGTGGAGTGTGCCAAGTAATGTAGGTAGAACAAAATAAAAATAAAAAGCACCCATGTCACCTCCCACCCACAGCTAGGGGATGACAATGAAACTCAGTATTCTTTCACACCTCCATCTCACCACTTGTTACACTGTGGTTTAAAATTTTTCTCATGTTTTGGGTCTGGGTTTTAACCCCTTAGTGCCCATTCATGTTGCATTATACTTGTAAAGATATTTGGATTTTTTTTTTTTAAGGTTAAACATCATAAAACTCAATAGTTTGGTAACAGAAGTCAGTCTAAGGTAAACATTTCCTTACCCGCAGTGCTGGATGATCATAACTGATAAATCTGTGTTGCCACTGCATAATATTCTCTTTGTTTAGGAAAAAGATTTTTAACATTTACACGGTTCATTCGATTAGTGACATCCAGAATTTAAAGGTAAATGCAGCTTTACTTTCATACAGAAACATTCCATCCACTTCTTTTTCCAACTACTTTTATGTGCAATGTAGTATACATGGAGTCAACCTTTCTCATGTTTGCAGCAGGGCCAGAGAAACTGTTGTTTTCCTCAATTAATGCGCTTCCAAAAATTCCAATAGCAATACCGAACAGTAACACCTGGAGGCATTGAAGTTTCACAGCAGTGGCATTAGACAAATCACAGTGACAATAATGACCATTCAGTTATTTCTTATGTACTTTTTCTAGTCATCAGTTCCAATGGGGGAACATGGACAAAACTGTTTTTCTGGGCCTTGGAGAGGGGCTGTGCTGTAGCAGTATTTATGGAGTAAAACAAAACAGCACCGAATGACAAAGTGCCCTTTTATGTTCTTATTGATTATGCACTTTTCTTTTGTTCTGTCTGTAAAAAAAAAAAAAGAAAGTTCTTAACATGTGTTGACTGTTTGTTGCAAGTCTTAACTGAAAGGAAAGAATATTCATCCTCAGCTTTTCCTGTTCTCTACCTGGGTTTTCCAAAAACGTCTGAGCACTGACATTGCCTATGATTTAAAGATGTAATTTCATTCTTATTAATTGAATTTATTCCTTTTTCAACATATTGTATGCATTTGCAACCCTCCCAGTGTATTTGGGATCCTTGATGCCCCTCCCCTCCATTTAGTGAGCCCCTTTTCCTCAGCAAGTTCTTCTTCCCCCTTTTTTTCCCAGTTATATCTTTCTTTTTTTGCCCGAGTATCATAGCCATCTGAATTCTTCTATGTTCTACAATGTGAAGCACATCCTTGAAGCATTGCACATTTTCAATGAGCTTTAATTGAGATGCTGAGAGTGCATATGTTCCTAACCTTTCTAAACTAATATTTATCACTTCAAATTCTGGTAACATGTTGAACCAGTTCAGATGCTAGAACAGAAAAATAATCTAAAATCACAGTCCTAGAATCAGATCTTCGGCGTCCTTAATTTTACTTAACAAGTATCCTCATCTTCATGAATATATACCTGTAACAAGTACAGCTGAACTACTGCAAGTAGTTTGACTGAACTGGTTAACTAGTCCAGTCTTGGCACTCTTTGGTCCAGCTTTTTTTGCGTGTAATAATTGCAGTTTTTAGCCTTAGGTTTGTCTTAAATTTGGTTTGTCTCGGTTGTTTTGTTCAGATTTTTGGTCCCATTTTAAATCTATCAGTTTTCAGTCGACAGCAGTTTCAGCAGACACTTAAAGTTGGAATTTCCTGGCTGAATATTCATGATTTCAGTCATGAAACAATGCAATCATTTCAGCCGCTGCAAATAAGATCTACAATGATTGTACTGTTGTTGCGTTTTGCTATCGATCTACTTCTTCTGTGGATTCAAAACAAGTTTGATTTATTAAAAGAGACATTCTTAAAGAAAAGTTAATACTGATATTTCCACCATATATTATTGGACTTTCATGTACATTAAATATGCAACACAATGTCAGTGAACTGTACCTGAGCAAGTGTTTGGTTATGTTTGGTGTTTTACTTTTGGGTTGTCCTAAGGAAGTCTACAGAGTTTGTGGCTTTTCTTCAGAAACCACTTTATATGAGCATGAGAGTTTCTATTCAGAAGACCATTCTGAAGGATAATATACATATATGATAGTATTATATTTTTCTTAACTGATGGAATATGGAGGACCTGAATTTATAGGAAATAAACATTTGAATTATGCAACTTCTTCATCCCTTCGGCTGTTTTTTTATCTAAGGTATTAAAATAATAAACCATTTCACGGTATTTTTATGTATATTGTCTTCAAACCGGTATAAATAATATAAAGTCTGTTTTGTTTGGATAATAGTAAACACTGATACACAGCTCTGACATTAAGAATGAGACAAATATAGAATCAATAGATAAAAAGCCTGACACCTATAACCAAGTCCAATCGGATAAAACACAGTATAAATCAACACGGCTACAACAGGACTTCCTCACTCTTCCTCAACATCCTGTATTCTACTCCACCTCTTCCTGCAGCTATAACCCCGACAACTGAATACCCATGATGCATAACCCAGGATTTTCCCCTAATACAGTAATGGCGCGAAATCAGTCAAACAAATAACAAAATCTTTGTAATTGAATTAGCTCAATCAGTCCACTGACTTTCATTCACCTATTTTAATAATAAAACAATAGCATTAGTGGAAGTGTCAATCCCATGACCTTCATACAGATAATTCTTATTCATTGACCAGTAACCCAGTCGTCAACCTCCAAACGCTGCTGATCTGACTGTTTTATAGTTTTGTCGAAGGCCATTATCTATACACTTGTTACAAATATATTTTTCTTTCTCAAGTTTAATGCATACTCAGCTTCTGTCAATGACTATTAAGATAAAATAGAACAGTGTGTAGACAGGTGATATAACCAACTATTTGTCCAGCTTCTTGTTCTTCTTTGGCTTGCCCCTTTTTTCAGGTGTTGCCACAGTGAGTCAGCAATTTCCATCCAACCCTGTCCTCTGCATCCTCAACTGACTCTTCAACCGCATCCATAAATCTTCAGATGTGTATAAGAGACAGGCATCATCTATTGTGCACAGTGTGCGTACTCGTCGCCTGCGGATTGAAGATACAGAGCGGCGGCAAACATCCTCCCAACATGCCTGCGTCTGTCGGCCTAAAATGAATAGTGCAGAGCGAGCAGAAGACTTTGTCCCCGAGATTAAAATAACTGTCCAACAAACACGTTTTAGCGCCACACAAACTCATCCTCGCAGGGATACTCCACATGCACCCTGCGGGTGTCCTGAGTCAGAGTGAATACAGTCAATGGCACGAGGCAAGAGTTAACACAAGGACAACGAAGGTCTTTCTAAAAAAAAAAAAGGAAAGAAAAAAAAAT
>JAFBJS010000240.1:19239-42247 GCA_016785265.1 Paraplagusia blochii | reverse complement strand
CTCTCGCTTTTTCTCCAAACCTTCCTGTCTGTGTTGTCCCTCTAATATCCTCATTCCTGATCTTGTCCATCCTTGTTTCTCCTGAAGAGAATCTCAGCATCTTTAACTCCTCCACCTCCAGCTCTGCCTCTTGTCTTCTACCTATTCCTAGTGTCTCTAATCCATCCATCATGGCTGGTCTCACAACTGTCCCGTAAACCTTTCCCGTCACCTTAGCTGACTCTCTTCTATTACATCACAGTTCTGACACCTTTCTCCTCTGTACAGCAAAATTGATAAACTACAAGTATTGTATATACTGTACACATGTTATGTGATGGACAAAGAGTATCTAGATTTTTCCATCTCAAATAGCATTATGCATTTTCTGTCTTTTGCAGGTGCTTTGGTCTTAAACAAAAAAAAAACAACAAACAACTCAACCTGAGGTGTAGTCATAACAGTAATGCGATATTATAAAGTTGCATGCATTTTTTACTACCAGTTGTAGACAGTAAAGTGTGCATTCAGTGAAGTTAGCAGCACATCAGGTCAAACCTGAATGTTAGGACTATTCCTGTAACATCAGATAAAAGCTGCTGTTGCTGCTGAATGCGATTTTCCTGCAGTATAAGTGTTTGCATATTTACGTGTGACAAAAAGACTGACTTCCTTGTTACTGAAACACAGAAACAAAAAAACATATAAAAAAATCAGCACACTATACTATAAATGTATAAATTTTAAGTTTTATTAAAAAATTATATCTATCTATCTATATATATATATATATATATATATATATATATATATATACATAGTGGAGTTGTTTCAGTTCTCTACATTGTTTGGTACTGGTGTCCATTCAGGACATGAGGACAGCCTCATGAATAAATGAAACACATTGTGACCTAAATATTAGGGAAGGAGAAGAGAATCAGATTACTTGCGGTCACTTCCTTATGCCAGTGACAATTTCTAGGTTCAGTATTAACAGTTATGTTCCTGATATTGTTTGTTTACATACATATAAAAGTTGCTGGTTGGTTGGTCAAAAGATAAGGATAATATTTGACTAATACTTTCTTTCAGATCCATTATCATTACCTCTCAAAATCATGAGATGTCAAATTAGTCCCAATATTCATCTAATCTGTACCTTTTTTCATGTTATTCAACTGTTATTGCAGGACTATGAGCTTGTTGTTTCATCCTGGTACATCAAAAGCAAACTAAAATATAATATATATATATATAAATATAATGGCAGCAGTGGTGGACAAGTGGTTAGGGCACTGTCCTTACCCACATACCTATTAGTTATGGGAAGGCTCACAGTATGGCACGGTGTGGTTTGCGTGGCAGTCGTGAAGACTACTGCCCTTCTGACCCAAAATAATATTAACAATATACTGTAATAGTTGGATTTCAATGAGCCAGTACAACCAACCCATGTGATATATGAGTCAGATATAAAACATGTTCAGCTTGTTTGTTAATATACTGTAGGTCTTTCAGTTTAGGTAGATTATTTATGCTCATTTGAATAGCTGCTCCGAAGACAAAGTTTGTGGGCAAACAAGATATTAATTCAGATGTATTTACATGGATGCTTTATAACTATGGATGGCTGTCAGTCCATATGGACTGCACAACACAAAAAGACATTGACACAGGGTTCTGCTGCCTGTTGCTGTGGGTGTTGTTTCCCCTGTGAAGGCAGGACACAGTATTGTCTCCGCCCACAGTCAGATCTCGTCAGGTCAGTGTGTCTGGCTGTGACATCAGTGCAAGGTGAACGAGACAAAACGCAGGTGAGTTTTCTTCTTCTATAAGCTCAGTATAGAAATAGTGTTTATCTATAGAAATTAGATTTCCACTAGATTTTCTAGCTGTTGTGTCCAATACACTCTTATATAGAAGCATGTGTTTCGATTAAAAGTCCACTATGATGATGCACTTTTCCATCCACTGAGCTGAAGAATCTTGAAAAAGCTCTTGAATGAGAGGTGAAACGTTTTTCAAAAAAACTATTGTCCAGTTGCCTAACTTAACTCTTTAACCTCTGCTTTTGCTTTTTTAGATGATTTCTTTATAGGTAAGACGGACTGAACACAATAATTTCTGAGACAATGGATGGATGTAATGGCATCATCCCAGAATGGTTCCATGGAGCCATTTCCAGAAAGTAAGACTGATATGGTTACATTATCACAATCATGGAGTGTTTAGTGAAGAAGAATCCATCCATACAATAGAGAGTTTGATTAGGCTTAACTGTTCAGTTGTGTAATTAAATTTAACATGGTCAAAACACAAATATATCTACATTGTTTTATTTTTTTTTACCTTACGACTTGCTAATTCAATTTGTTTTTCTGCATCTCTTATTACAAATCACAATTTTTATCAAATGGTGGTCCTGTGCAATTAGAATCAAAATTAATATTGAAATGCGGCAGCAGTGACTTACCATTTAAGAAAGCAGACTTGGGTAATTCTTCAGGTTCGAATCTACCAGCTGCCACTGAGGTTCTCTGAGCGTAGCACAGTCCCAGCCCACATAACACAGAGGAAGGCTCACAGTATCGAGCAATGTGATTTGGGTGGCAGTCGTGGAAACTGCTGCCCCTTAGACCTGGTAATGCATGAATGAATGAATATGAATTATTTTTAACAAAAGAAAGAAATTATAAATCAATACTGTGTACAACCAATGTCGTACTGTGTTATATAAACAATACAAAGTAGAATACTACATGGGTCTCAAACTCAGGGCTTGTGGGCCATTTGCAGCCTGTGGAATGATATTTTGCGGCCCCCTACAATGATGTGAAAGTTGAATTTATTGTAATATTTTATATATTTGTTCTCCTGATTTCTTTCTTTCTCCTTTCTGCCATTGTGACGTTATGATTCACACCACAGTACACAACAAACTTTGGACTTACTTTGCATTTGAACCGGGGGCCTTGCTGACCCAAGTCCACTTTTTTAACCACTAGGCCACCAACTGCCCTTTTATGGTAAATCCTATAGTTCTCAATACCCTGATCCACAATCTCTTTCTGGTTCAGTGTTGTATTACACAGAATCTATGGGAAACTGATTTTTTATATAATTTTTTTCTTTTTATTGGACACTGAAAGTCGACGTGACCCTTCAGTAACATTATAGTGTGGGTGGTGGCCTTCAACTTAAGTTTGAGACCCTTGTTTTACATATACCATTAAAAACAAAACCTAATATAATGCATTTTATTGGAATTTGATTTAGAATGACAAAAGACTAATATAGTAATACTAAACTTCTACTAATACTAAATATTTTTTAGCAGAATCTCTTCTGATTTGGTTCTAGACAATTTAGGTGACCTCGTTCACTTTCCATGCGACCTTCATTGGGATACAACCCATAGATTGGAATATTGTGTTACTAAATACTAAATAATAATACAAAAAAATACTAAATGATAGTAGATACTATACAGCATGACTATTGGTAACAAACTATGCCTTTTTGTTGCAGTGTGGCTGAGGAACGGCTAATGGCCCATTCTCCAGGTAACTTTCTGATCAGAGTTAGCGAGAGCAGGGCTGGCTACACTCTGTCTTATCGGTGAGTTTTTAACAGATAATGTTGAATGTGTTGTTTTATCATTTGACTCATTCTTAAAGTTTAAGTTCTGTGAACCTCTTCCCTCAGAGCCAGTGACCGCTGCAGACACTTTATGATTGACATACTGGAGGATGGTCATTATGTCATAGTAGGGGAGACTATAACCCATCAGTACCTGCAGGACCTCATAGACTTTCATCGTAAAACTCCCATCATGCCTTTCAATGAGGTGTTGACGGTTGTGTGTAAACAAGTAAGGAAATACAAGAACTTAGTAAAATTAATTTTTCTAATATGTCTTTCTCTTTCAATCTATCACATAGTGGAGTCTGAGTCTTTTCAGTTTCTGCCTGTTTGTATTGTGCATGTATGAATTTAGAGTTCAGAGAAAAATGTGTTTTATCCATATTGAAAACCATTTTCTAAATTTTTCTCACGTCAGTCCTCAAAGGACACGATCAGCTATTCGGAGCTTGTTTTCACCCAAAGACATACGAAATCCAGTGAAAGTTTGCCACCGACCCACCCAGAACAACCAAGATGGACAAGCAACCAATCACAGGAGGAGCTCCCACCACAACTCCCTTATCGGCAGCGGATTGTCAACTCTGCAGCTCTACATCCAAGCAGCAATCAAAGCAGACTTTACCCATCCTTGGAGGAGAAGGTAATGTTGTTAAAACTACAGATTACAATTAACACATACTTAATACTCTGTTGATAAAATAAAGAAAGTCCTTTGTGTACTCTCCCCTCTTTTTAAGTCTGTCTCATGGAATTGGAACACCTCCATTGGAACACCTCCAGCCAATCGGCCTCCTGAAATCCCAGCTAGGATCTTTACACCTTCAACAGAGGAAAACCAAGCATGTTCCCGGACCGTCCCTGCTCCTGGGATTGCCCACATATCCGGAGACACGGATCAATCTACAAAGAGATCCGATGTGAAGAGTCGTGCAGCACTCGGTCTGAAGAATTTGAAGAAAAAGTTTCTCAAAAGAAGCCCTTCACAGGAGCATACGTATTCAGAAATTACAGAGACACACGGCGATAATAACTACCAGGAGGTCGCACCAGTTTATGGTACTTCACATGTTGGGACATTAGAAGATGGAGTCATGCTCTATGAGTACCTGAAACCTCCTCCCTTTGCCCCAGGATACTGAAAACTTAAAGAAGTAAGAAAATGTTATAATTCTTAAGCATTGTACCGTTACCAAATGTTTATAAATGTACGCACTGACTAAGACCTGGCTTTCAATACACCAGCAGCTGCTCTGACAGCAAAGAAATTGAAGGCAAAAAACCCAGATCCTTGTTGAACTTGTTTCTCCAGTTGATATTTGTGAGAGATACTGGTACCTGATGATTGTTACAGACAGCAGGTCTGTTCTCTTTGTCATCACATTTGGTTCATGTGAGTCAAAATATTGTTTTATCTGGCAGGAAAAATAATAAACTACGACTCCACTAGTGGCATGATGTTATCTCTGTATTTGCATGATCTCACGCGTGTGTCAGTTTGTCATCAAACAAACTGACACACAACTGACTGCAACTGATGTCACCTGATGAAACGAGCTGCAGTCCTCCATTAACACGCATAGTTTTTACATTTTCAATGGGAAAAATAACTTCTTCAACCTTAAATTGCAACAACAACAATAATAGTAAGAAGTTTCCAGGGTACAGTGAGTCAGTGCTCTGTTGTGTAGGTTTTTCAGGTATTATTTAGTTAATTATACATTATTAGTCTTAATTGCAGCAAATGTAAAAAATGTTGTAGTACAGCATAAGGATAATCACAGACCCTGGACGGAATTTACAGTAAGTTAATATCTGGTGTGGGGCCTGAGGCCAGTATGCAAAAAAAAGTTCGCACATCAGTCATGTCACTGTACATAGACATTTCATTTTTACTAGGAAACCTATTTTGAATAATGTTAATAAATAACTCATACGATGACTTCGTGTTATTTTTTTTGTCCTACATATTCCCTTTTTACTTCCTATAACTGACTAAAAATGTCAGAATCACCAACTGGTGAGCTCAATAGATTTTAAAGTATATATATTCAAAATATTTTATATATTCTTTAATTAAGAAATCCTTTAATTTTATAGTGAACTGAATATATCTGAAAAAAAAATCCCCTGTCAAGTTAATTAAAATAATGGAAGCAGCCATGTTGCTGGCAGTTCTCACCAATCAGCTACTCCATTGGTCCAGCACACGTGCGTCAAACTCAGGCCCGGGGACCAAATCTTGGCCACAGGGTCAATATATTTGGCCAGCGAGATCTTTTTGATTGTCTACTAGAGTTGGTCCACTAGTAAATAGTAAAATTCTAGTATTAGAAAATTTTTATTGTGGGCTGTGAAAAGCTACAGATAATGTTGATTTTGAGTTGTTCAATACAAAAAATGTAAGTTTATTTCCATAGAAAAAAAATCAACATCATATACAGCATATACTGCGAAGAAATCATGAGCAATTGCTGTCAATTTGTGGATAACTATTAAGTTTGTCTTTGTCCCAGTTTTTAATTTTGGTCGTCTGTGAATTTGAGTTCGACACCTGTGGTCTAGCCGGATCACTTGTTGAACCGTGCTGATGCTAACGTGTGCCAATATCTCATTCTGTCAATTTTAACATCCATGTTTACATTTGTAAAACTTGAAATTGTGTAGTTTGCAGATGTTAAAGGCTTATGAAATGATGATAGACTTCATCGTATGGCCTACAAACCATGAGGGCAACCATCTAGCTCATAATACAACACAAACCCTTGTGTTATTAAGGTTTAATATTAGGAATAAAAATAAAAAAAAGTAGCCATTAACTGACAATTGATACTATTAAAATATTTAATGTTACTGGAAACATTATTTTTTTGGTCTAGGCATATTGAGTAAAGCTAGCCTGCTTATAACTACAGTTAAAATGTAACACTACAGTATCATTTTGAAATAAATAAACCCAGCATAAATGTAACTAAGTTTGTCTTAATGAAATTGTAAATCTTGTATATATTGTTTCAATGTAAGCGTGCACTTAACTGCGTATGTTCTTTATAGACGTTTGTTATTAATTGTTTCTGTTGTAGCATACTTTCACTCAATAATTGCTTCCTTATAAGGAAGATACAGTTGTTCAGAAGCGTCACCGTTCCCCCTAATCATTGGGCGATGGCTCGTAGGTAAACGCCGCCCTCCTTGGTTGCCCTGGAACAACAAAACATGCAGACCTGTTTGGACTGGAAGCGTAAGTGACGTCATGCAGAAAGTCGCTGGTTTTATCCAAGGATCAGCCCGGCGGTACTCACGTGAAGAACTGGGAAGTTCTACAATCGTTTTCTGTACTTTACTTTACGTTATTCAATTCGAGACTCCTGCGTTTTATCCTCTTTAGTAAATAATCCAGTAACACCATGTCGTACATTCCTGGGCAGCCCATGACTGCTGTTGCGGTAAGTTTGTGAGAGAGCGGAGCACTTCTCAGCTAGACGCTATTGTTTAGCGGTGTGACCATTAACATTGCTGGTGCCATTTTTTTTTACAGCTGTTCAAGTCAAATTAGTTAACATGAACTATATGTTATTAGTTCACTGTCTTCTAAGACAACACCTTAATTTTATCAAAATTACATTATAGTAACCAAATGGGCGTCACCGCTCTGTTTCTTCCTGGTTTTTTGGACAGGCAATGACTAATGTATCCATCGTTCTGCAGCTGTCCACAGACTTGACTAGGGCGAAGCTTTCTGTAGGATGTCCACGAAGTAACACGGTGGCAGCTTATACTTGTGTAAAATATGTTCTGGTACTTTATGGTGTTTTTTTTTTTTTTTGCTGTCGATTCAATTAAAGCAATGAGAATCGAGCTTTGCAAATTAAAAGCAAATGTCTCTTTAAAAGAATTGTTTCACAGCCTTAATATATGCAGTTTGTTTCTATTTGTCAGAATAACATACTATTTTGTAATAGCTGATTCGTCACTCTGTCAGTCGTATTGTGGTGTGTAGGAAAACACTGACATATCCCATTCGAAGCTCACAGGCTCCATAGCTCAGGGGTTAGAGCACTGGTCTTGTAAACCAGGGGTCGCGAGTTCAAATCTCGCTGGGGCCTTTGTCATCACCTTTTGATCTCATTGTCTTGTAGTGAAACTGACACAGTCAAGCCTATAATATGTTTATTCAAACTTTGTTTGTTGTATATAACGAATAATTTGATCATTTTTTGACTTTTTCCACCATAATATTGAGTAAGTATTACAGTATATGATTGTGATCATAAAAAACTTACTCGAACCTGAGATGCTAATCCTCAGTTAGTGAAGTCCCACTTATATGATTTTTGATTTATCCAATATAAAAACCATCAAGGTATGATATTCAGAGGTTAGAATGATGACTACAGTGACCTGGACCAAGTTTTTGTGAACGCTGATTATTCAGGCGTGACATAGTTCTTGTCTTTTACACTCTTCCCTGGAAAAAAAAGGAGTGTCTAAAAGTCCTGAGTGAGTGTCTAATGGAGACACTGCAGTTGTTAATGTCGGCACTCCTCATTTAATTCACCACACTACAGAGGGACTGGCTGCTCATTCATCACCACGCACAGAAAAACCTTTGTGCCTAGTGTGGTGTAATGAGTCCTTGTGCCAGAGCTGTACATCCATCTGTTCTCAAGAGTCTGCAGCTGCTTGTCATCGTCATTGAACAAATTCTTCTCAAATTTTAGGTTTAGTCCCTCTAGAGTAGCATCTCAAATCCAGAATCCAGGTATTTTGCTGAAAATAAAGTAAAATGTACACCATTAAAAGTGGCTTAACCATCTGGAACTGTACAGGGACAATTCAATTAAAATGAGTTAGTAACAGTCAGTTTATTTATTTTTTAGTGAATCACATGTCTTACACAGCCCTAGCATTAAAACAATTAAGACTCAGGAGAGGTCTAAACATTTCCTGACTTTTCTCTGTTACAGGGCATTTGACATGCACTTCATCAGTGATTAAAAAAAGACACGTCTTAATTTCAATTCTTATTTCAAACAGCAAAGAATTGAAATCCAGAAATTGCGACAAGGAGATCATCTGATCCTGGGCTTCAGCATTGGTGGAGGGATAGACCAGGATCCTGGACAGAATCCTTTCTCTGAGGACAAAACAGACAAGGTAATTTAGGCCCAGCCCTAAAATAATATTTAAATGATAATGACTATTATTGTTGTTGTTAATAAACCAGCCACTAGGGCCACAGCCATTGTTTTTTTATGTGAGTGTGAACCCAGAATAAATGTTGAGGTTTGCACCAAAAAGGGTTTCCAGGGTAAAACATTGCAAAATTTGACGGTGCTGCTCAAGTAAATAATATATATATATATTTTAATAAATACATATGTTATTCTACTGTGTCGCTGTTGTCTTTAGGGTATCTACGTGACCAGGATAACACCAGGCGGACCAGCAGATGTCGCTGGCTTGGTAATGGGAGATAAAATCCTGCAGGTGTGTAATATAATGGAGTGTTGGTCTAAATCCACAAGAGGGCACTAGGTTTTCACGAAAGAGCTCAGAGCAGCAGGACCTCTGATCATGTTGTCATCTGTGTGCAATCATGTCACGTGATCTGTGTTCAAACGAACTAGTTTAGATCAAATGGGCCGGAACGTTCTGCAACCAAATTACTTTTGTGTCTCAGGTGAACGGCTGGGATATGACCATGGTGACCCACGACCAGGCTCGCAAAAGACTGACAAAGAAAAAGGAGGACGTGGTGAGACTTCTGGTGACCAGGAAGTCTCTGGAAGAAGCTGTCAAACACTCCATGAACCACTAACCCTGACAGTGATGCTGGACTACTGTGCAGTCACAGAGGACTGAACATCCATGTGGGATCCCACCAATCCAGACGACCATTCTGCAGTGGCCTTTATAAGCAGGTTAATGTGAAACTACCACACGCCAAAGACATCAAACAGTGTTAAGTCAAAAACCTCAAATGCTGCACAAATCATTGTAGAAAGGCTCCTTTTTTATATTCAAAGTTTTACAACTTTACATTCTCTGTATTCCAAAAATAACTGACAACAAATGTACATTTACGACTTATTTTTTTTAGTAATTTCAGGACAAATGTGTACGATCTAACACCATTGGACACAGACATTGATGTCAGCTCACCACTTCACCACTAGGTGCTGTTCAATCCACACAATGTGGAATTAAATAATATATTTTTTTCAACAACAACCACTATTACATATTAAAAATATCATTTTTTTTGTAACAATTGCTCAGACAGACCAAGGCAAAGCAAAAGTTCCAAGACCCGCAGTTTCATTAGTATTTAAAGAGCAGATTATTCCTGTTAGTTTTGATTATGCATGCATGCATTTTAAACCTTTTTTTATAAATACTGCAATATTTTACAATAGTCTTCAAAATGATAATGCTTTTCTTTTCCATGCATTGTTTTATGTCTTCTTGAAAATAAGTTTAATTCTCCTCATAATGAAACTATGTAAAATAGCACTGAGCAAAGGGGCACTTTTTAACAAATGAATCATCATGAAACCTCTATAAGAAAATAAATGATAAAAATTACATTTCTGCTGACACAGAATCAATAATGTAAACACAGAGCATCATGCTGTATCAACAATGAGAGATATAAGAGTCAACATTCCTGCAGTGTAAACAACACTACATACAACTTTCAAAACATACAAACAAATTGTGTTTAAGGTATTGATTTCAGTGATGTTTGATTCCTTTTTTCTGTTTCATTGCTGAAAACTAATTCTACCGTTAACATGGTGAACATGAATGTAATTTTTTTGGAGGAAAAAATAATATGAATAAAAATCAAGATTATACCAGGCTGAAAAAAAAAAGATTTTTTTCATCCAATCAAATAATTTTGATTACTCTTTGTGTCAAACAGGGCAGTGTTCTCCAACCTTTTTTTGCACCACGGTCTGGTTAAATGCTCGTACTATTTTAACGCACTAGTCTTTAGGTTGTGGCATATAAATACCCCTTATTAAAAGTATTTTTCTGGTGTTCTGAAATATTTTCCTACCTATAAAATCTTCCTACCCAAAAGAAGAACTGTGCATGCACACAACAAGGGTTTCCCAAGTGCACACAGCCTATCTCACAAGGTGAGAATCTTGTATCAATGCCTTTGCGTCATTTTGAGATCATTGTTGTCTTCACTGAAAAAATATTTCCTAATCAAATATAGTTGCATTATTGATGATGGAATCCTAGCCATTCTATTGGTCAGTTCTTTTGTTGATATGGGTATGGATCAAGTGGAAGTAATAGCCAGATGGGGCCAAAAAGAAACATTATTTCTATGCGGCCCGGCACCAATTATCCCACGTATCGGTCCCCGTCCCGGGGCTTGGGAACCACTGAACAAGAGAAGTTACAGCCATTTAGAAGCCTTTTAGAACTGAATGTTCGGAAATTGATTATTAGACTTTTGCTTAAGTCAACAACCATTCTGGCTCCAATTTTACCAAAATGTTCTCATATGAAAGAAAGGAAACTAAATTCTAATTTTGTTAAAGCCACACCTTTAACTTTGGTCCCCACTGTGCAGGGTCTTTTTTTTATATCACTGGCTGCAGTTTCATGTTCCCAGTTATGAAGCAAACATCTGACATTTCAAAGCAAAGAATCTATTCTCTGACCTTTCTGTGGTCACCGAGGCATTTTGATGGAAGGCCTTTTCCCACTTTCATCTCCTAAATATGTGCCTGTAACCGATCACTGTTGCTGCATGAGAACATGGGGAATAAAGTGGTCCACCATTAATCAAAATAATAAACGCCACTGCAAAAGAATGGGGGGAAAATAAGAACCACATTTTCTATGTAGTTACTGATTTTTGAAAAACAAAGTCAGGATCGTGTCTTCCTGAAGAAGTATGCAACATAATTAACAACACATAAGGACATCTTTGGGCTTTGTATATTTTGCGGACAGAGGCTTTAAGGCTGGACTTGCTGAGTAATGACATCTTTGTTCTTAAAATACCAGGTGAGCCTGTCACACCAGTGGAGAGGTCAACAACACAGTGCTAAAATAAACCTCCCCTATGAGAAATAATTGATGAAGCTGATCTCTGTGTGTGTCTGGCCCAGTAGTCTGCAGTTTAAAACTTCCACCCTTGCTACAGGGTTTAAAAACCATCTAATATTCACAAAAAAAAATGCACACAGTAGATGAATTCTGGATGACGTCACTGTAGTGTGTGTCCGTGACACAGTAGGAAACAGGCTTCAGTCCCTTTGCCTGAGGATCATCCCAACATTATAGATGTGACGAGACAGTGAAGTGTTCCCAAATACAGCGTCAGACTCACAAACCAGTGTCCTCTCACCAATTCCACAACATTAACACATTCCACGTTGCTAGGTAACTAATGGACGGCTTTAAGTGGAAGCTGCAACGTGCCAATTTCATCGTAGGTGGCGCCATATGTTATAATTTAATAAACTATGAACAAAATAGTCTTATCTCTACTTGTTCTCAGAGTACATAGAATACATTTTTTGCGTATAAGTTTTCAGTTACCAAGAACAATGATTCTAGTACAAACAGAATAAAAAAAATTGCATCTTCAGCATTTAATTATGACAATCAACAACAGATTAACTGATTAACATTCCTTCTGCAGGAAGGAATGTTAATGCAGAATGTTTACAATCCCTAAGTGTGGATCATACATGATCCATGCCTCCCACGTGTGGCAGGATAATTATGTTACCATGGCGACACAAGCCTCTCTCTCTCATCACTTTGTTCTACAGCAGATTGGAAACTAGAGGGAAGTCCATGCCGTCGTACTCTACATCCTTCCTCGGTTGAGAAGATAAATGGATGTCGATGGCCAAGAAGTGAACACTAATTCAGAAAACAGTTTGTTTTTTAATGAGGATTGATCTGATTACAGAGCCCAGTCACAGTCTGTTGAAGACACTGTGTTCTTGTCACCTTCCAGGGCAAATACTTGCAGGTATGAGACAGTCCAAATGTCATAGAACAGGCATAAGCAAACTAAGGCCTGCGGACCAGATGTGGGCCGTTTAACTTTGCAATCCAGTCCTCCAAACTTGTCCAAATTATATATTTGCTCTGTTTTGTGAATTATTTTCTTTCTTTTGTATTTCTGATTATATGCCCACATTTTCTGTATATATTACATACAGCAGACTGAAAATATTATATTAGCATTTTATCCGTTACCCTGACTTTTATATGTCATTTATTTTAGTGGACAGTCTGTCTTTCTGCTCCTCAGTTGGCCCCCATGTCCAATTTTAGAAGTAATCCTGGCCCACTACACCGAAGGTTTGCCTATAGCTGCTACAGTTAGAGCATACATTTTCCAGATAATTATTCATTGTTATATAAAAGCTATAATCTTTGAAGGTGGTATGAATCAATATCAATGTGGCGAACAAAGAAGAAGTGCATCTAACTAAAAAAAGATAATCATCTGGACCATGTTGAAAAAGAAGATCTTATAAAGAATCCACAAGAATGTTTGCAGGGAATGTTATGTTATTTAAATACATGAGATACTGTCATGAACTAATTGTAATTTTCTTCCCTCAACATTTTTTTTCCTGTTTCAAACTTGTGTTGAGTCATAAAAGTCATATGAGAATCACAGCTGACTTGACAAAGTTGATCAGAATAGTTTACACACCTGCTGTGTTTGAATAATACAATCAAAACCAAGGAATGATAGAGTTACGTCCATGTATGTTGCAGCATCAGTATTTTCCTCAATGGTGTGAGTTTTACAAATCTGTCAATTGTAATGTTTCAAGTTTCCAGGTGAATCATGGATTCTTGGAATATGTGAATGGATGAACCTTAAGCGTCACTGTCAAGCAACTGGACATTTGGAAGTTTCTCATTTCCCTTCTTATCCTGCTTCACTTCTGGACTTCAGAATTCAACACAACAAGACCTCTATTTATGCTGTCAGTTTTTAAAAACTGTAAATCTACATCCTCTCTACAACTCTCCCACTTTATCTAGATTTTCTCTTTTCTCTCCACTTAACACTTTTTTCTGTTGAATGCATGTCAGTGAAATACGCACGTGATGAGTAGGTGTAAGTGAGGAAGAGCCGGGCCAAAGGGTTACAAATTCACGAGTTCCCCAGAGTGGTTCAGAGAAAAACCTGAGCCATGAACAGATGCATGTTGTCATAGCAATGGATGCAGTGTGTTTAAACTGAGTGTGAGCTGTGGCAGGAGGCGGGTTCAATCTGGAAGCTGCAGCTTCATATCCACAGGTAAAGATATATCACAAAAAAAACTTTGTTTTATCATTGAGAACTGCATTTAAGGGTGAGCTCATGAGCCTGGCATTACTTCACTGATGCATGCTTCAGGGCTGTAAACTGGCAGCAGGTGGTTCATCTCTGCCTCCCCTCCTTTCCTCTTCTCTCCTCTCCTCTTCCTCTCTCTCTCTCTCTCTCCCTCTCTTGGAGGTTCTTTAACCTCTGCTCCTCCCACGCTCATCCCCGCGGTTCCCTCAGCCGCAGGCGTTCGTAGACCAGCACAAAAAGCTAGATAGTACACTAATAAATAAATATATAAATGAACACACCATTGTGGTCTACAATATGATGAGTGGAGATGCGGTACGTGGGCTTCACTAGATCACTATCAGCTGCGTAGTGGAGAGGAGGACATCCACAGGAGGAGGCACGGAGCGTCTTAGAATTCAACACAGGTGAGTTAAGATTTACTGTGGAACAAGTGACTTCAGTCACACACCTGTTATAGCATGGTTGGTAATGTAATGTTAGAGCAACAGACATGTATTCTTGGTTTTATGGTTTGTGCCTGAAAAGTTGTGCTGAAGATGGTGAAGTTTTTTTTATCTCGTTTTGGCAGCGTCTTCGCATAGAAGACAAGAGGAAGAGAAGGTGGAGACGTTTCTTCATGAGGACCAGACACATTCAAAGACACCAATAGGGTATCAGATATTTTGTTTTTCTATACATTCTATACATCATTCCTATATATGATTCTTTAATAAATATTATGTTTTATCCATATATGTGCCTGTTTATCTCTCTGTCTCTCTATCTATCTGTCGATCTGTCTGTCCGTCCATCCATCCATTCATCCATCCATAGTTGAGATGGTGAGCACCGACAGATGGTGTGGAAACAGCGTTGTTCTTTTTTTTTGCTTGTCTTCCTTTTTTTAAGCACCTACGAATTTGATCCCAATAATCTTTGTCCTGAGGCTGATATCGCTATTTTTGATACTGGATAAAATACAGGTGTTTCTGCTGATTAGACTTTATTGTTGCCATTTAGATGTTTTGGAGCAGCTGGGAAAAAGTCCGGAGTGATCTGTGATAGAAGAGAGTCAGCTAAGGTGAAGAGAAAGGTTTACAGGACAGTTGTGAGACCAGCCATAATGGATGGATTAGAGACCTTAGGAATGGGCAGAAGACAGGAGACAGAGCTGGAGGCGGAGGAGTTAAAGATGCTGAAATTCTCCTCAGGAGAGACAAGGATGGACAGGATCAGGAATGAGGTGATTAGAGGGACACAGACTGGAAGGTTTGGAGAAAAAGCTAGAGAAAACAGATTGAGATGGTTTGGACATGTTCAGAGGAGGAACAGTGGGTAGATTGGTAGAAGAATGATTCTAGAGACAGAGCTACCAGGTAGGAGACAAAGAGGAGATTGATGGATGCAGTGATGGAGGACATGGAGGTAGTTGGAGCCGAGGAGTCTTATAAAATTAGGATTTTATTTTCTTTGCGGTCTCTTTGAGATGATAAGACTTTATAATCATTTCATATCATTATTTTAATATTAATATATATTAATTTATATATGTTTATAAAAGTTTATCTCAGTTCATTGACAAGTGAAGGTATAATGCCAATGGGGGCTGGAGGCTGGAGGGGTGGGTGGGGTCTGTGTGGGTGTATTTGGTTCTGTCAGAAGGTCAGGGCGATAGAAGCTTCTTCATATCTGTCTGCTGTTGAGAGCAGACCTGAGAGTTAACACTCCTACTCATCTGAGGTGCTGTCACCCGACGCTGACTGGACAGTTACTGACCAGCCGTTAGCCATGAGTGGTGAGTAACAGGGAGTTAAAGTCAATTATAATAGCTTTTCTACCTGTTTTTAAAGCTACCGTAGTATTACTGCTGCAGTATGAAGCACAGTAACCTCATAGTTACTGCGGCAAAGCACTTGTTTTAGAGTATACTTTTATATTGAAAAGCAATTTTTAAAATATATTTTCAGGTCTAAACGATGCTGATGTAAAAGTCCTTGTCCTGTAGGTTTTAACACATTGGTCTGAAGTGGCTGCTGCTGTGGTGTGAACTCACTGCATTCCTACGACCGGTCATTTTAGGCCAGAGCTGTGGTTTTTAACACAACTTTATATTGACTTCCTTCCCAGAGTCTTTGGTTTCTGTCGGGTTCAGTGGTGATGTGTGTTTGTGAGGTGGATCCTAACTTTCTTTCATTTAGATCAATGATTAATCCTTTATTCCTGTGGTGGTGATGGATAACTGGGTTGTGTTGACTGTTAGACTGCAAGAGCGCACGCCCATCAGCTACATCAGTACTTTGGCTTAGTGTAAACATTGGTGTTGTTAGAGGCGCTGTTATATACTATTATCAGATAAACATTATTGTTACGTTATGTCGGTTCCATAGCTGGTGGTTAGCACGCCTGTCCTACAAGCAGAAAGTGCAGAGAGTCCTGGGTTCAATTCCCAGAGGAACCACAAGGTCGGTTTGACAAAGTGTTCCACTTAACACAATAATTTCATCTGTATAATTTTTTATACAGATCATGTTGGTGAAAATATAAAGATTTCTGTATTGTATTTCATTGTCTTGAATGATAAGTATATTGCTCTACACTTTAAACATAATTTAAAATCTGTGGCTCTTAAAAATCTATATGTAAAAATTGAGTAATCACAAACTGGCCTAAAACAAATCTCACTCAGATGTGAAGCAGTATCTTAACTGGCTTGGACTTGTGCTTTAAAGAAAAATGATAGTTAAATGGATGGACTATTGTGTTGACTTTACAGAACTGAAAAATGCTTTCTGAATAAAATTAGTAATCAGTACACAATGAGGATTGATATAATCATTTTAGATCATAAACAGATCGACACTAGTAACATGGGCTGTAACTGGATTGGACAATAAGTGAACAACTTAGAACATTTATGTTTTACATTGAATCTTCCTGCTTTGACACATTTGTTTACAAAACCCAATAACATCAACAAAAATAAATATAGATATTATATATTTATATATTAATTTAAATATTATATATTTTAGATATTAACTTTATTCATCAATACTATTAGCACACAAGCTAAGTTAGGCAGCTGACAACTGACGTAGTCTTCCTTCATATACAGTCAACGTTTGGATATAATGACATGAGAGTCAGTCTGTGTTCGTTTATGACTCAGTTGTGACTCAGACTGAGAATCTTTGCACTCTGGCCAACCACAACATGGCCACGGAGACTCGCTGGGTCTGTGCTGTAGAATCGACTGGATCTTTGTTCTTGCTGCCAATACGCAGGATCCTGTTTATGTGATGATGAATGAATGTTCTGCTACTGCTGGAGCTGCCGTCTCTGACTGGGAAATTGTCTTGTCTCTAAGAGTTGAAACCATGGAAATCAGAAATAGATATAAATGTTGATGGTAGAGTCTTAGTGCATTTAAAGCTACAAAAAAAATTCAGCATAAAGTGGTTGTGATTTCATTAAACTGCTCTCCTACAGCCATGTGTTATTGAAACAGTTTGTGCTATTGCTCCCCCTATTGGCAAGTTGTGTTTCTATGTATGATAATTTCTAACTATTAGCCAAGATACACAATAATAATAATAATAAATTTATCCTTATCGGTTACCGGGTCACAGGGACAAATGGCTCCGTGACTGACACACAAATCACACTGCACCTTTAGGTGCCCCCCCGAGCCCCCACAAAACTGTCAGTGGGCTCACCATCTACAGGGAGGCTCAAAACATGGTGATTTGGGTGGCAGTCGTGGAAAGTGCTGCCCTTCAGACCTGGTTACGGATAAGAGGATGGAGAGAAATGAATAAATGAGTTAGTAAGCTGGCCAGTTAGTTAATTATTATTAGTCACATCTGTCAAGCTTGAGCTGGGGCTAAATGCATAAAGAAACAAATGACATAGTCAAAGCGAAACCCTTTACTCATGAAAAAATCCCCTTCAATATCAGTTAAAATATGGCTTTAATCTGCAAAGTAAGTCAAAAAACCAAAGAGGCCAGTGTGGAAACACACAAAAAATAAACAAAGAAATAAAAACAAATTACATAACACCCCCCACCCCCAGTAATTTCCTGAACTATGTAGTAGTATTAAAGTCTAACATCAAAGAAAAGAATTGCGTGGCTCTTCTCTGTTCCACTGTAGTAGAAGACGTCGCGTGTAGACAGCTTCCTGTCTTTGGAAATTTAGACCAGTTGCAAAATCTCTTTAGTGTTTTTTTTTTAACTGCCACACACACAACAACATGGTTGTACACACACAGAGTTGCATTTCCTGTGTAAAATCATTCTTGGAATTTGTCACAGTAACAGTGAAACACAAATCTAAACGGAGCTGAAACGATGCGTTCATTCGTTCACCTGTGTCAGATGACAAACAGATCGTTCTCCCACACCAGAGTCTCATGAAGGTGCTGTCGTTTAGGGACTGTGAACAGAGCTGTCAAAGAGGGGGACAGAAATAATGACCATAAATATCCAGGGTCAAACCACAGCCTCCTCAACAATCAGCCTTTTTGACTTATGTGTGAAGCTCCAACAATAGACAAAGGAAAATCAATGAAAATAGAGTTAGTGAAGCAGCTACACAGAATGAATGAACTCTCAGAGGATCTGCTGACAAATCCCTTCCCACTGGTGGAAAAGAGAAGCTGAAGTAGTGGGAGATCAGGTAGAGATCTAACAGTCAAGTGGATGAGGAACCGGCTTTCAGTGTTTTTCTTCTAGCCCGCGCTTTCAAGTGTTTGCAGAGCGGGACTAAGAGGAAACAGTTTAGCTCAGACACAGATAAGAAGAAGTGAGACCAACTGCCACGTGCTGTTCTGTGTTGGCCACAGAGAGGAAGCAAGGTAAGAGCACAGGGGCAAAAGTGTGTTTTTGTGTTGAATAACAGGACAGTTTCAGACTGTTTGGACTGTGTGAACGCAGGTGGAAGTGTTGAGTAGAATCAGTGTAGTTTGGATTTCAGTTGAGCGACTCTTCATGTCCTGTGTTGCATGTACAGAACAGGGTCAGAGAACATGATCATCAAGGTCAGGAAGTAAGAAATGTCTTTTTTTTTGGGATTATGGATTTCATGAAAGTTGTATCTTGTTGTCACTCACTGTCAACGGGTTTGTTGTCATTTATCATCTCATGGTTGTTGTTTGATTATAGTCAGCTCTGTAGATCATAACATGTTAATGCAGAGGAAAGACATTAAATATCATTTTTAAGGTGATGGTTTGAGACGTTTTTCCGGAAAAGTTGTTTTTAATATTATAACATTACAGATGCTTCACTGAGAAAAATATCTTATTTTTCTATATCAATTTTTTTTTTGAATGTCGGTGCAATATTGACAGAGAAGCTGGGAATTTCCCTCACATCTAAAACATTCTTGCATCTGCTTATCAGTTTCAGGGGCAGCGGTCTCCACGACTGCCACCCAAATTACACTGCTCCATACTGTGAACCTTTCTGTGGGTGGTGAGTCCACTGGACGTTATGTATGTCAAACAGTGCTATGATCAATTCTCACCTCAGTGGCAACCTGGCAGTGGAATCGAACCTGAAGCCTTTTAGACCCAAATACGCTTCATTGACCACTTCCCCACCACCGCACATTTAACAGTAACGATTTTAAAATATCAACACATTTTTTTATATTACATAAGTAGTTCCATTCATAAAGTCTGTTTGTTACAACTGGTCTTTCAAGGGAAAGTGGGAAATAAGTAAAACATATTCACAGGTGCTTTGTAACATTTTTCTCCATAAATCTTGACAAGTCCTTTGTCTCTGTTGTCCTCTCCTCACCTTAGTTTCCCATGAGACCTCTCTCCTGGACCAGGTGCTGGAGTTGATTATGAACGAGAAACCTCCGGCGAGTACCAGTCTTTTCCTGAACGAGGACGTGGACAAACCACCTTCACCTGAAAACGGAGTCTTGAGGAGGCGGTTGCATCGAGTGATGGAGAAGAAAGCCAGCAGCATGAAGGACAGGATGAGCTCCATGAGCAGGAGCAGAGTCAAAGGAATCCTCAAGAGGAACCTGTTTGTTCTCTTCACCGTGGCTGCAGTGGCTCTGGGTTAGTCCACGTCTCCGACCTCTCGGGTTTTCTCTGTAGGAGACAGACTGGATCTGACAGTGTGTGTGTGTTGATTCAGGTGTGATCCTGGGCTTCGCTGTCCGTCCTCACCGTCTGACCCTGAGGGAGATCAAATATTTCTCTTTTCCTGGTGAACTCCTGATGAGGATGCTGCAGATGCTTGTGTTGCCGCTCATTGTTTCCAGTCTGGTGACAGGTTGGCCATGTGAAATACACACTTCTGAGTACTTTGTGTGTAGAATGTAGATAAAAGTGGATTTGAGTAAAATACAGATTGTAATTCAGGGCAAAATTAACTTAAAAAAACTCTGCTTTTGGGTTTTGATTTTGGCTCCAAAGCAGAGAAAAGTCATTTTGAATGTATACTTTACTGTATATCCTTTTTTTAGCGGTTCCCAGAATAGAGCAACATTCTTTGTCCCCTGTCCTCTGTATCTTCTATTCTGACTCCAACTACCTCCATGTCCTTCCTCACTGCATCCATCAATCCCCTCTTTGTTTCCTACCTGGTTGCTCCATCTCTGGGATTATTCCTCTACCAATGTGTCCACTGTCCCTCCTCTGAACATGTCCAAACCCTCTCAATCTGTCTTCTCTAGCTTTTTCTCCAACCCTTCCTGTCTGTGTTGTCCCTCTAATCACCTCATTCCTGATCTCCTTGTCTCTCCTAAAGAGAATCTCAGCATCTTTAACTCCTCCACCTCCAGCTCTGTCTCCTGTCTTCTACCCATTCCTAGTGTCTCTAGTCCATCCATCATGGCTGGTTCACTTAAGCTGACTCTCTTCTATCACAGATCATTTCTAACTTTTTCTTAAGTTGTTCCATCCGTCTTTAATAAAGACAATACGCGGAAAATATTCAAGATTTTGGAGAATATGACACATTTTCACACTTAATACTTAATAATCGAATATAGAATAACCCAGCACTACTTATAAAAACGCTCTTGAAATTACATTACAGTTTATAATGTAAATAAATAAATACATTAAAAAATAAAGTATTATATTTCCAATATATATGTCAAGAACATAATTGTTTATTGACAACAAACAAGTGCTTGGTCTCAACATTTTTGTGTTTTATTGAGTTTTATTAACAAAAAGTAAGTTTGTTGGTTTGTTTATGGTTTCATGGAATGGGAGATTCATTCGTGTTATAAGTAAAGTTGAAAATAGTTTTCCTGTGTTCCAGGTATTTCTTCTCTGGACAGCAAAGCCTCAGGTAAAATGGGCGTCCGTGCGGTGGTTTACTATATGGTGACCACCCTGATCGCTGTGTTCATTGGAATTGTAATTGTGATCATCATTCAGCCGGGAAAAGGCAACAGAGATAGTCCCATAGACAACAGTCAAAACATCGACACTGTACAGGCCACCGACGCTTTTCTGGATCTCATCAGGTGAACTGTGATGAACACACACACACACACACACACACACACACACAAACATTGACTTAGTTTTATCTGTGATCTGGATTTTCCCAAATATACAGTACAAACTTAAAGCTCTAATTATTAAACTGATAATTCCTAAAAATGAGCTTTAAATGAAAATAAATATTAGGTAAATAACAAACATATTTTGTAGAGCTCTTTTATTTATTCATTTCTTATTGTTTGTTATTAATACAAAACAATTATGTAAAAATATTAAATCTAGTAGGAAATAATTATATTAAATAAAAGTGATATGATTTAATATATCATTTTCATTTTTTTTCCTACAGAAACATGTTTCCTCCTAATCTGGTTGAGGCATCTTTCAAGCAGGTGTGTAAGTTTAACCGATGTTACGATGAAAAAACAATTACACCATCCATGTTTGAGATAACGGTGAATATTCCTGACTTTTCTTACAGTATAAAACTTTTTACAAGAAGATTGTTCATACCAGGAACATAACAGTGACTGTGAACATCACCGACGATGTCAACATGGGAAAAAACCTCAGCAGAGTTTTACAGGTGAGCATCACACAATATGACAAGACAGAAAATATACCTTTTTTTTACAAAAAAAAAAACGTTTTTTACTAAAAATCACAAATACAGAGGAAGAGAGAACAGAACGATGACTGTAGAAAAATAAAAACATTAGAAAGAAAAATAGGATCCATTACATGAATCTGTCGTTGTGGTCATGCGGCTGTTTTTGTTGGTTAGATAGTTCCTTGTGTAGTTTGTGTAAAATCTATTATCTAACGTTATGGTAGTGAGCAAGTGAACTGTGATAAGTCAGTGGTCTGACTGATTTATTGACGCCATAGGAAACCCACTGAGCAGCAAATTCGTCAGATTTAAATTCAAAGAAAATCACAAGACAACACGAGTCTTGGAAAACACATGTGACAAACTCCATAGAGAGATTAGACCAGAGTCTGCTATAGCAGAACAAACGGGCGGAAAACTACATTCACTGCAGTCAGACTGTTGTCAGACCAGCAACATCCGATCAATATGAGAAATCATGTCCACGTGTGGACATGTGCAGATTTTTAGTCAGGTGACTCAGTCCACACAATAACAACAGTGAATAATAGTAAACAAAGCAAATGAATCCTTGATCCTTATTTCAGTTCAGTAAAATTTCTAATAACAATAAAACATACAAATTCACCTGTGACAATTCACAATGTCTTAAGTTATGCAGATACTTCAACTTGGTTTAAACTTTAACTTAGTTCACACTGGTTTAAATACTAATAAAATTAGTAACAAACAAAACATGCATCTGCACACTGTACCATTCATTCATCTTCATCCAATTATCTGTTACCTGGTCTCAGTGATAAGATTAGAAGTGATAAGCAGTGATAAGAAGTTATGCACGTTGGGATGGTGCTGTGATCAGAGAACTTTAGCATCTCCATTGTGGGCTCAACACCCAACAATGGAAAAGCAGATGAAGATGAATGATGGATATACATATATACTATGTATATGCATATGTGTATATATAT
>JAFBJS010000240.1:0-19133 GCA_016785265.1 Paraplagusia blochii | reverse complement strand
TTTTTCTTCACTTGACAGGAGACAGTGGTGGAAACCGTTCCCGTGGCCGGCTCCTCTAGTGGAGTCAATGCTCTGGGTCTTGTTGTCTTCTCCATGTGTTTTGGTTTAGTGATCGGGAACATGAAGCAACAGGGCCAGGCTCTCAGGGACTTCTTCGACTGCCTGAATGAAGCCATCATGAGGCTGGTGGCCATCATAATCTGGTCAGTCAAGTTAACTTTGCTTTTTTAATCTCTTGGCTTGGAGCTGTGTGATACCCTAACTGCACCTAACGATGTCACTCCTCCAGGTACGCTCCAGTGGGAATCATGTTCCTGATTGCAGGAAAAATAGTGGAGATGGAGAACCTGGCGAAGGTGGGCGGTCAACTGGGGATGTACACCATTTCAGTTATTGTTGGTCTCCTCATCCACGGAATAGTTGTCCTGCCCCTGCTCTACTTCGCGGTGACCCGACGGAATCCCTTTGTGTTCATCGGTGGTCTGCTGCAGGCTCTGGTCACGGCTCTGGGAACGTCGTCAAGGTGAGTCTTAGTAATAGCTGTCCTGGTCTTGGTCTAATAACTAACGGTGTAGTATGAGATGCTCTCAATCATCTATATGTCATTTAATTTTTGTGAGTCAAAGCCAGTGTTTGACAAATATAAGAATGTGTATTAACTCATATTCATTTAGTCTTTTCCTCAAGACAACATAACTGTCCTTTTAATAATATAATATACCAAATAATAATCCCACTTCTTTCCAGTTCTGCTACTCTGCCCATCACATTTCGCTGCTTGGAGGAAAACAACCACGTGGACAAGAGAGTGACCCGCTTCGTCCTTCCCGTGGGAGCCACAATAAACATGGACGGCACGGCTCTGTACGAGGCTGTAGCAGCCATCTTCATCGCTCAAGTCAACAACATGGATCTTCACTTTGGCCAGATTCTGACTGTTAGGTAAGAGCAACCGAGATGTTGACAGACCTAACTATAAAACTCTGCTCTTAACTTCACAGCAAAATACAGTCATGGATAAAATGATTAGACCACTCTGCTGTTTTCTTCAATTCCTTGTTCATCTTAATGCCTTGTTCCACTAAAGGTTTATCACCTGGGGGAAACAATGAACACAAAACCATACAATGACTAAAATCACTGTATTTGTCGGTACAATGTTATTGCTAGTGATGTAGGAACGGAAGTGATTTTTGTCAATGTCAATAAAACCATGCAAAATGGCCAGAAATCAGTTCTGAAATTAAACTGAATTATGAGCCTTTTTTGTTGATAATATATTTGTCCAGATTAATGTAGAGTAAGTGGAAGCAGACTTTTAAATGGACAAGAAATTAAAGAAAGAGTGGTCTAATCATTTTTTCCATGAGTGTATAATCCATCCATCGTCATCATTGACCGTTACGGAATAATAGAGTCAACTAGAACTCAAATCAGTTCTTAATTTTCAGAAAGTTTGTCTGTTCCTGTTCCTCAGCACTGAAACAACTTTAAGTTGGATCTAAGTGTTAATGAGAAACAAACGGAAATTGTTATATTTTCACTAAACATGTGTGACTTGAAGACACCAGCTGTTTTTCAGTCTATCTTGTATCATATGACTGATGGATCTTCTCTGCCTTGAATGTCTTCACTTCTAATCTCTTCCACCACTCACACAGTATCACAGCAACGGCTGCCAGCATCGGAGCAGCGGGTATCCCTCAGGCTGGCCTGGTTACTATGGTAATCGTATTGACATCCGTGGGACTGCCCACAGAGGACATCGCACTGATCATCGCTGTGGATTGGTTCTTGTGAGTAACCGTTAAATGTCAGAGTGAAGAGGATTGGTCTCTGAGTCTCTGCCAGACTAAATGTCATAGAGAAGCAAGAGGTCCCATAACTACAAAGGGTATTCCTGAATTATGTAGAACGAGAATGAGTGTACTGTACGGAATATATGAATTCTATTTTGTATTTCTCTGTCACTCTGTCAGACTGTCTGTCTCTTGTTGTTTCTCTTCAAATTTCACCCAAAAAAACATATTGTTTTTAGCATGCCAAAAATGCGAAATTACTAAAAATGTGCCTATCCACTGTGATAAAACGTCAACCCAGAATTCCCCAGAATGTTTCAAAATACAAGGTTATGGCCCAAAATATAATGGCTAAAAACTAAATAAAACAGTCAAAATATCACCAAAAACAGTAAGCCTTACCACCATGAATTGCGAGGAATAAAAAGTCGTCAAAATGCTAATTTATGGCCCAAAACTTGATGCCCAATGAATACTTTGTGCTAAAATCTCCAATATACATAATTTCTGAACATGTAAAAACGTCATCAAAAAGTAGTATTTTTTATAGCCTAAAACATGCTGACAAGTGAATCACTGGTGTTAAAAATTGTGCATTGTATTACTGAACATTTCTACAATATCATCAGAAATAAACAAGGAAAAAATAAAAAATATTGAAAAAAATACTAAAATATTGAAAACATATCATTACACTACATATCTATTACTTTTCTTATTACATGAAATATAAAATGAAAAAGTCCCTTAAATGTATTTTAATTAAAGTTTATGGCCTGACATGTTTACGCAGAAGAATATTATGTGGCAATCAAAATTTTCAAAACAATTATATTATTTTATGTCAAATTTTCCACAAAATACAGCTGATGTCTGGCTTTTGTAAAAAAAAAAAACAACCCTTTAAATTCTCATAATTATCTTGTTTCATAAAAAATAAGCAGACAAGATGATGTTTTATTTCATCTGACAAAAAATAAAAAACAAAAAACAAAATCTGACAAAAAAAATTTTGCATTTTCCCTAAAACGTATAATCACAAATATTTTCAAATTTCTTTTTCACAATTATTTAATCATTAAAAGTGAAAATATTTGGTTACCTTAACAATACAAAAAGAAGAAAAATATTGTAGTATTATTATTTTTTAAGACATATGTAAAGAACTGACCAAAAATCACAAACTGGATTAAAATAAGGCCATAAGATCAGACCCAATTTTTGCATTTGTTTTACTGATTAAATGAGACTTGGGGTTTGTAGTCAAAGACCTAGGTCTTAGTACTAACAATCTTTGACACATGCATTATAACTTTTTTTTGTGGTGTTGGTTTTTGGCAGAAACATTTTGATGGCAGAGAATTTGTTCAATCTCTGTTATTTTAGATATAAACCTAATATGTCTTTTTTCTTTGCATGTTATTTTATATGAATTTACATACTGTACGTTCTCCCTGACATGTTTGTGTATCTCTTTTCTTTGTCTCCCCATAATTTCTCCAGGGACCGTCTGCGAACTACCGTTAACGTGCTGGGTGATTCTCTCGGCGCAGGTATAGTGGAGCATCTTTCACGTGCTGAGCTCCAGAGTTCAAACTCTGAGGTTTGCAATTCTGTGGTTGAAGAAAACGAGAAACCGTACCAGCTCATCTGCCAGGACAACGACACCACCAATCACAACCGCCACAACAGTGAGACCACTATGTAAAAAAGGACAAAATACACTTAAAGAGACACTTGTATTTTAGTAGTACTTCGGTATAAAATAAAATAAAATGCATAAAGCAGCTGATAAAGTTTTTACCCAGAGGATATTTAATGTTAAATTACAGGGGTAAAAGCTGAACCAAGTATCACCACACTCATATTTAGGTCTTAATACTTGCTTGGCTTCACTAATTAAAATTGAACTTATCGTTTATATTAAAATATTATTTTTATCATTTTTATTATACTACTGCAAATATCACTCTAGAAAAGCCAGTAAAATACATTTTGAATTAATATACAGTAGTTAACACTCTAAACGCGTGTCTGTCAACTTCACCACGCTCCCTGGTCTCTTAGGTGAAAACTCACACTGGTCTCAGTTCTGTTTTATTCCAGGTTCTTTGTTGTATACAAGCCTACTGTGGACATTTTGTTGTAAAGACTTGAATAGACTGAATTAAAAATCTTGTGCAGGTAGTATTTAAAAACAAAACTAACTATATTAACCTGCACCACACTAAGCTGTTTGGGTAATAAGACAATTGAAGACCTGGCCTCCGACTGTTCGATTGTCTGGTGATGGAGCATAAGTTCGCCTGTTGTGATGAGAGAGTTTCATCTCCATTTCTTAATGAATCCGAACATGTGCCACTTGATCGTCTCATTTTTTCTAGCTCAGCCACGGAAGTTAATTGTGACCAAAACAAAGGTGATGTTTTCTCTAAAAACTGTTCTGAGACTCATTCCAATGTCAGCTGTTATTATTCTTATGGATTCAATATTACTACTATAGATAACGTAGACCAAATGTTTTACGGGTAATAGCTTAGTGGCTAAGGAACTGGACTCAGGTCCAGGGGTTCTGGGTTTGAATCCACCAGGTGCCAGGTTGCCACTGAGCTCAAAGCTGTTCACTTTGGTGATGGGTTTAATGCAGAGTTCACTTTTTTGTTGTGTACAGTGGAGTGAATCACAATGACAAGGAGTTTGTTTCCTGCCTTCTTTTTAGTTTTTACGTGATGTTCATCAACAGAATTTTGTTCAACATCCAGTATTGTAAATATATTTACATTTACACATATTACACATATTTAGATTCACCTTCACACCTACTGGACTGTGGAATAGTTATTGTTATATATAAAAAACAGGGCTTTGAACCAAAAAATCAAAATGAAAACCACAAAAACATGAAATTTTGTTCCGCAACAGGAAAATGCACATTTAAAAATAATGGTTCATAATGGGTTTTTTTTATCTTTTATCTTTCTAAATCATCTTATCTAAAATTCCTGTGCAGCCAATGTTCAAAGTAATTTTTATAGTAGCCAGGGTTATGAACCAGAAAATGTTGTTCCTGTTTTTTTTGGAGACAAATGCTTCACAGGATTTATATATATATGGAAATATATATATATTTCTTTGGTTTCATTTCTGGTCCAATGACCAAAAGTTGGACCAGAATGCCAAAAGCAAAATGCCAAATTTACATTTTTTTTTGTTTCTTGAACCGGTTCAAAGCTCTGATTAAAAGTGACATTTAAATATTTTCATATTTGATTCTTTCTTATTAATATTCTATTAGTGAATATTTTATGAATTAATGTGATGTTGACCTCAGACTGAACTTTATTTGTAGAGTAAAAACTACATTCATTTTCATGTCTTGACTGTGATGTTTTTGTAAAGAACAAACATTTTGTTGTGTAAGAAAAATGGTCTTTATTTAACATTCTTTTTTCTTTAGTAAAAACAATTCCTAACTTTATTCAGTTGTTTCACAGCCCATGGGCATCAGAAAAATAATTTGGAACAGATCTTCTTGTATTTTCTTTTTTCTTTTTTTTTCTTTTCTTCTTCACAAACACTTGCAGTCTTGCTTGTCTTTTTATTACAGGAGTCTCAAACTCAAATAGGTTGAGAACCTCCACTGTTAGTTTTCTACTTTACTTTAGATGAGTAGAAATAATGAAGAAAGAAGCCAAAACAACATAGAATGAACCAGAAAGAGTCTGTGAACCAGGGTTTGAGAACTGTAGAATTTACAAAAAAAATGCAAATTTACAACATATAAAAACAGGAACATTTCATGGGCTACAAATGACCCACAGGCCAAAGGTTTGACACATTTCTTTCTTTCCTGAAAGTGTTAGTTATCTGAGTGTGTCTTTTAGTTCACATACAAAGAAGAAATGAAGAAAAATTGCATCGAGCATTTTGATTTTGGTGAAAAACTGTGTGCTATTATTATATTATTCACTTTTTTTTGTTATTTTTCTGCATTCTTAGAATTGTATAAAAATCCTGCATGAGGAGTTTGGAATATTGTAATAGAACGCTGTAGTGCAGGCTGACCTCAGATCTGTTTTTATTGTTGTGTGAACAGTACTGTGAAAACCTGGTGAAAACCTTCAGAAAACTGAATGACCAGTTGCTTTTTGTTCCTCAGTGTTTCCTCCAGTTCTGGGTCAGGATACAAAGCTTTGTACCGTGTTGTTAAACTGAAGGTTCTCATGACTTTGTGCTAGTAAAGAGGCTTGACTTGGATTTCCCTGCTTGATGTTATTTTAGTAAAAGTGTTCTTTCACTCAACGATTACCATGGGTGACTGTTTGGTGAGAAATGTGTCAAATAAAAGTCTCAGGAAGTGATCTTTGCCTCTCATTATTGTGTTTGTAGCTACCCCTGGTGGAGGATGTCCTCCCAGACATTCTACCATTGGCCTCAATTTGTTTGATGTAATGAGTTCTATCTGGTTTTTGTCAAGCTACAAGATGATTTTTTGGACTTTTTTTGGACGAGGGCCTTGGTAATTAAAACCCCAGAAAATAACAAATTGTCCACCTGGTGCTACAGTTATCAATTTTTGATATCAACTTTTGGCAGATATTCAACTGTACATACAGATAATACATATTTACCTGTACAAACTAATGAGTATGGGATTATTTAAGTGAGCTGTAATGCTGCCATCTAGTGACTTTCACTTTAAACTGCAGCCATTTATCCACAACTACATTTTTTGTCCACCTGTCAAAGGGCATTTTTAGGGGGGGTTAAATTTTTTGAAAGAACATACGATAATGATTCTCACAAATATTACACAATATGCTAACATTAGGTGGATAATGTTGAATGGTTACATGACATTGGTATTAATAAACTTACAACATTTTGTTTCCTAGCAGCAGTTGTAAAGCTAAAGGGCATTAGCCGTGCCCAAATCCCAGAGGAGTTAGAAAATGTTGCCACTTATCTATTTCATAAGAATCTTAGTTTTTCTCTGTCTGATTTGATCATTTGTCCAGTCTTATATTTTAGAATAAACACATTCATCTCTGAGATAGTATTTCAGGTTCAGTCCAGCCCAGCTGGTAATTTTCACGTGGAGACATTTCTTTACCAGTTTTGAAGAATATTTGGCTCTTCAACAACCTGGAACACTGACCACTGATAGTCCAGTTTAGCTTCTTATCACTTAAGTTCTCCATGATCTGATTTTTCTCCTCCTACATAGTTTCTTCCATCCTCAGGTTTTCCAATTTTCCGCCCAACCTCTGGATAATTTTTCGTTCTCACTTTTGACAACTTAATAAACCTGACATTAACACATGGCATTAAAAAATGATAAGATTGCAAACGATATTTGAAAAAGGAAATCTTACTCATTACTCATAAACTTTTAGAAAGTTTAGTACCAGAGTTCAGTAGCAGGATGTCAAAGTCAATCCGCTACTGCGACACCTCCTGTAGGTGGCAGCAGTACAGTAAAATTTTCTTTTCCATAGTTTTTTGAAAGATCTGTCTGTCCGTCCCTCCGTCCGTCCGTCCGTCCGTCCTTCCATTTATCCATACATTGCTACAGATCTATATTGTTAGCAAAATGCAAAATCTTACAGATTATTTCTGTAATAAATGAAACATGAATAAGACATTGAGAGACTCACAGAAACAAGTCCAACCAGTGAAGTTATTATGTCAGAATAATTTATAAAATAGCTCAGCAGGGTTACTGTCTTTACATACATACAGTACATTCTTCTACAACACTTGTCTGTGTGTGTGTGTGTGTGTCTGTGTGTGTGTGTGTGTCTGTGTGTGTGTGTGTGTGTGTGTTAAGCCCTCAGTGTTTGAACAGCTGTACCATGTTGTGGTCTGAATCATTAAACTTTGGCTTCTTTAGTCATGGACTGTGGATGAAATGGACACACGGTATAAACTGCAGGGAGATGATGTCAACAGTGGAGGACTGAGGGCCCAGTCTGTACACAACTCATCAACGATTCCAACAACAAAGTCAACCGTTTGGTCGCTGAAGTGACGAAGAGTCCAAAAGCGTAACAGTCCGATAGAGAAGAAACGGTTCAAACCCCAGACGGCTACGTAAGAAAGACCTGGAATGTACAAGACCAGGATGTTTCCTCAAATTCTGCAGAAAAAACCCCATCGACTTCATCCTGTTGTCACACAATAATGAACATTTACAAGTCACAAATAAGCACTGAGTATTCTGTTGATATACATTATTATTATTATTATTACTGCTTATTTACTTGTTTCACACCAGCCACGACTAGTTAAGGTAGACACTTCCAGGCAGACTCTGGCAAATAACAGTATGAGCCATAGAAAAACAAATAAAAATATTTTTAGCTTATCTTACAAGATGTCCTTCTCTGTTGAGACTGATCCAGCCGCACATTCAGGATTATTTCAAGCACAGTTCATGTGTAAATATCTAAAGCCATTGAAATATGTATTGCCGCACGATCTGGTCCCAGGGAGAAGAGGGAGTGTCAGGAAAAGGAGACGACAACTTGAGAGGCCGCACGCTCTGCCATGTTACAAAGACAAGCTGCTCAGCTTTTACTTGGCCTGGAGGACAAAAAAAAAACAATATTAGGTCTAATAAGTTCATCAGGACAATAACAATAATATAAAGTTCGTCTTTTTCCAAGAGTTTGGGTTGTTTATACAGAGTAGGTCATGAGGACAACTCTGTTATCGGTTCATTTTGTTAAGTTTTGCCGCAAATCTGTAAACTACAAGTTTATATGAAAGTAAGGAGTTATGTTAAGCATGCAGCAAAAATTAAATTGCATAAAAATCCTGTCCATTCTTTAAGGGAGGGTATCTTTAGCTGCAGTGGTGGCCTAGTGGTTAAGGAACCAGACTGGGGTCTGGAGGGTTCCAGGTTTGAATCCACCAGCTGCCAGGTTACCACTGAGGTCCACTGATCATGGCATCGTCTCCACTCACTGCTCCCTGGAAGCTCAAAGCTGCCCACTGTTCACTTTGTTGATGTGGTAAAAACAGAAGTTACATTTCGTTGTGTGAATCACAATGACGAGGAGTTTTCTTTCCTAACTTTTCTTCCTTTCCTTCCTCCTCATGCAGAATGGTTATTGATGACAATAGTGCAGACATCCTAGTGTCTGGACTATTGTCTCAACATTACAGATACGGAGAAATTCTCCAGGAGGATGTCTTCTGGAGTGGACTAATGGATTTTTAAACACTTTGTATGCAAATGAGTGCATTGAAAAACAGAGAAATTACAAACTTACAGTGAAATATCAAGAAAGTCGGTCATGTTTAACAGAAACACATTATTTTTATTTGGCCTCATATGGACATAACAAGGTACTTACTTATGACTATGAGTTGTTGTCCACTTTATCCATCCACGCTGAAAACTGCCCAGTTGTCCTTCTTGTCCTAATGAAAAAAAAATGAATTAGCATTGACCTATTAAACGTCCAAGGCAGGAGTCCTTTTGGTCAAACCTTGTTGAAACCCAGAGCAATTTCAAGTGAGCTCAAAAATACAAAGAGGTACATAATAATGAAAACATTCTGGGACATACAACACTGACCACTCTTCTGACCATCATGTTTGAGGATTGAACCCATTAGGACATCATTGTAAGAGTGACATTTGCTCCAAGAGCAGAGGAACAGTCCATTTTGACCCTTTATGGACTAGTTTTGTTTCTGGAACACACCCTGTGGACACCTTAGGGAGACCGTGGGGGCTACCAAATACCCCCGGGCACCAGGTTTGAAAAGTGACCCCACTTTGGTCAGAAATTCCAACAAGAGAAAAGTGTAAGATTTCACATAGCTACATCAATGAGAAAATAAAGTTTTTTGTTTATGTATCTTCAAAAAGCTTTTATAGACAAAATATAACAAATCAAATTGAATTGTCATAAAGACATTGACAATTTATTTCATCTACTGTATTTTTTTTTTAATATTTTCTTATTATTTTACAAAGAAACATAAATTTCTATTGTTTGCAGCTTTCCTAAACTATTAAAGTGATGGAAAACTAGACATTTTGCTTAAGAAAAAAGTGAACTCCGAAGAAAATCTTTCAACACTATACTGTATCAACAGTTACACAACTCAGCACCTGGATGCAAAAAAATCTGTAGAACATACGGACAATATACGGCCGTGGTGGCCTTGTGGTGAAGGAAGGAAGGAAGTGGACTTGGGTCCACAAGACTCTAGGTTAGAATCTGCTCTGATCATAGCATCGTTCCGACCCATATAACACCCGGTGGGTTCACCACCCAGAGGAAGGGTTACAGTATAGAACAGTGTGATTTGGGTGGCAATAGTGGAGACTGCTGCCCTTGCAACGTGGCTACAAATAGATGGATGAAGGTGAATGACTGACTGACGAGGACAATATCAGGTTTGTAAGATATGGGAGTTATTTGCTAGTTCCTTCGAACCTGTCAGATAATAGTTACGTTTATGTCTGGTCTAATAAACTTGAAAATGATGCTAACCTCTGACATCACAGGTAGATTGTCACGGGGGAGGAGCCACATGGTTCTGTGAGCCTTGGTTCTTTGTCTCATCAGCAGTTTTCTGAGCAACCTCTTCACCTTCCTGTCTCTGGGGTCTGCACACTTCACTGCTTTCTTGGTGTAAAGACTATTTAAAAACAAAACAAATACAACATTTTAATCATAATCATGTTCCTTGAGGTCCGGAAACCTGGAGTCGGGGAGGAAACAGACATCAGATCATTAGCTGTAAGGTTTTTTTTTCCCTTCTCTCTGGAAGAAAGTCCAACTGGGATCAGAAAGTTGTAGAAAGTATAAACTGTTTTGTCTTGAAGAATTTGATGTTTTTTTTTAACAGAACCACATGAAAAAGAGAGATTTTCATTCCAAAGCAACATGGGATTACTCTGACTTACTGGAAACAAAGGTATCAGAATGGAACATGGTTTTCTTAACTAATCCCTGCTGTTTTGACTGAAGAACTGCAGCAGGGCTCAGCTGGCTCACAAGTTATTTTCAGATGATGGCGTGTTATTCCCACATATTTCCTTTCTTACTTCTTTGGCAAATGCAGCTCTGAGCCCTTCCATAACAACATGACCTGGAAACGTGACAATGCCTCTCGGCCCCGGCTTCTCTCTCCTCTAACAAGAGGCATATTTTCCATGCCTGTAGATTGCTATGTGATCTTTAGCTCCAGGAGTGGATAGTTGAAATACTTGCATGAGGGCTTGTATGCTGCAGTCTGGCCCCTCTGTCTGCACCTCGAACCGCAGCACATCTTTGGTACGCACCTTGCCATGGGAGTACAGCATGCAGCACTGGACGTCCCTTTGCATCTGCACGCCTTTACCTGTCGAAACAGAACGTCGGAAGTCAGAGGCAAAGAACCCGGCAGCATGTCCACTTTGGCAGAACGATCACCTGCTGTAGATGAAGTTTAAAACATTGTGCATTCTGCATTTTATTCACTCTGAGAGCCATTCTGGAATGCATGCTGCGTTATCAATATTTTTGCCAACTTCTGCAGACAGAAATATGTAATCTGTTCTGCAGCCCCTCAGGTTCCACGCACCGCTCGCATATGGACACAAACAGAAACACACAAGAATGTGAGAGGAACTCTATTCAGCAGCCAGGAGGAATTAGGAGACAAAGTGACAGGAGAATACAGGATCCATCCTCTGCCTCATCATCCTCACTTTCAGAGCTCACACAACATTTAACAAGATGTTCAAGGTGACATCGTCACACTGTGGCAGCCCCTCACACACTTGCTTCTCTCTCTCTCTCTCTGTGCATGGCTCCAGATTCCAGTCTGAGTCTGTTTACATCCATGCTTCCCTCCCTGCTGCTGCTGCTGCTCCTGTTTCTTTCTCATTGTCCTTCTTTCTGTCCTCGCCATCACTCCCTTGTGCAATACTGTCCACCTGCAGGTTCCACACAAGCCACGAGACACAGTCACTCACGTACAGTGAGCATAGATATGAACCTACCTTCCACGGATATGAGGAGAATAACAGTCAGGGAGATAACAGTCAACAGCTGCAGCATGACCATGGTGAGGCTGGCAGAGATGAGGATAATCTACTGTCACCTCTCCTCTCTATGGCTGCCTCTCTTATATCACTGCCTCTCTCTCTTCATACCTCCCTGCCCATCTCTCACTCACTCACTCACTCACTCACTACCTCTCGTTTCTTATCTCACCGTCCTTCCCTCCCGCCCTCTTCTTTTCCTTCCCAGTCATTCTCACTCCTGAACAAAATTCCCTCCCACACTCATTTCCCCCTCTCTCTTTCACACCCATCTCACCTCTCACTCCTTATTTCTCACACGTGTTGCCAACCCTCATTTGTCTCAGTGCAGGCTTCGAATTCCTCAGTTCATCCCACCTACAATAAATTTTGTTCATAGAATGAATGGAATCAGACGTTTTGAAAGAGCAGAAAACAGGCTGGAAGGACGGATGCACTTTAACAATCATCAGAGTTAAGAGTGGGCGTGTCACACGTGGACTGTTATAAGACAGTTCTGTGGTTGGCTCTTTTCGACGGACTCACACCTGGAGGAAGGTTCATGAGGTTCTGGTACTGCTGCCCCTGTGACCTAGTGACGGACAAGTGAATAAAGATGAATGGATGTAGTTCAACTTTTTTCTTGACCATCTTCATTGAAAATCTTTACTCTGAAGTTGATTATGATCTTATCCTTGCAACTAATATTAATTGGTTCCCTAGTGTGAGGGTTAACACACCTGCTTTCAAAACAGAGCGAGCAAAGAGTTTGATTCTCAGAGGAACCACAAGCTTGGTGCTTGTGAAATAATTTTCCAAATTGTGATCAATGAAGCTTAACTTTCTTTGTCTGGCACAGGTCCAAACCCCAAAACCCATCCGTCTATCTTTATCCTCCTAAAGAGAGATGGGTTTAAGGGTTTCTGATTCCCCCATTATCAGTTTACAGGGGCAGTGGTCTCCACGACCACCACCCAAATGACACTGCACTGCACCAGCCCTCTGGAAGGTGCCAACTGTCCTAACTGGGGTTCAATATTGCACAGGAGGTGGACCTTGGAGTTCCACTCCAATAACAGAGAGAGACATTGACTCTGGGCCAGAACCCCACACCCTTAACCCTGACCCTCTCATCCGATGTCAGTCCTGTGAGGTGGATCATGGATCAAGCAACCAATGAAACATCTAATAGAGCTTTGTGGCATTCCTCAAGGTCCTGTTTTAGAGCTTCAAATGATAAGATTCTGTTGTCTTAACGCTTCTGTTTTCTGGTAGTTTACTACTTCTACTAATGTTACTTCCAACAACAAACTTTTTACCATTTTAGCAAAACATTATGAGATTCCAGTTTTTTTTACATCCATTTGAGGACCACCTGGCAGTGAATATGTAACTCATTAAATTGTCAATGTTTGCCAGATTCCAAAACTCTGAGTAGATTTATTATACTTACTGTCAATAAAGCGAGTCAGATGTCCACAAATATGTTGCTAATTCAGTGTGTCTGCGTGGATCTGCCTGTAAGCTCATGAATCACATTGACTTGTAACAACCAAGCTGGAAACTTAATGATCAAAATCCTCCATCCTTTGGCAGAAGACCACATCATGGCTGGATTAACAGGAAACATTAAGTTGGCCTTCATCTGTGGTGGAGAAACATTAAATGAACAAAGATGTCAAAACCAAAAGAATGTTTCATCAAAGACCTGGTTTAGTTTGACAGGTTCACAGATGATGTAACGTTGTTGAAGCATTATCACACAGCTTATACTGGTGTTAAAAAGTCATCAAAACAACTGAGGCCATAAGTTTCGCTGCTGAATAACATACTGTTATACAGACGTTTAATGTCTGCTTCTCACATTGCCAAAATGAGGAGAGGGGCCCTTCAGTGGCCCAGGAGCTATTACAACAAGGGCACAGAAAACAAATGGATTGCAATGGTGCTGTAGTGGTTAAGTGGTTAAGGAAGCGGAGCTGGACTCGCAAGTCTTCATGTTCGATTCCACCAGCTGTCAGGCTTCACTGAAGTCGTGGAGACTGCTGCGACCCAGCCTCAGACAAGCAGATGAAGATAAATGAGTGTTCAAAGAGAAATTACATTGTAAAAAGTTTAGAGGAAATCTGCTGCAATTGCTCTTACTGTCATAGGGGGTGCTGCAGTAAAATTCATAACAAAAAATATATTACTTTTTAAAAATATAAACATATATATACATATTTGTATTAGTCAAGAGTTTATTTTAGATTAAGATGTTTTAAACATAGTCAGAGGAGACAACAATGGTTATATTGGTAGAAGAATGATCCTAGAGTTGGAGCTACCAGGTTGATGGATGCAGTGAGGGAGATGGAAAATGTTGACTCGCTGTGTCAACCCCTGAAAAAGGGACAACCTGAAAGAATTTGGGTCAGGTATCTTTGGCCGTTAATGTTTAGACTCATACGCTCGCTTGGTGCTGAAATCAAGTTGAATCTAAAGTTTGATCGTTGCTTAATGGACAATTGTCTCACTTATAAGTCTGTAAACTCAGACTCTAACTCTATTTTTTTTGTGCAAAGCAAACAAGAATTTCAATACAAATTGTCACTGACATAGAAGAACGTGCATCTGGCTGCAGATTGATGGAGACAAAATATTAACAACAGGCCTCTTCAATGGTGTAGGTCAGTCTGTAACCTACCAGGAAAAACCCTTCAGTGCAGTACAACTGTTATGCAATCCTTCAAAGTAAATGTCATTGTTTTCATCTTAACTGAAGAGAGAGAAGAATTAAACCAATGACGTTCATATCACATGGTTGAGAACTTTGTAGGGAAGACATCTGGCTTTAGATGTTAGCTCTTGTGTTCAATGATGGTGAAACTTATGTCTTTCTTTTAATTACACTTTTGTGGTTCTAAACTAACTTTAATATATCTTAAGATAAAGATATGCAGACAGTCATATTGCAATCATATGCATGAAAAAAACAGGATGTGCAGTAGTATGAGAATGAGGTATGTGTTAGAGGTGGAGGTTCCTGTTGAAGAATTCACCCACAACATCAGGTTGGAATCTCAGCTGTGAAAACATACCTTTTACATGATGACAGGCCACCTTGGAATCAAACACCATTTCTGTATCTCCAGAACAAACTCAGAAACGAGAATTAAGAATGGAGTTCCATTGTGATCCCTTTGACAACACTAGTAATTTTCTTTCTTCTAGAATTATTTTTTGAGGATGTAAATCCAGGGGATCTAGGTTAGTTATTTTCCAGCTCCAGCTGCGATATTATTTTGCTGCACTTTATTTGAACAATTAAATTGTGTTTTAAATCAGAATTCAAAATAATTATATTTATTTGTTTTATTTTCAGTTACGGAGACATAATGTGTTTCTGTAATTTTAGATTTTTTTTTCTTGCAAGAAACTAGAAAAAGTCTGTGTAATATTACAGGAAATATTATGCCACAGATTGTTTTTACAGTGTACCTGAGGAGAGTCAGTGCACATATACAAACCAGACATGATGTTTACGTCTGGGTTCCAAACACACCAGAACTCCTGACTGTCTGAGATGCCGTCAAGAGATATTGCACCTTTCTCTCTCTTTGCTGAGGCCACTGGTTGAACAATGTGTCTGGATCATTTGGATTTGGATTTCTCCTATTATTGATAAATCAACAAACAAAATAATTGGGAATACACATTTATATACATAATATTATATATTGTTTGTATGAGGAGTTTATTGGAACTCAAATGTTACTCATCTGTACTGCAACGAGAGTTTAGTAATCACCTTTTTTTCTTAAAACTAAATCCATAACTGAAAAAAGTGACACTGACAGACCTTCTCATTCTATTGAGTTATGTGTGGGCTGATTAAACAAGGACTTTCTTTAATAAAATAAAAAGTATTCTACTTTGGACTAAAAGACATTTCCTGAAAGAATGTCTCTTTTGGCGATGAAATAACAAATGTTACGTCTCCTCACTTGTGATAACATTGTTATTAGAAATCTCTATTTCTTAGTGCCAGTCAGGAATTCCTCTGTAGGGAGGCAACTGGTACTCCTCTCAAACCAAACATCTGTGCTAAGTACACTGCCAGAAACACTAGCACCAGAAAATCAGCTTTTACACAGTCAGACATATATCTTAGAAATCCCCACAGCTAAGAGTCAAAAGTCTGTCTGCATGTAGAGTTTAACACCGAGCATTCTGGAAGTGTTTCACGAATTCCTCAAAGAAGAAACAAAGAATCTGGGTCAGAAGTCATTCAGTTACATTCCTCTTGCAAACTTCCTAATATATTGAGAATTTGTTTTCACCTTTAAATTATTGATTCATGGCAATTGTGGCCTAGGGGTTAAGACAGCAGGCACGGGTTCGTAGGGTTTAAGGTTTGAGTCCACAAACTGCCAAGTTGCCACTGAGGTGCACTAATGTGGCACCGGCCCTACACACTGCTCTCTGGTTGCTCAAAACTGCCCACTGTTCTGTTTGGACAAATTCCATTGTTTCTAGTCATGTTAAAATATATAAGTTACATTTCTTTAAAGACACAGGTTTTGTTGGAACATTACACCTGGACCATGGGTATACATGAGAAATCAGCACCATGGACAGAGATTAAAAAACTTTACCATAGGTTAGAAACTTTGTGCAACACCATGGCTGTGCCCCAGATTCATGTCTGCAGCTTGTCTCCTCCATGTGGACACTGAAGGTTATACAAATGTTTCACCATAGAGTGCCTTGTCCTAAATTTTGTCTCCTCACTAAGGCAACAAATAACTTCTGCAATAAACACTACTCTCCATGGACAGACAGATATTAATTTCTAGAGAACATTTCTTGTGTTTTGCATTAATAGTGTATTAATTAATTATTATTGTATTAATATCTTTAAATTTAAATAAATAATTTTAGCAAAAACTTACATTTAGGTTTCAGGTAACCCACCACATTAAAACAAATTATACATTGTTAAATACAATTTTATTACAGATCTAAAAGCACATTCATTATTTTTAGTTTCAACTCAGAAAGAAACATTTTTTATTATAAAAAACTTAAGATTTATTCCATTTTGCAGTCTTATTCAAATATTTACAAAATAATGTACATCACTCATGTATTTAAAGTACAAAAAAGTCTTATATTTTGTGGAAAATCATTTAGAAACAGCATCAGGAAAAATCAGACACAAATACCGGGTTAGAAAAGTACTGTGGAGTTTTCCATAAACTTTATGTCTCTGATGGTGAACAGTGAAAAGTCCGTTGAACTGATGCAAAATCCAGTTTTTCCACTGGTCTCTGAGGGAAACCTTTAATCAAGTGTTCCTGAAAAAAAAAAAAAAAGACAAACAGGTTTGTGTTTGTCACAGATGAAATTACAAACCTAACCTGCCTCCGATTGGTCTGAATTATAGACTTTATTAAAACGTATTATAAATAACACTGACATTATTCTCTTTGTCATGCGTCATCTGTTTTAGATGTTTTATTAAATACTAGAAGAGCAGAGATAATTAAAAGCCAAATCACTATTATGAAGTTGCTCTGCTTTGTAATTATACTCCAAAAATGTAGTGATCATAGCATTGTACTTGGAGTGACAATGCTGCAGCCCGATTGTTGTACTCAGTTCAGATGTTAAAAGAAAGGCCAAGGAGAACTGCTTAAAGATATATAAAAAACATAAATAAAAAATGTTATAGACTTCACAAGGAATTGTGATCACATTATACATACCAACTTCAAACTCCTCTTTTTTTAGCATTTAATACATATAAATTACCACGACTGACAACCAAATCCCAATGCACCATAGTGGGAACCTTCCCGGTATGTGCTGAGTTCACTGGAAATTATCTGGGCCAGGACGGTGCTAGGCTCAGATCACCTAAGTGCCAGGGGCACTCGAACCTGGAGCTTTGCAGACCCAACTCTGCTTCTTTTACCTCTAAGCAACCACTGCCACCTGCTTTTACCATAAGGTCTCTTTAAGCCCAAATCCATATTTTTGCATGTGTTAATTTTGTTTCTCCTCACCTTCAAGAAATGCAAATTCATCTATGGCCTCAATTGCATTGTCTGTTGAGGATAAGAAAAGAAACAAGTGTTACAAATCTGTCATGATCCTAAATCAGTTCAATGTTTTTCTAACACATTTTAACTAAAGAAATGTTAATCACATTTACAACCACGGGCAGAAATCAACCTACAGTTATTAAAGCATGAACTGTTTATAATTATATTCATCATAATAGATTATTTCTAAAGTCATTTCTACATTGTACACAGCTCACCTAAATCTTTTCTCTGTAATGTTTTCCTCTTCCCCTGCTGAGCGTAAACCAGGGCATCCTTGGCAATCATCTCAACAAATAACTCCTAGACAAAAAAAAAAAGTTCTGTTATTTGAGAAACTCTATAAAATTGTCATATGTGCATCCTACATTAAATCACATTCATATATCCCTTGCCATTTGTGTTATTTCAAATATTATTAATAATAAATGTCAATTAAAAATATATAAAAAATTGTTCAACCAGACTATAATTTCACTGAAGGCTAAAAACGTAATATAATGTAACATTTAAGAATTATTTTGTTAACGTTCACCAATCAATATCAATATAGTCCTGAGGTAAATATTTGATAACTTTACTTCCTTGGCTTTAAGCCCAATTTGATTATAATTTACTTGTTGTAGCTTCTTCCCTCCAGTACCGTGAAACTAAAATAACTACCGTGGCTTTCGCGATGATGAACACAGACTCCTGGCTGGCTAGGGACACGTCTGGATCGGTCTTCATCAGCGCCTTGATTCGGGCGAGCGGGAGTTTGGAAAGACGGTTGTGGCCGTGGCTGACGGCTGTAGCGGGGCCTCCGCCGTGCGGCTGGCTGCTCTCCTCCGTCTCGACCCCGTGGTTTTCCTCCTCACTCCCGCACCGTTCACGGTCGAGCTCCGTGGGTGTGACAGATGTTGCAGCCATGTAAAACACTAGTCAGATATAAATATACACATTAGCAATAAAGCTTCATTAGCCGCAGTTCGCACATGACAATAACATCAGGGGCGGAAGATCAGCATGTGTTTCCTTCCGCCCTTCCGTACAGGGGCCAAGCCACCAGACGCCCCGCCTCTTTCTTCTCCCGCCAACTAATCCTCGTCTCTGGTTGGAGAGTACGCATTATTGCAAAGCTATTGGCTGAAAGTGAAGTCAATCACGACACATCCCATGAGAAGGGAAATCCACTAGTAACCTGATTCTGATTGGTTAATAACGACAACGTCGTTAA
>JAFBJS010000239.1:544903-589331 GCA_016785265.1 Paraplagusia blochii | reverse complement strand
TGTGTAAATATATATGCATATATACATATAAATATACATATATATATATATATATATATATATATATATATACACATGCATACATATATACAAGGAATGTCCGATACTATGATTTTCTAGTAATCCAAGTCCAAAAAATCAATTTCTAATTCCGATATCAACCGATACCTAGGCCCCGGACTGAGGTGAACGTCTGCGTTTTGACCTGACCAAATTACGCTCATATCGGGCCGATACTTTCGGACATCCCTTATTTCAAGCACAGTCTTGATGTCCTTGCACATAGTGAATGGCTTCTGTCTTCAATAAACAAGCAGAGAAATGGGACTTGGACACAGGAAGTGTCCGTTGGTGAGTGATACTGGACACTTCCATCATCTTGTATTAAATTTATTCCTAGAAAATGTTTCCCTTTTTTTTGGTACAAAGCAGTTGAATTCAGATGCATTGGTCCTAGAAAAATATACATATTTGATCCTGCGCCGTTTCTCGTATGTTTCTCTCTCAACTTACAAAGTATCATATTAATAAACATCACGTCGCCCTCTGTTGGTCAACTGATGAAGTTAACCAAAATAAAAAAAAATGATCAAAAACATGTCAAAGACTCGTGACTAAAGAATAAAACATCATAAAAATCAAAATAACATTAGTTAAAACAGCAAGACTAAAATGCTTCCACCGTCTGTTCCTCAGGATGACCACCAGAGGGTGGTAAAACACAGTCAACCGAAAAGAAAAACAAGGTGACGACACAACAAAGTAAGTTTCCCTAAGAGTTTTAAATTACCAAAGAAAATATAAACGTATAAATATAATTATTAAATACAAAGTTATCACAGAAAAAAAAAAATGTTGTCTCCTCTGAACTGATCTGAGATCAGTTGATGTTCACTGTTGGCCAACAGCGAGGGCATCATCCATAACTTCCATACAGTTCATCCAAATAAGGGCGCAAATGGTTCCAAGGAATTTGGAGCCAAAAAAAAAAAACAGTTTTTCTATGAAAAAAAAAAACGGAGCGAGGGCGAGCCAGAGAAAAATCTCTGGCACAGATTCTTGTTTACCCTCAAGTTTTCACATCCTTTGTTGCCAATGTTTAACTGGGTCATGGACCTCGCTGTTTTATCTCCTCCTCTCTTCTCGGGGTGTATCCACACACACACACACACTTGTCACCGTGATGACTCCTCTGCTCCGAGGCTTCTCCTTCTCTTCTCCTTTTCTTTTCACTTTTTCTTCCATTTCGTCGTCGTCTTCCCCGTCCCTGAAGCTCCTCAGTCCCCGGTGGGCAGACGTCAGTGCTCAGTCACAGAGGGAACCAGGCTGTCGTGACGTCCCATCTCCTCCAGAACCTGAGCCAGACGACTCAGGTTGCCGTCAGGGAAATGCTGAGCCTCCCACAAATCCAGGATCACTCCCGTAGGACTGGATTTGGTGGCAAAGTAGTTCAGATATCTGCGGGAGACACGGGACGACAAATGGGATGAAGATCCAACTCGCAAAAAATTACACTTATTTTTACATTTTTTGTAAAAAAAGAAAAAAAAAAGTAAAACTTACATTATTTTTATATTTTTACATTTTTTACAACCAATGAAATGATACTAATTTTTACATTTAAAAGGAATTTAAGACAAAGTCTGTAGAAAAGTTAGTTCAAAGTTGGAGAAGTGTCATTTGAGGCTGCATGCCAGTGAGTCCCTGGTCACCTAGAGGCTGGAGCTGAAATTACAGCACAAAACTGAGTAAAATTAAGTAAAAAAAAAATATTTTTAATGGACCATAAATTGACTTTTATAGTTAAAAAGTTTATATCCTTAAGTTTACAGTAAAATTCCTTCCTTGAAGAATGAAGATTCAAAAAATAAAAAAAAAATTAAAAATGTAAAATATTTAACATTTTTTACAACCAAAGAAATTATATTAATTTTAACATTTAAATGGAATTTAAGACAAAATCTGTGGAAATGTGAGTGTCATTTGAGGCTAAATGCCAGTTTATCGCTGGTCCTAACATAAAATTTCAGGCCACCTAGAGGCTGGCGCTCATATTGCAGTTCAAAACTTAATCAAATAAAGTAAAACAAAAAAATAAATGAGGCATAAATAGACTTTTATAGTTTAAAAATTTGATTTCCTTGATTTTACAGTAAAAACCTTTCCTTCTGGACCAGCTGAAAAAGCAAAAACAAGAAAACATATTATTTCTAAAGTTTAAAGAAGTCAAAGCTGTGAATACAAATGAGCTGCTGTTCCTGGGAGCCAGAAGAAGTGAAGTTAGCAGAAGGTTAAAGAAGGAGCAGCTGAGTTTGAGGAAAAACAACTGTTTTAGAATCGTTTTTTCATAGTCCTTGTTTTTTTTTGGTTGTTGTGATTTTTTTTTTGTAAAACATTGTGATCAGTGTTGGTGATAATGATCCTCCTCCGTCCAGGAGAGTTCATCTCATCTCACATCAACAGAGTCTCGTTTGAGAAGAAGAAACACAGTTTAATAGTGATTCACAAACAAGGTACTTGTACGTAAGTATTTTCATCTGAGTACTCGCGGTTACTGAGTACTTTTACTCTACATGTGGGATTCAAAGACGATGAACTACAGTTCAGTGTTTGGTGGATGATTCATGTGGTTGAATCCACATATAAATAAAAGCTGAAATGGATGAAATGAATAAACGAGGAGATTAAAAAGTGAAAGTTAACCTCCTGGGACAACCATCTGTCTCTGCTGAGGTGAACGAGAGACGAGAGACAAGAGACTCTGGTGTTTTCAGAGCTTAAGACTCGGGAGTCAATATATTTAGAAAAAAAGATTTGGATCCGTAGAATTGTAGAATTCACTGTCCAACCCTGTCTCTGTCTCAGTCTCAGTCTCTTCACCCACCTGTCCAGGTCCAGTTTGTGGGCCAACATCCTCCAGTCGTTGCCCCTGGTTTGAGGTGCGTCCAGGCTGCCACACAGCTTCTGCCTGATGGAGACGGGGATGCGGAAGGCGTTGGGTCCGACCAGTGTGGTGATGTTACTGGCAGGGTCCAGCAGGGACGTGTCGAAGCTCTGAGAATCCTGTGGACGGAGAGACAAAGTCAGATGTTACAGCAGCAGTGAAACAGCATGAACAGCAACTTTGGAAAAGAACCACGTTGCCTCTCAAAGTGCTGAGAGGCACACACACAGCTCTTAAAGCTTTGATAATAAAAGAAAAGTTGTCGTCTCTGTAGTGATGGTCAAATGTGCTGCGTTTGGAGGACTAAGTGCTGGAGGTCTGGACTCAGAGACGGGAGAAGGACCCACAGACGGATGAAGTGACTCCAGACTGAGACTCAGCGCCGAACTGACTGACTGGGCTGTAATTCATCTTATTATTGAACACAAAGCTGGAGCTGTTCTCCACCCTTTAGTTGGAGAACTCCAGCTCTCTCCAGACCACATGGTCTTTGTGAAGAGAAGACGAGGACGAGTCAGGGGACATTAGACCTTCCACACTACTGCACTCTGGTCTGCAGCACTTAGTGATGGAAAGGGAGGAGTCTCTGGGTCAGGACGATGGATGGATGGGTGGGTGGATGGATGGGTGGGTGGATAGATAGATGGGTGGGTGGATGGATGGGTGGGTGGTTTCGACGTGAGACAGGTCTAACCTCTGAAAGTATTGTGTCCAGCTGGAAGATCTGACCTTCTCCTTCCACTTGGCGAACACATATCTTACAGGCCAGCTCCACCGTGCTGGCAGAGAACCTCTCCAGGGTGAAGCAACAGTGGAGGTTTCTCTGAGATCCACTCCATACTTGATGGAATGGAAGTTCCTGCAGAAGAAAAAGGTCAAAATATATAGGAATGTATTTATTAGCGATGTCCGATATTATCGACTGCTTGATAATATCGTTTATGGTTCGTCCAAATACTTTTCAATGCTGAGAAGCTGACCTACCTGGTACTTGGCCAACAGTTTGCTCCTCCACAGAGCGTGCGAGATGTCATGGATGGAGAGTCTCAGATTGTGCGTGCTGTCCTTGAAGTTGAGCGTCTTTGGTTCGTCCAACAACTTCCCTCCCATTTGCTTCTCCATCTGCAGGACTTCCTGAAGACGCAGAGACACAGACGGACATTAGGAAGATCATCTCACCAGGAACCCTGACCCTGACCAATCATCTGTGTCAGGAGTTCCTGCTTCGTCCTCACCTTGAGGGCGTCCTGCGTGTCGTCCAGACAGTAGACCCTGATGTGGTACTCCATGGCGGGACAGGTGACCGGACCAAAGATGGCCAGTGTCAGGCGCTTTATGGTGGAAGCGCTGAGCGTCTGTCCTACCAGGCAGTAGGTTCCCAGTGTCTCCGTCAGGATGTGGCAGGACTCCTCGTCCATCTGGATGTAGCACGGCGTGGTGAAGTTCTCCTCTCCGACCACCACAACATCCTGTGGCGTAGAAACAAATTTCAGGAAATCCACTCCACATTTTGCAGCCAGCTCTGAGCAGCACAGAGACTATAAGAGGTTTGACGTTAGAAAGATGCAAAAAGCTGCCAGGTTTCACTTCGACAGTCGTTCCAAAAGCGAGGAAAACTTTCGTCGCCCAACATTTAAGATACACCAATCTAACCTACTTCTCTGCCACTCCTGACTTCCTCATACCGAACCACAACTCCTCCCTTGTCACCCTGTCATAGGACTTTTCTAAATCTACAAAAATGATTTCCAGGAATCTTCTATACGTAACAGTTTTCTCACCCGGAGAATCGACCTTTGATTTGTCTCTTTTAGTTAGAACTGAGCAGAACCTTCCTGGCTGGAGTCGTTGGGTTTTACATTTGTATTTTCTTTGTGACGATAAAAGAAAAACTGGAAACTGACGTCAGTCTGAGTCATTTCCACTGTTACCAACATTTACGTCGTAAACGACGCCGTAACGTTCTTGTCAGGAACAATTAGAGCGAAACGAGGCCGAGTGTAAATGGAGAAATGAGTCAAATTAAGGACAAGCTTTGGTTTCACATTCACTGGAAATGAAATCACACTTTAACTGAGGTACAATCAACGGCCACGGCCCCCCCAGCTGGTCTGAGTGTGTATTACACCCTGTACAACAGCTAATGGGGGGTTGAGTAGGAAGATCATCTGCTGCTGACCCCAGTTAGAGCTCTGACGCCGACACATATTTCTCCTTAACTGAGAGCGTCTGGACAGAGGAGGCTTGACTGACCCTCGTCTTCCGTCTCCACCCCCCCCCCTCCCTTCTCCTCCCTCTATTACGAACCCTCCTGTGAGCGTCACATGGGCATTAATTCAGCCAATTATGAGAGAGTGAAGAGAAATTACAGTGATTTCACTGTGAGCTCGTCCGTTTAACGGCAGCATCAGGTCTAATCATTAGACTCTAACGGCTTCTGGGGGAACGGGGGGGTTTCGTTATGGGGGAGGGACACTAATGAGAAAACACAGTGTGGAAAGTGGGCGTTTGAATCACACATGTGCGCGTGGGCGAAAAACAAACACCCAAACACGCAATGATTTATTCAGAAGATTGTGCAAAGATGGCAGTCGTCAGTGGTTGTTGTTTTTTCTCCTCTGTCTCCCAGAGTCGTTAGTGAAGCAGAAAGTCCCACATGTCCCTCAATAAATGACCTCCCGTCTTCATCAGCATCACAACATCATGTCTCCTCAGTGGGGGAGGGGCTCAGTCTATAAAATACCCATCTCGCCTGTTTCCAACAGCGTGATTATTATATTGTGACAGGTCGTGTCAAACGTAGTGATGTTTGGCAGAAGATGAGGGAAAAAAAGAAAAGAAGTCTCCGTCACCTGGATGTCTCCACCCACCTGCCGTCTCTGTCAGATCGGAGATGTAATCAGTGGTTATTCCCGCCTGAAAATGATCCGATTCACACTCGGCTTCAACCGCCGCCCACCGCTAATTCATCAACGCCACAAATATGTCGTAGTCGTACCTTCAGCGTTCAGGACTTCATCAAAAACTGAAGTCTTTGTTGTGTTTTCTGGTATTAGATAAGACCAATATCCCCATATGACACTAACACATAATACATTAGCACTAAATTTTAATCTCCAGTCTGGGAAAATAAAATAAAATAAAGGTCTTTGGAAAGTTTCTTAGTTCATGGTCAAAGTTTCAGAGAGGAGAAGAAATATCTAAATAATATATATGGACTCTAACAACAGTTGTTAATGGTTGAACAGCCTGCTGCCCAGCAGGTGGAGACACTCGTTTAATAATCTTTGGACTGCAGTAACAGTAACAGCCAGTCTGTTGTTATGGGACGCTCCCTTATGTGGACAGTAAAAAGCAGTGGCAACAAAACCTTGTCCACGGACTGAAATGTCTGGTACTATTTTCCTGGACCGGTCCTTAAGTTGTGGCAGATAAATACTTCTTAATAAAATTAACAAAATTCCGGTTTTCTGAAATATTTTCCTACCTATAAAATCTTCATACCCGAATTAACTGTGCATGGGCACAACAAGGATTTCTCAAGTGCACACAGCCTATAACTTTCTGCTACCAGACCAGTCTACAAGGTCTCTATACTTTTGTATCAATGACTTTGCATTATTTATTTATGATTATACATTTTTAAGGGATTAATAAATGGGTATTTACATTATCAAGCTTGTAGTTCCTCAGGAAATCAAACCCAGGACTCTCTGCTCAAAAGGCAGGACTGACGCCCACTACACCATGGAACCACATGATCCATATCCAGAGGCCAGAGTCTGTCTCATGTCTTACCGATATCCTCTTGTTCCTTACATTCCCACTAACATGAAACCTCCAGTCCAGCACAAAGAAGAGAAAACAAAGTCGAGGAGACAAAGATTCTCACGGTCAAAGGTCCAGAGAGGACACAGAAGAAGAACCTTCAACAGACAAGTGCAGAAGTTCTCCTGAAATACAGATTTATTGAGACAGGTTGCAACTCAGTGAGTTGCTCTCATGTGAGGAGACAAATTCTTTCCTGTCTTCAGACCAAGACTGCATTAAAAGACGAGACCATGTCACCAGGACGCTGCTGATCCAGTGGACACTCAGTTGTCCACTGGAGCTTAAAGTTCCATGGTGCTGATTTAGAAGCTGTTACTGTGACCGTTGTAACAACTACAGGCGTTAAATAAAAGGGCAAGAACCTTTAGACTTTAGTTTCATTCCCACCACCAGGGGGTGATGTGTTCAACATTTTTGTATTTATTGACTGAAAAATCTCTTTTTCTTTGTCTTCAGTTGTTTAAAGTGTTCTCTTTTCCCTCTGTGCTCGGGGCAGATTAAAATCAAACACGGAACGTTTCCTGCACCGATCACAGTCCATCTGTCAGTGGTGTTGGAGCCGACAAGCCGCTCCCTGACTGCCAAAAGCACACACTCTGATTGGACGACGGTGACAGACATGAGGGACGCACACACGCATCTACATCTCACCTCCCACTGGTTCTGCGGCGACTGGTTCTTCAGCTGGATCAGCCAATCCTGTTGGCCGTCACACACGGCGCAGTGGTGCATGGTGATGATGACAGGCCGGGTCAACAGGGCCCCCGGGGGTCCACAGCTCACCACCGGGCTCAGGACCGTTTGGCCGTCTTCCACTGAAGGCCTGGAGGTGGACACACACACATACACGGAGTTACACACACACACTCACAGGAGATGGCGCTGTGTAGACATGACGGCACGGTGGAGCCTGTGACGGGAGTGAACACCGCTCTGGGCTGTCGATGTGCCAGGTGGCGCTGTCTACCTCATGGTGTCCTTCCTCTGAACCGTCACGTACATCTCATAAACCCGGCCTTGAGGAATGGCCCCAGCTGGAATCAACAGACTCACCCCTGGGGAGAGAAGGACAGGGAGACAGTCAGAAGACAAAACCTGGGAGACAAAAAGTCAGGGCTCGTCAGGTTGAACCAAGGAGAGAAGAACTTCTGGTCCATGGACTAGTGTTATGTGGACTTTTGTGTTAAAACACATGTTAAAATGATATCAATGTAGACCACAGTATTAGTATTAATTAAAAAAAAACACTATCTTTGAGTATTTTTTGAGATTTTGGAACAAAGTTTGTCAGAAAAAGATAAAAATCTTTTTTAATAAATTTTTTATGTTGAGGCATCATATTCAGAAATACTTCTTAAGTAAAAAAACTGAACATGAGCAGGTATTAACACATGATCATGCCTGAACAGACCTGGACAAACTAAGGCCCGTGGGCTGGATGTGGCCCGGGTGGTTTTTTAATCCAGTCTTCCAAACCATATCTAAATAATACTATTATATTTATTAGTATTACACCTCTGCCATTTCCCACATTTCCCAAACAGAAAATGTACAAAAGGGTAAAAGCAGAGGACTCAAACTTGCGGCCCGTGGGCCATCTGCGGCCGGTGGAACAATGTTTTGCGGCCCTTACCGTGAAAGTTGAATTTACAATATTTAATAGATTTTATCTCCACATTTATGGTAAATTCTACAGTTCTTGATCCACACACGAAAAGAAAAAATGTAATAGAAATTATATGGGCTGCAAATTTAATGCAGAATCATTGGTTGGTGGAGTTCACAAATTTTTTTTAAATTTGCATATACATATAAATTTAACATATTTAACATATACACCTAAAAAATATACATCTAACAAAACTAAGAGCAAAAAGGTTCAGTATTTATTTTTGGCTCTTTTAAAATCTATGCCTAGGATTCTGTATGTGTTTTTAAAAAACATGTTGAGAAGACATTTTGACATTTTTTGGCTGACTTCTAACAATATAAAAGCATAACCTTAAAATCAAACACATGTTGTTTTTGGTTAAAAAAGCACAGCATTAGAAAGTGACGTGTCCTCTGTTGACGCTGAGTTAGTTTCAAAGTTTCATCTGGGCTTCATTACAGGCAGCTGCAGTGAAGACAGGGAGGTTAATGTACGCTGACTGAAACAGTAAACCACGGCTTTAGAACCCCAGCTCCACACCTCAGGTGTCCATCGACTCCTACAGTGAGTCATACAGTCTGCGGTCAGAAGCTCGGCGACCACATCTGGTTCAGTCCAGTGTTTCAAAAACAGGTTTCGCTGAGTTTGGGCCGAGGTAGAAACACGATGTTTGGATAAAATTCTTTGTTGAATAAAAACTGGTTTCTTTACTGTTAGAAAAACACTTTTGCTTCTTAGTAAATACCATAGATCAGGTGACTGCAAGGTCTGTTACTAGCAATGAGTCGTTTTCAACTGGTGGGTCACAGGCCTTTGTTTGGGCATTAAAAAAATAATATAACATATAACAATAAAATACTGAGATGCCCTGAATTCTCATCTTATTCAGTAAAAACTTCCATAAACAGATTTTCAATTTAGCTACTTTAATGAGATTAACAAATTTGTTTTATTGCCAACAATATTTTCTCACAAAAAACTACAAAACAAATGACCAAAAAAATGTGAGTGGAAAGTGTTAGTTGAACCAGAAAGATTAAAAATGAAAAATTATAATGTTATAAAAAGATTTCAGTTGCCGTCTCATGCAGTACCTGAGTTCGGCACTATGAGGTGCCCTCCCTGGGAGCTGAAGGAGCCCACAGCGGTGCAAGACGGATCCCTGGTCCTGAGCAGCGTCTGAGTTTGTGTCCTCCGACCCATCGTGGTGTCGCCGTTGTCCAGGAGGCAGTGGGGAAGTTTAGGCGACAGTTTGGAGGACAGCTCCCCCCCCAGGTCGTCTTGGGGCGTAACCAGACCTGAGGAGTTATAGACCTTAATCTTTAGGTTGGGCAGGGGGTCCAGCAGTGGGGAGTTGGTCATGGGGATTTTGTCAGCCACATCGTGGAGGGCGTAGACGGGGCCGCGGTACATGGCGGCTGCAGAGGTCAGGTCAGGTGGCGCTGTTAGCAGCTCAGCTGGAAAAGAATAAGGAAATGAGCGATGGAGTGTTTAAAAGGTGAGGACCAGCGGTGATAAACTGGCGGTAACTGGAAACCCAAATAACCAGGAGGAAAGGGAACGTTGGCAGCAATCAGTGAAGCTGCCGTCTGACTTTCCTCATTTGTTTTTCTCTCATTAGCAGAGTCCACCTCAGCGGCGAGAAAAAAAATGACTCAGTCGGAGTCGCTACGAACGCAGCTGTGATTCATCAGCAACAGATGGTTGTGATAACACTGGCGGCACCTACAGGTTTGAATGTTCAGGAGCAGGGATGGCCTGAGTGGGAGGGTGAGCGTCTCCGTCCTCACTGGAGTCTGTGCTTCACAATATCAACTTTTTAGAAAGAAGAATGAAAACAGGGAAGGAAGTAGAAGAGTTTTACCAAGCTAACTCTTTTCATTTTATAACCGTTTAGCTCTTTCTCTGCTAAAACCTCAACCTCAGCTAACATTTAAATATTTGTAGCTCAGTTCTATCTAAGGATGTTCAATATTAACTGCCTGGTAATATTTATTATGTCCTTCCTGATGCAACCCTCACCATTTATCCGAGCACTAAAGAAAACATGGTTTGTGCCCCTAGTGGCTGGTTCCTATTGGGCCAACAATAGATCAATTACTAGATTTGTAGACGTTACAGTGTCTGTGCATCTACTATAGAAAAAAGTCCAGTCCAGTTATTTATACGAACCACCGTTCTATCTGTGTTTGTTTTAATCTTTTTTTTTTTTTACACTTTTCATGTTGATCCAAACCTCGCACTATTCACCAGCCAGTTGCTGTGATGCAGCTTCGCCCCCTGCTGGCTCAGTATCCAGAATTCTAAGCCTGAACCTTATTACTGTACAATTTAGTCCAACCAAAGAAAGACGTGGCCTAATTATGGCTTCATGGTTTGGCCTCCCATCAACAACAACAACAACAACAACAACAAACATGATGATGGTTTGATCACCACTGTAGATTTGTCTGTTATTCACATCAATACAAACTGATAGGCTGTGCAAACAAACATACATAAAGAGTTGGGCCTATATTTATACACATGGACAGATAGACGGACAGATAGACAGGCAGACAGACAGATAGACAGACAGGTAGGTAAAAGACAAATTGATAGATAGAGGTTTTATTAGTTGAAGAATGCTAGAGATGGAGCAACCAGGTAGGAGACAAAAGAGGAGATTGATGGATGCAGTGAGGGAGGACATGGAAGAAAATTTAAATTTTTTTCTTAAATATATAGAAAATTCACCTGAATCTTAACATGTTCAATGACCCGTCTACAAATGTCTTTCTTCCAGTTCTTTCCTCACCTTTTCGTGCCGTCTTGATGCTGACTGGCTGGAAGCCACCGTTGAGGGCGGAGGTGTCGATGATGTCAGAGTCAAAGTCCCGATGGTTCTTCCTGTAGACGAACAGCGCCACCACCACAGAGATGACCAGGCACATGATCACCGCGATGACAATGCCCACGTAGAGGGCGACGTCGTCGGTACTGGGGGCCACTGGGAGAACAGAGAAAGGATGAGGAGAAAGACGGGGAATGTTTTAATCTCGTTGCTTCTTCTTCCATGTTGTTTGAATATCAAAAAAAATAATGAACATTAATATCCTGTTTTTGAAATTGTGCCGGATATTAATAACCACATACAGACCATCTGTCATCATCTGCTGCTGCATTTAATATTTGTCACCATCAGTATAAGAGTTGATGGAATAAAAATGGATATTTTCAATTAAAATTGTTTTTAATAGAAAATAACCGCATCATTTTGCTGATAAAAATCCTTATTTTTGATTTAGTTGTCAATAGTTACCCATATGAAACTGGGTATATTTATTATTTATTATAACTTATCTGCACAGACCACTGTTTGACTATGAGGTCAACTAAGTGAGATGGAATGCTGCCATCTAGTGACTTTCCCTTTATTTTACTATTATAGATATTTTTAGGAGCAAACACAGGCATGTTTTCATTATCAAATATTTTTCTATTATAAATATTACTTTTAGGACTTCTGATAATATTGATCGGCTAATATACGATACTATAAGAAACACCTAATGATATCAATAAGTTGATGTTGTCAGACGTAACTAAAAATAACGCATGTGCAGTGTTTGACACGACAACAAACGTGTCTTATTAAACCACAGCCTCATTACGCCAATGATCGCGGTAACTGACAACGAGTAACAATGTACGGATAAATAAGACCAAACCCTGACTGCACCGACGCAATTAATGAGAATGTCTCCTCCAGTCTCGGCCCCAATGACACGCCGCGGTAACGAGCAGACGATGCATCAAAAGTCACGGAGACGCAGATATGAATGTTTTTATCTCTAAATTGGCCTGCTGTGTTGTTGGACTTCAGAGTCTGTCCTCTGTCTTTGTTCTTACACTGTAGATAAGACGGAGACATACAGCAGTCCACGTCTTTTTATTTTTTCTTTATAATTGTCTTCTCATCTGTGTCTCCATGACTCTGTCTGTCCACTCTGCCTGCTGCAGAAGAGAAAACCTTTGGTAATGGACGCCTGCTGACAGTTCGACCCCAATGTCCTTCACTGTCACCACGATGTCCAACATGGAGAGATGGTTTTGAGAGGACACGTGTGAAAGAACGCAAAGCAAACTCCTCGTCACTGTGATCCACACTGAAATCTGAACTGGACATTTAACTCATCACTAAAGCAAACAGTGGGTGGCGCTGAGGAGCAGCGTGTGGGAGCCAATCTCAGTGCACTTTAGTGGTAACTAGGGGACTCGAACCTGAAACCCTCGTCTGTTTCTAAACCACTAAGCCACCACTGTCCAAAGAAAACAACATATATTATATATGTTTTAGGTATAAATCTATATTTTTTTAGGATTATAGCGAGGAGTCCAGGCCAGTAGATGGCAGCATTCGACGTTAGTGCACAGGAAGAGCATTAGGTCAGTGATGATGAAAAAGTAAAAATGAGAAAGAAAAGCAAAAAGAGCAAAGAAAGACACATAGAACATATGTTTTCCATAATGACTCAATATTCACAACAAACTTTCAGTAAAAATGCAACACTTTCAAAACAAAACAACAAATAAATTAATGTTTCTGTAACTGGAAAAAGAAAAAAGTAACATTTGTTAAATTTACAATAAAAGTTGAGTCTGAAATAAAACTGCCTTCATACCGTTGTTATTGTTAGGTCCAAAATTAAAAATGTAAAATGTGTTATTTAATGTGTGTTGTAAAGAATTGAAGTTTTCCACCTTTTTGTGTGTTTTAAGTTGGAAGTTCATCTATTTTTTGATTAAATAATTTACTCTTTTTAATTGTTAATTTATCAAACTAATAATTATTAATTAAACTATTGCAATTCTTTGATTAGCAACTGTGTTTAAACGGTGGCGCTGAACGAGGTAACGACGAGCTAATTCAGACGCTAATCAGCTAACTTTCTGAAAACGCTAATTTAAAAACAAAAACTACGTTTTTAGAATACGTTTTTAAGTATTTTTGTGATTTATTATCAGCTCTTCTTTAAATCCCTAATAAAAGACTTATTTGACTTTTACCTTAAGCGTCGGACTAACTTTATTTCATTACGGTTTAACCACAGCAGACACTTCCGGCCTGCGGCCATCTGACACGTCAGCGCCCTCCTACGAGTGTTATCGGAATTACACTTTGAACAGTAAGACTAGTTAAACTGCAGGTTCAAAACCTGTATATGTGTTCAGATAAATAAAATAAAAATAAATAAATATAATAAAGATAATCTATTAAAATAATAATTTAAAAATAAATATAAATAATAAGTCAATGAAATAATATCAACAGAAAATAAAAATAAAGTTATGTTTATAATATATACGTATACGTGTGTGTGGTCAAATGCACAAATCTGTCAAAAATAAATAAAATTCAGTTAAAATAAAAAAATAAAGAATAATTCAATATATAGTATAATAGGGCTTATTATATGGACTTATTATATAGAAATTGACTTTAATTTAAGTATTCAGTTTAGAATAAGCAGAGATTCATTTACAAATATATATGTAGGACTTTTTTATATACACATATATAAAAAATACATAAATATTTATATATGCAAACGTTTATGTAGGCATTTGTGTGTAAAATCTGTAATGTTGTGCAAGTTCCGAAGGGAAGCAATTTTCAGGCTTGCTCTGTGAGACAGTGAGTCTCCGGTTCGATTCCCAGAGGAGCTCCAGTGTAAGTGGCTTTAAACTAAAGTGTCTGCTAAATGCATAAATGTAAATGTAATGACGTGAGTGAAATAAAAATAACCCAAACTCCTTTTTCTGCCCAGTCTCTGCAGCCTGGAGTGTTTTCCTCCATCAGTGAGTGACAGACATCAGATTAGGAGGAGAGTCAGGAGTCGACCTCCGCTACGTCACATCTTTAATCCCTCTTCATAACAGATATAGACAGAAGACGGAAAAGCCTCAAAGCCACGATACAAATGTAAAAAGAAGAAAAGAAGTCATTTCACTGTGCCCTGTGCAGCCTTCCCCGCTCATCATTAGTATACAGTACTCCACCCTCTCCACCCTCTCCACCCCCCTGAACAATCTTCCACCCACGTTTGATGATGAAGGCAGCAACCTTGTAAGTGTATGCATTAAAATGTATCACTTAGATTAAAACATTCCCTTGAATATGAGTCATTGTCGGCAACAGGAAGTGGAAATGGAAGGGATTACAGAGGCGGGGCTTAAAGATCCACAGACCAAAGCGTGAGATTTCAGCAGATTTTATGAGACGGACGTCAGGGATGAAGTTCAGCAGCAGCAACAGTGGAAGGTTTAGGGTTAGAAGCAGCCAGGACACGTGAGAAGACACAGATGAAGGTTTTAAAATAATGAACTATACAGTATAGAAATAAATGTTTTGGATTTTTTTTTTGGTTTTAAAGGTACAGTGTGGGATTTTGCAGCATCTAAAGTTGACTTTGTAAGGTGTCATTGTCGACCCTATATATGACCTGGGTGGCGCTATTTCCAGACTGTCAGGAAAACAGAAATATAAACTCAGTTTTTGTTGAAGGGTGTATTAAGAATTTAGCTTTTTGTTTTTTACCAATTTACTAAAAAACTCTAATGTGTAACTTGGTCTTAAACAAGTTGGTTTTCACTAATTGCGTTTAAATTGTGTTTCCGATAATATTTTCGAAGAATTAGTCCAGTAATTATTATTACGTAATATCTTTAAGAATCATTATGGAATTTTCCTCTAATAATGAAAATCCAATGCAAAGGTTTTGGCAAATTTGATGGAATTTGTTGCAAAGTCCTGAGATTTTTTTCTACTTTTGGGGAAAACAGCTTAGTATATACTGTATGTACAGGTTGATACTGCAATTGCAAAAGAAGTATTTAGACCAGTGGTTCTCAACTGGTGGGCCCGACCCAAAAGTGGGTCGCAGACCCGTTCTGAATGGGTTTCAAACAGCTGGTCTGAAATCCAAATAATGTGAATCAGCTGTCGAGCGAGTGAATTATTTTAGAAAATCTCTTATTTTGAAAGGTACACCCAGCTGAATAAAATGTATTAGAAGTATTTTTTTTCTACTAATTTGCTTGGTTTGAATTCTATGAGAGTGGGTCGTGACTTAATGACCGCAGGGAAATGTGGGTCCCAGAGTGAGACCAGTTGAGAACCACTGGTTTAGACAAGGTTGGCAAATCAGACATTTGGCAAAAAGTTAAAATAGGAACCATAGGAATCTTGTTTAGGCTATATATCGTGGAAATATGAATATTGTGGGGACAAAACAGAAGTTTAATGATTACATAAATTAATGACATAATTTAAACTAGTTTGGTGGACCGGATTACAAGCCCAATGGGCCACATTTGGCCCCCGAGCCAAAGTTTTTGGAAGTCTCTTACTTATTGCTAATATTTAGACAAAACAAACCCAAAAATGTGTATAACAGTTTCACCTAAATCCTTCACGTTGTACCTTTAGAGGCGTTTATCCAAAAAGATTGACGTGAGACTGTGTTGACGACTCTCAGGTGAAGCAGGTGTTAATGAGGTGAAGATGAGAAGAAGGTGAGAAATGAGAGAAGAGATCAAACAAAAACAAAACTCACATGAATTCCCCAAACCACTCTTGTCTTTAGCCTCTGAGGACTTCTGAAATAAGGAACCTTGAGGAGAGGGAGAGGATTTAAAGAGGGGAGAGAGAAGGGGCGGGGGAGTCAGAGGGGGACAGAGGGGAGATGGCAGGAGGAGAATGATGAAAATCAAATTTAAGGCAACAGAAAAACAAACTCAACAAATGAGACAGCAACAAACTCATGAGGAGGAGTAATGACACAGGGAAGTGATCCTTCTTGATTTACCCCCTCGCCCCCGCTCTACTTTACAGATCTGTGCATGGGCTATGGAGATAGATGAGAGGAGTAGGGGGACATGGAGGTTCAGTGGGGGAGTGGCGTGATCCATCAACCAGGCTTAGTGCAGCTACAGCAGCTGCAGCAACAGGACTGATGTCAGGCAGGTGAAGAAGGGAAGAAACAACTGGATCCATAGAAACTCTGCAGAACTGCAGCTCAGATGGAGGGGAATAGATTTAAGGACCTTCAATAACAATAACCATAGTATTGTTTAACCCATATCGACAAACTACGTGATATTGGTCAGAGCGATATTGTTGTTTCCTCCAACAATGAAAATCCAACGTCACAATCCCTGGTTTTTGCCAAATTTCTGGGACGTTAACCTCAGTTACAGTTAATTTCCGATATCAACAGATACTTATATAGTCCTGGTCATATTTAATAATTCATCCACTGTATGATTATGATATGAATTAAATCGGCTGCAATGCTGCCATCTAGTGTTCTATACTAGACATTACTTTCATTCGTCCCGCACATTTTTAAGCACATTTAGCATTAAACAAAATTAAATTAAACTAATTAATGTAGCTGTTTGTCACATTAATGTACTTGTATAGTCCTGGTGGTATTTCATTATTTAACCACTGTATAATTATGATTTTAATTAAACGGGCTGCAATGTTACCATCTAGTGACCTTTACTAGACTATACACCCGTTTTTCCCTCAATTTTTCTTAACACATTTAGCCTTCTCATTACTGGAGAAAAAGAAAAAAAATGCTTCAGACTGATTAATACAGCTATACTTATATAGTATGATGATATATGATAATATAATATGATATAAATTAAATGGGCTGCAATGCTGCCATCTAGTGACCTATACTAGACTATACATCAGTTTATCCCAAACATTTTTAAGCACTTTTAGCATTTTCATTATTGGAAGAAATGAAAAAACAAAAACAACTGCTTCCAAAATAAAATATAATAATTAATGTAGCTGTTTGTTGCATTATTATAGCTGTACCTATATAGTCCCGGTGATATTTAATTATAATTCTACTTTCTGATTATGATACAGATAAAACGGGATGCAATGCTACCATCTAGTGACCTTTGATTATACATCAAAGGTCACTACATACATCTAGTGACCTTTGACTATACATCCGTTGATCCTGCAACGTTTTTAAGCACATTTAACGCTTTCATTATTGGAAGAAAAAAGAAACAAACAAAAAAAAACTTGAATGTAAAAAAATGAAAAAAAAACAAAAATGTAATGAAACTGATTAATGCGGATGTTTGTCGCAATAACTGTTTCAGAATTTTGGACACGATTCCAATATTTATATAGTCCTGGTGATATTTATTTAGTAATCCTGTGTATGATTATGATATGAATTAAACGGGCTGCAATGCTGCCATCTTGTGACCTTTACTAGACTAAAAATCAGTTTTTCTTGGAAATGTTTAAGCGTTTTCAGTACAGGAAGAAAAAAAAAAAAAACGTTCCAAAATTAAGTAAACAGATTACAGCAGGTGTTTGTCACCAAAACTGTTTTTGTTCAGATTCTCATTATTGGAGGAAATACAAAAACGATTCTTCTTACAGATATTAGATAATTATATTAACATCTGGGTGATAATACTGGTCAGGTGATATCATCAGACACCCATATTAATGAATTTTAAAGCTGATTTCAGCTGCAGTAAACCCTTGTGGACAGGTGATGTGCTGACAGGAAGTGGCTCCAGTGCCAGACGGGGGTTTTGCACTTCAGCTCACATAATATTCAGTCTCGCAGGGACATCCATAAACAACTATACAAACAATGAAGTCCTTATTGGAGAGGGAGAGAGCCACGGGCAGACAAGTGGAGCGACACAAAAATCGATGCAGTGATAGATGGGGCCGTGTGCACATGTAATCAGGCAACAGGGAGGCCTGGCTGCAGAGGAGGGAGGAGACTGTCAGGGTCAGTCTAACTGATGGACCATCTGATCCCATCCCGTAAAATTTCTGTTCCTCCCGCAGCCGAGCGGCCTGGGATCACGCTTCGGTGGGTGGGCCGGGGCGGGAAGCCTTCAGTGGGAGACCGAATGATTCGTCACTGACACAGAGGAGATTAGGAGAAAGGCACAAACTGGAGGAAACCACCGTCCGTGTCCTGGACATTGATTCTGTGCTTGAGACAGATGTCCAACATCACTGGCTGCACTGTCTACCAGCACAGAGCTGCTGTCGGAGGCTCTCTGTGTGTCTACGAGACAATACGTCACATATTCTACGTCAATATATACACATATATAAATATATTTTGTGTATATTTACAAACCTCTGAAATATAAAACTTTCAGCTGTTTGTTAAAAATTACGCCTTGAACTCAATTCTTACGTTTTAATATTATTGCACTGTCGTCCAATCACTGAAAATGACTATGATTTCAACCAAGGACAAACTAAGGCCCAGGGGCCAGATGTGGTCCGTCCAGCATTGGAGTCTGGTCCACCAAACTTGTCCAGATAATATAATTGGTTTGTACTGTGATTAAATGTCTGCCTTTTTCCTGTGATGCCAATGTTTTCTACATAGGTGGCATAAAGAATGCAAATGATGCTAGCAATTAACCCTTTATGAACAACTTTTATCCTAATTCACATAAAACCGTGAAACTATTTACAACTGGTACTTGTTCTTACTGGTCAAAGACTAAGTCAAAAGTCCGTCCACCAGATGAGGACGGAGACAACTGCTGAAACCACATTGTTTGAAACCAAGCTCCAAGAAGAATTTTGATCTTTTGATGACTAGAAGCTCCAAAAGAAATTATTAGGTACGTTCTATAACAGAAATGGAAATCGGTAAGATCAATTTTCCCTTTCCTTCCAATAATGAAAATTCACACAATGCTTAGTTTTTACCAAATTTCTGGGACGTTTTTCTCTATAGTCCTGGTGACATTTATTTATTATTCCACTGTATGATTATGATATGAATTAACTGGGCTGCAATGCTGCCATCTAGTGTCCTTTTGTAGACTATACATCTGTTTGTATAAAAATGTATAAAAGTTTGCATTCAGGGTCTTGACGTGTTTCGTCAGTTTTGGAGACAAACAACTGCAGATATTGACATCATATCGGTATTGGAAAATAAGTGTTTGGAAAAATATCGGTAAAATTAGATATTGGCAAAGATTGATATCGGACAGCAAATAAAGTCAAATATCTTCGTTTTATGCTGCTAAAGTTCACGCCCATGGGAGGCTGAGTGGAAGCCTTGAGTCGTGACTTTTTACTGTTCGTTGTGTAATGGCAACTGCGGCCTTTGCCTTGAAGTGTGCTCTCTTCCTTCACGCAATCAATATGTCAAGAAAATGTCATGTTTCAAAGAGCAGGCGCAGCAGAGAACTGGAAAACAACATCAGAATGGAGACAGAAAATCCAGAGACGTAGACGAAGGCATCTGTGAAGTGTAAAAGTGTAACAGTGTTAGCGGAGGAGAGTGCACGCTCGCTGCATCAATCAGCAGATACTTCACTCTGTGAAATCCAACCTCAAACTCTTCAAGTGAATTTGATGAACACGACCCAAAGTAAATTATAACGGCGCTCCTGCCTTTTTGATTTGAATCAGCGCAGTTTTTACACAGCCAGAAAAGCAAAAGTCCTATTTGCGTCCGCGCTCTTATTAAATTGCGTTGCCAGATTCCTGCCAGGGACTGCGATTAGAATGATTTCAAATAAATTCCAACATCTGAAAATGAGATCAGGCTGCAACGGAATCCACAGACGCCGTACTCGCTCCGACCCGGGGGCTTGCACCGCGGGGATCGCATCAACGTTCCGAGGTGAGTTCAGATTGCACACAAAGTCCACTCATCCCAATCATATTTGCTATAATGTGAGCTTTTAGATAATGGGCCGGTCTCCTGGATGCTGGTGGAAATGGTCATTAGCATTGACATAAGTGGCTTCACCCTCTTAGCTTCCCAAAAAAAAATCAATCTCTGAAATGATCCTAAATCCATATCATTATGGCTCCATATTCTCAGCAAACTGGCCATCAATCCAGCCTGGAGTAGTGCTTCAGCCTCAGTGATGGGAGGAGGACCAGAGAGGGTGCAGCTGGTGTGGAGACACAGTGTGTGTGTGTGTGTCTGTGTGTGTGTGTGTGTTTTAGTGCCGAGCGACAAACACTAGATGAATGAGATGCTAATGTCAAATGAAATCCCTGCAGAATGAAGTCAAGTCTTTTTTTCTTCTCTCTCTTCTCTGTGAATAAACAGAATCTGAGGAGCAACCATCTGCAGATCTGTGTCACCCACAGGTTGGTACCCACGCAACCATGTCTCAAACTCAAGGTCCGCGGGCCAAATGTGGCACGCCAAGTCATTATGTGGGGCAGGTTAGTAGTTTGTAGGTAAAAAGTCTCAAATTTGTGCAGACATTTTCAACCAATCAATGTAAATATATTAGTAAATCACAGACAACAGTGTTTCATAGGAATTTAGCTGCAGATTAGCCACACCCACTTCACAATATATTCACAGATCAAGGGCTCGGTATTAAACTTCAGCCTGTTTAGTTGAATTCAACACTGACTTGTAGGAATTGAAGAAAAAAAAAATCTTCAAGAAAACAATAAAAACATAGATTATTTACATCTTTAAATTTATAAAAACCATCTGCTGCCACCTAGTGGATGGTTATAAAATTTTCTGATGATCACTGCCATACTCAAAATGGTATCGTTTTAACATCAGAAAATGTATGTTTTGTTTTAAAGTGTTTATCCTTAACCAAAGTTAATTTTTCAGAAATTAAAACCATTAAATTTGACTGATATTTTTGTTTGAAGCAGAGGAAAAAAATCTGTGTTTTTGTGGCCATTTTGACATAAAGTTTAATGAATAAATTTAAAAATAATCAAAATAAAGTTGATATTTTGAGATTAAATTTCTATTTTCCATTTAAATATATATATTAATTGTATTGAAAAAAAGAAAAAAAAGTGTTAGCTATTAGATTTATACAGAAATCACATTATAAAAAGTTTAGGGATAATTTGGATTTTTACATTTGGCTACAAGATTGAATCTATATTGTTTCAGAATTCTGTGTAAGTATCATAGGAATTACAGAAAAATCAACTTCCTGTGGAAAAATAACATAACTGTGATACAAATACTGTGATACAAAACCATGAGAAGTCTGTGATTTAATTAAAACCTCGTTTCCTTCAGTGATTCTCATTCCACACACATGTGATCGGCAGCTGAAGAAAAAAAAAAAAACCTTCTCCTCCTTCTTCACTGGTGCTACTTTGTGGTTTCATGCTTCCTCCCATTTCACCCAAGCAATCCTGGCTTTTTTCATTTAAGGTAGTAATCAGAGCCGCTCTCCAGCTACGACCTCCTCCACGCAACGGCAACGTAATCACTCATTACCATCTTAAATATAACTCCCAAATGTTTGGGTTGTGACGGCGATAACTGCTCGGAATGCTGCCCGGTCTCGGAACATGTACTTACAGTTTCAGAAAAGCTGACGCAGTAGAAAGATCTGAGCGGTGGTTTGTGTTTCTGTGTCACTTTTATACAACTGTTCTAAAGCAGTGGTGCTCAACCTGCGGGCCATGGACCGTGAATGGTCCGTGGGTTGTCTGGTGCCAGGCCGTACAGAGAGAACACACAAGGAGTGTCTTTATTATGAGTAGATAGAGCCTTCTAAACTGCTCCACCACCTGGAGACCAAGAGTTGGCTTCTGATAAAGATAATCCACAGCAGATTAAAGTAGATTATCAGATTATATTTTGAAAAAAGAAATTTTTGTGACAGTCACATCATTTCATTTCATATAATTTTTTTTCTTATAATATAACCATATAACCAGCCCTCAGTGCAAAAAAGATTGTGGACCTTTGCTTTAAAGCAGTGATTCTCAACAGGTGGGTCGCAAACCTCAGGTGGGTCGTGGATCCATTTTCAGTGGGTCTCAGGCCTCAGCTATGTTAACAAAAAAAGGTTTAGAAAAACGTAATATTTATATGTTTTATATGGGCAATATTGGTGGCCTAGTGGATAAGGAAGTAGACGGCAAAGGATCTGCCAGGTTTCGGGTTCTAATCCACCACTGAGGTGCTCTGATCATAGCAGCGCCGTCCAATCACGTAACTTCCAATGGGCTCACCAATCAGGAAGGCGGAGAGTTTGGTGCTGTGTGAGTTGGGTGGCAGTGGTGGAGAGCGGCTCTTTACTTTATGTACGAGTGTAGAGTGAAGTGAAGTGAGACACGGGGTGAAAAAGTCAGACAGGGACATGAAACACAGTGTGCTGATGAGACTCGTGGTCAAAGGGGTGGGGCGGGGGATCAGGGTAGTAGCAGAGGATTAGTCGAGTACTCACTCTGCATGCACAGCCCCTCCGTGCAGTTCTTGGACTGGAGCACCATGCCCTCACAGTCCTTGCCCCCGTTTTTGGGCGCCGGGGCGCTGCATTCCCTCCTCCTCCAGTGGGTGCACTCTGTCCCACAGGTGGACCACTTACTCCACTCTGTCCACAGGCCATCCACTACCACACAGAGGACAGACAGACCGGACAGTGAATGAGATGGTGGATGAGGACATGAAGACCAACAGGTGACTGGTTAAAGCGCTGGGGGGCGGGGGCACACAGAGGGACGCAGCCACACATCTACCGAATTTTTCTCATGTCACTCATCGTAACCGTGTCCGTCATAGTCGTACCTGGACACAGAGGGTTACACGGCAGCTTCTGGATGCCTTGTCCTTCACAGATGATGCCCCCGTTCAGTGGAGCTGGGTTGGTGCAGCTGCGAGTACGTTTCTGGTATCCACGGCCGCAGCGGCTGTTACAGACTGACCACTCTGTCCACGTGGACCAACCACCGTTCACTGGAAAAACAGACACAAAAAACGACAGTATTACCAATACAATACCCTGAGGTCTCCCAGTTGGTTTACTGACGTCAAGGAATGGTCAAACTGATCAAGCAGTCGATTAATCAGAATAAATGGAGAGGGATTGAAAAGCAGGATCCATAAACCAATACCGTATTGGCTAAGAGTAAGATGTGTACGATCTCGTTGGGGTAAACAAGCTACAAGCAATCATTCGTGGATGAGTTTATCTTAGGAATGTCCGATAACAGAATAACAATAATAATAACAACATTTACTGATACCAATATTAACCGATATTGCCCAAACACTTTATTCCTGATACAAATATGAACCGATACCAATATAAACCGATACTGATACCGATATAGGCAGCTAATTTCCCCTGATTTAGTGTGATACCAGACTTAAGGCATTCTATAAATAACTGTGTACAACATAAACACAAACACTTCAATATAAGTAATAGAAAAATGACACATTTATTTTTTACCATTTTGTCTGAAAGTGTTCTATGATTCAAGAAACGTCTAGTGTTGGACAACAACAAAAACATTTCAGCATCGTCTCGTTGACATCAGAGACGACACCGAACGGCGTTTCACTGGCAAATGTTCCAGAAATACTTATTTTGAATACGATTAGTCCTGACATAGCCTAGGCTACAGAAACTCTACACGTATAGTAAAAACAGCGTCTTGAACAGGAGGGAACGACTGGTTCTCCAGGATGATGAACTCTGTGAAGTTTGTCGGATTTCTTTTGCTCTTCTCCAATATTAAAAATGATACTGATATCGGCCCGATATTTATCGGTGGACCGATAAGAATCTGCTCATTTGGTCGGAAATTAAAATCTCGAGGTACTTGAGGGAACGAAAAGGAGAACCGCAATGTAGATAGGAAACACAAAAATTCTGAGAAAGAAAAACAGAATTCATAATTCTACTTCATGAGTATTATACATGAAGTAGTATAGTCTTGGGTCTTATGTCTTAAAAGGTACTGTACCTTTAAGAATGTTATCTAGTCAGTCATAGTCTGATTCAATTCCTGGTCCTGGATTTTATCCCCAAACTTTGCAACTGTTTTTCTTAAATTAAGCCTCGATACAAAGGTCGTTTCTTCATTTCCATCAAGGGAAAGAAATCATCAGCTGACGTAACTATTTATAACCATTTGTGGTTGAAACAGTGCAGTATTTTTGTCATGTGACCACGAGGTCTGAGCTCCGCCCCCCCAGGCTGACAGTAAACCCTGGTCAGATTGGTGCATTTTCCATGGGCTGATTCCTCCTAATGCCCCTCGTCCTTCTCTCATCCATCTCTGTCAGCCACTAAATCCAGTGGAGAGTGACACTGGGTTTGTGGCTGAGAACATGTCTGTGGCATCTGAGAGGCTCCGTCCCTCCACCCCCTCCCCTCCACCCTCAAAAGTGCAGCTTAAAACTGCACTGAACTCTGGGGAAAGACCTCAAGTTGAAAACAGAGGGAAAAACCTTCTCCGTCATAGATTGTGGCTCAGTCTTCTGTCTGTTTCTGTTTGGTGTGACCTTGTATCAGGTCAGAGGAGGAATCACTGGGCTGAAAACACACGGCCAACCCTCCTCACTTTTTTATCACTGGTATCAGAGCCAACTCAGCCGTTTCCCCCTGGGTTTCTGGTGCTGCTTTGTGAGGAGAGCTGGGCAGATATGTACAAGATCCTGCTCTGGAAAAGGGAATAAAGAAGCGAGGAGAGAAAACGGAAAATGGTGCAGGACTTTCTCAGAGTCACAGTAAATAAAATATATCAGTGATAAAAAAAACAAAACATCAAAGACACAGAGGATCTGTCCCTGAAATACACATTTATCTTTTTTATTTTTTTTTCCAGCCATGTCTGATAATATCAGCAGAAATGATTAGCATGATAATAGTATATTTTATAATATCTGTGAGAATTGCCCTCGATTCCTCGAATAATAAAAACCCATTTTGACTGTAGCCAAATCAACCTATATCCATAATTGGTACATCCTTGTCTCGTCACTAGATGGCAGTATTGTAGCTTATTTTTAGAATTTATATTAATAATCACGGGAACGTATGCAATATGCTGGTGTTAGCAACTTTTAACGTGGTATGTACAGTTAAATAATAAAAAATGAATCCAGTATGGTTCTAAATCTGTCCTCTAGGGGGCAGAACATTACAAGAAATAACGTGTAAATGGGACGATGTTGACCAAAGGTTCACATCGGACGTTTCTAGTTGGTTAACATAAATATCGCAGACCACATTGAGGCTGTCCCTGAAATACGCATTTATCTTTTTTTTTCATAAATTATCAGCACAATAATAATATATTTTGTAATATCTGTGAGAATTGCCATCGATTCCTTAGATAATAAAAACTCAAACCATTTTGGCTGTAGCCAAATGAAAAAAAAATTGCACCGCAACCTACACCCATAACTAGTAACTCATTTTCTTGTCACTAGATGGCAGTATTGTAGCTTATTTTTAGAATTTATATCAAGGGATCGTATGCAGAATGTTGGTGTCGAGTTTTAACGTGGTGTGTACAGATAAATGATAAAAATTAATCCAGTATGGTTCTAAGTCTGTCCTCTAGGGGGCAGAAAATTATAAGAAATAAAGTATTTGGACGATGTTGACGAAAGGTTAACATCGGACATTGCTAGTTGTTTCACATGAATGTCGGAAACCACATTGAGTCGTCAATCTCCTTTTATTCCAGTTAAACTGCCTTGCTCATTAACACTGTAGTTGCACAGCAACCCAGTCTCCACAGCTACAATCATCTCTATTTCGGAGGTGAATTTCTAACAAGAACAGGACGAAACTCACGGCCATCAATAAATGAGCAACAGGAAAAAAGTGAGAGTCTTTGGTTCAGAAGAAGTGTCTGTTTCATGTGTCTCGTCTTCACAGTCCTGCTGTGCAGCGACAGTCGTGTAACTGGATACAACGGAGACAACGGTGTGAAACCGCAGCAGGGATGTCTTTAAGTATGACTCAGCTACATCTGCACCTTGCTCACATTTCTAAAAAAAAAAAAAAAATCTCCTGAATGTTTTAACACCACAGGAGAGACGGAGATGTGGAAATAAGGAGTTAAATTGGCAGAAATCTGGCAAATCACTGACAAATAATATAGATATTAGGGCTAAATATTATTATTATCATTAATATTATTCCTTTCTACTTGTATAAAGATTTATAAAAATTTCTAAAATCTGAACATTGTCATTTTTACATTACAGATCTGAGTTTTTTGCTCATTTCTAAATTTGTTTTTAACTTTACAGGAGAGGATTTATCTATTTATCTGTTTTTAAATGAGAAGGAACTGGAACATTTTGCGGAACATCAATAAGTAAAAGTTTTTTTCATTCTAAAATGTTTGCTCTCTTTTCAAAATTATTCATTTATAAGTTGAGAAAAAAATCCACTCAAAGATGTTCTGAGAACCGAAAAAGGAGAAAAGAGAGGAAAGGAAAAGTACCTGACAGGTGTTAGAGAGACCGCGGAGACATTTAATTTTTACAGAGATGAAGTTTGTCAAACATCTAGAGACAATTTAGAAAGCTCTTCTAGATCAGACATGGTCAAATCTTTGACTCCACACTTTGTAGTTTTTCAGTAAAACCCAGGTCTGATGACATCATGGACCAGGACGTCACCTTCACCTGAGGAGAAAAAAACTCTTTACCGTAGACAATAACAGTAGCCGTCGTGCTACGTCTCTTGGCCACGATGTTCTTGGCCACGCAGGTGTAGTTGGCCGTGTCCGACAGTCGGGCCTGCTTGATGATCAGGTTGTGGTCAATGGTGATGTAGAAGTTTCTGTCGTCGGCCGGATCGATGATATCCTCGTTCTTCAACCACTCCACCTGGAGGCAACAGGAGGAAACAGCGGAGATGTTAAAAACTCTGACCTCATTAAAACCTATATAAAACCACCTTCTGTCTGCCTGTCCTCAGAGCAAGGCAGTGAGACTAAAAAAAACAAGAGTGCAGTTGTTCCAGTCTCTGAGGTCTTGCTACAAAAAGTCAATAGCAATCATGCTCTTTTTATTCTCCCCTCCAGAATACAAGCTCCACACTCACAGCGCTGCTGTCAGGGCAGCGCAGGAAGAAAAGTCTCCGCTCCGTCCCTGCAGCTCAGCTCGGCTCCCTGACCTTTCCTTATGAGTTCCATATCCCTAAATGATACTCATATTGAACTGGCGGCACGATCACGGAACAAGGGGGGCTTAAAGGTTTTACTCGGCAGTGAATCAACAGCATCCATTTTTTTACCAGCATCAGAGGTTTGACATTAGAACGGAAAATAAAAATAAAAGTCAGAGACCGTCTCACAGCCAAGATCAATGTTGGGCAAGTTGCTTTAAAAAAGTAACTTATTACTTGACAAGTTACTGCTCTGAAAAAGTAACTAGTTACATTACTAGCAACTAAATTGTAAATGTAACTAATAACCAATGTTGGGCAAGTTGCTTTAAAAAAGTAACTTATTACTTTACTAGTTACTGCTCTGAAAAAGTAACCAGATACATTACTAGCAACTAAATTGTAAATGTAACTAATAACCAATGTTGGGCAAGTTGCTTTAAGAAAGTAACTTATTACTTTACTAGTTACTGCTCTGAAAAAGTAACTAGTTATGTTACTAGCTTTTGAATCGTAAAAGTAACTAATAACTAGAGTTGGGCAAGTTACTATAAAAAGTAACATATTACTTTACTAGTTACTGCTCTGAAAAAGTAATTACTTACGTTACTAATTAATAAATTATAAAAGTAACAAACAATCAGTGTTGGGCAAGTAACTTTAAAAAAGTAACTTATTACTTTACTAAATACTGCTGTGAAAAAGTAACTACTTATGTTACTAGTTACTAAATTACAAAAGTAACTAACAATTAGTGTTGGCCAAGTTACTTTAAAAAAGTAACTTATTACTTTACTAGTTACTGCTTGGAAAAAGTAACTAGTTACATTACCAGTTACTAAATTATAAAAGTAACTAATAACTAATTAACTAGTTAAAATAACTTTAGGTCAACCAATCATCGCTCTTTTTCAACGCAATGGTTCAGTTAGTGTGCACGGCCGTCTTAGTAACGAGTAACAAGCCCCTTTACACCACAATAACAATAACGGCGTTACTGAATGGGAAAATGGTATTAGTTACAGTCAAATTTAGGTTTGTTACGTAAAGGCGTTACGAGTAACGTGTTATTCCCAACACCGGCCATGAGACAGAAATATCTCCCCGCTTCTGTTTCCTGTCAAAGACGCTGTGCAGTCAGGAGGAGGTCTGGCAGACCGCTACGGCTCTGGTGACTGCCATATCAAATGAGGGGCAGGCCTGGATAGGAGATAAGGCTGCGAGGAACAGCACAGGCAGAGATAAGAGCGCTGTTTGTAAAGACTCGTTCTCTTAGGTGATAAAGTATCTGTAAAAAAGTGGGGCAACAACCAGATAGGAGTCGTGTCGAGACACAACAGTCGGAATTTTCTCCTGTTCTTCCTGAGAAACAACGGGAAAAACACCAGCGCAGATGTAAAAACACCCAGTCGTGTTGTCAGAACTTTGTCAAAGGGGAAGATGGTCTGATTGTGACCGGGTAAATAGCTTCTCCGGTAACGTTGTTCACTGATAGCGTGGCAGATATCAAGACACCATCTTTGTCGCGCCTCAGTGAAGCTGCCTGCGCTTTGATCCGGTGGGAACACGTGAAAGGAACCGAGAAAAGAAAACATGATTCAATACTTCTTCATTTCACAACACTTCCCGTCTCCGTCCTCCCTCTTCCACGGCCCCGCTATCAGCCAGCGTATCGCTAACACGTACGACACCTATGCCCATGACGAAAGCGGTACCAGAGCCAACCTCAGATGGCGCTCTACTCTCGGTACAGCCCTCTGGTGATTTGTTGCTTATGAGTGTTTTTCCTCATAAACATGTTATCAACCAAATGAATCTCCCACAGCCCGGAGAAGAGGACGAGTCCCTCATCGGCCGTAGAGGAGCAGAAATTAGAACTCTTTCTCACATGAGCGCAGAGCAATAAGGGAGACAAAGAGCAGCATAACATCGGTGTTGAGAGATAATGTGGGTCAAACACGTAACACTGCAGGATTTTACTGTTCTTTAACAGAACAAGTCTGTTCTGCTGCTTAATGAAAAGATGTTTGTCCTTAAACCAAAGTCTATAACAGCTGCTGTCAATGAGTCAATGTGTCTGACATTTAATTCTAGATCAGGACTGGACAAACTTTTTGGCTCGCGGGCCACAACAGGTCCAAAAATTGGACACGAGGGACGAGTCCAAAGCAGAAATGTATGATGTTGTTTAAACTAAGCTAAATGCCATGTAAAAGTCATTTATAAAACCTAAAATCATACATTTCTAATACCCTTTATGGCGCCATCTATTGAGGAAACGCACTATTGCAGGGAAAAGGAAGAAATATAACGATAATAGTAAAAGATAATAATAATTTGGAGGAGGCTTGAGGGCCGCATTAAAAAGGTCAGCGGGCCGCATCCGGTCCCTGGGCCTCAGTTTGCCCATGCCTCCTTTAGATGGATTAACAGGAAACAAAGATGGTCTCTTTAGGTCAAAGAATGATGTCCTAAGAATCAAAGGTCTACTCAGGTCTAGTGGTCGTCTAGTCTTGTTACGTCTAAGATGATCATCATAGGTCCAGGAAAGGTCACTTTGGTTCTGGGAAAGGTCTACGTAGGTCTGGGAGTGTCCTCTTTAGGGTAATAGTGGCCTCTTCAGGACAGACAATGGTCTGCATCATAATTCGGTAAAAAATCAACATTTTAGGTCTGTCAATAGATCCTTTACATCTCAGAATGGTCTTCTTCAGATTATAGGTCCAGGGAAGGTCTGTTTGGATCTGAGAATTGTCCATTTGGGCCTAAGAATGTTTTCTTAGGTCTAGAAATGGACTTTGGAGGTCTACAAATGGTCTCCATAGGTCTATGAGTCAACATTAGATCTGTAAAGAGTTCCTTTGCATCTGGGAATGGTCTTTCTACATCTGAGATGATCATTATGGATCTAGGAAAGGTCTCTGTTGATCATGGAATGGTCTTTGTTGGTCTAAGAATGGTCTCTAGGTCTAAGAATATTGTCTTCAGCTCTGTGGAGGTGGAGGTGTGGAGATGATATACCAAAAAAAAAGGTTCATGTCTACCTTTATCTTCCCAGAACCTATTCTGGTGACCTGACAAAACAGTATAATATTTTATTTTGTTCATAAATTGAAGGAAATTGGAGAAAAGACAGACTGAAAAAGTCTGGGTTGGAGATGTGAACCTACCTCCACCAGGTCAGTGAAGGTCTTTGGTTTTATTTACAAAAAAACAGCATTTTCTTTTAGAAGAATCTCCTGGATTAACAAAGTCCGATGTGTCAGGGATTATTCTAGACATTTGTAGCCGAGCAGATCTGATTTCAAGGACATGTCCAAGTTCTGTCCAACTCACTCGGCTGCTGCTTTAATTGAAAAACGACTCAAAGGTTTTTCACATCCACAGTCACTACTTTCACAGCTGGAAGGAAAAGAAAAAAAAAGTAATTAAGAGCCATAAGACTCTAACGAGTCCTTGGAAAAACCGTCCTCTACACAACTACTGTACAAACTCTCTGAACCACATGACTTATAAATTATGCAGGAGAGTTTTACACAGTGTAATAAAATATGAGTCAAACATGAGACCAGCATGACTCACGTAAAAAATCTTCATCCAAACCATCGCCTCTTTTCCTGGTCTCATGTAACCAAGATGATGCAAACACCAGCAATAGTAAATACTATTGGACCCGCGGTCGTCTCAGTGCATGGACAACATCCACGGCTCTGATCCCAGAATGGAGATTGACAGCGGGACAAAAACGTCCTTATCCAATTTTTCTCCAATCACAGCGACAGCCTCCCCAAAACCACGCTGCGTTCAGATTTAAAGAGCACTTTAAAGTGAGAAGGCAATTAAAAATTCAACAAAGGAGCTTTTCAGCTGAGACACGGGAGACACGGGAGAGGCAGGGAGACGCAGGGACGGCTGGTTGAGGTTCTAGGAACCTGGAATGGGAGTGAGATGGAAGGAAAAGTGAGCAGCGATTGAAGAATCCTTGATTCTGCAGCGACTGTAATCAGGACTCATTAATAAAAGCAGCAGCAGATGAAAAGGTAGGACAGACCGTGGGCTTCACTTAGGAGAAGATTTAGAACCAATCAAAGTCAGAGTGACGTCTGAAACAGAAGCAGCTTCTTCTCTGCAGCACAAACTAACACTCACAGCTTCTTAGGCTCTGATTGGCTGAGCCACATCCACAGGAGTCATTAACAACGTGAAGTTGCCACATGTCAGTTGTCACAAACAGAGAGCGCGATTCTGACAGACGACGACAGACAAGAGGACAGAATCTACGGGACATCCTCGCTGTCAGAAGAACAAATACAATGGAGACAGAGGCAGAAGATCCTGACGTGAGGAGGTGACTTTGTCTGGGCAGAGAAGAACGTGTCAGACGTCACATGATCCAATTTGTATGATCGATAATTCACCAAATCCTTTAATGTCCTTTAATTTGGTCCTTTGATCACAGGGACAACTCCCGCTGCAGCTGGACACGTTACCGAGCGAAACGGCAAGTGGCAAGTTGAGGTTACGATAAAGATGTCTGTCAAAATCTACGTTTTTATTGTTCCACTACATTTCATGCAACACAACACTTAACCTTTTTTTTATGTGTTTTTAAAGTAGAGTAACTAGGTATTAGTTACTTTTATAATTTAGTAACTATTAACGTAACTAGTTACTTTTTTAAAGTAACTTGCCCAACACTGCTGACAACTAAACTGTTTTTGGTCTTTGGTTAATAAAGCAGTTCAGGTACACTGGTCCAACCACTGGTCCATGGACCAGCACCGGTCCGTGGGGCAATTGGTACCGGACCGCAGAGAGATGATGCACAACTTTGACAATTTACGTTTTATTTATAGTTTGATACCAAACAAAGGACCAGATCTCCTCGTGTTTGTGTCCAGGCCACCTCCCATATGTCAAATATGATAACTGGACGCCTCCTTGATTGAGAATGTCCACACTGTAGTGTCTCTGTGTCTCAATGAGACAATGAAACCTTAAAAACTGCTTTGCCACTTAGAGGTGAAAAGTTCTGCAATGCATAACTTTGGAATCTAGGGACAATATGTTTAGAGATTGTATTAAAAATGTGACGTACTGACATAATTGCGATGTGTCAAGGACAAAGTCAGTACTTATGCACATGTTTGACATAAATCTATATTTTGTCTTATTTACAAATGAAAATTAATCTTATGTTATTAAGATTAATTACCGTCTGAAGGCAGAGGTTGATGAATTCTGATTTATTGACAGCTTCCTTGTAAATAAATATGAATTAACAACAGAAGACTGAGATGCCTCAGGGTAGTGTACGTGTAATACTGCTTTTGTCTGTATGTTCAGAAGAAAATTGTCATGAACAGATCAAAAAAACCTTGCTTTGAGGGAGTTAAAGAAGAAAAGCAACGCAGAAGGAACATTATTTTTAGATGTTTGGTGTTTATTTATTTTTATCTTTAAAGTTCACATCCCAGGTCCATGTCTTCTGACGGTGAACGACTGCCGTGGGACTAAAACATAAAACTAAACAGACATGAAACCCTCAGGTTTTGAGAAGAAGCCCATCCAGGGCCCACAGGCCTTGTAACCCAGGAAGTGGGCTGCAGCCCACCAGTGTCAGCTCTTCTCCCACCAGCAGAACTTCAGTGGGAGAAACCAGCGCGTGGGTTGTTTCTGCCTGTTGCCAGGTTCTACTAGAATAGAAATCTCTGATCAACCCGACGTACAGAGAACATCATATAATGTACAACGGAACCAGCGCTGGTCCAAGTCGTTCATTACTCATCGCTGTTGTGTCGAAAATAGAGCTCAGCACGGTGGGTGTGGGAGGAGGGTGTGAAAAGTAAGAAAAATGTTCCACAGCGACTTGTGTCAGACTACAGAGAAGTCATTATGAGTCGGTTCTCCTCAAGAACCGACTCAGGTCTTTACCTCCAAACTGCACTGAATCACAAAACTCCAGGAACTGAGGATGAAACCGAGCAGGAACAGAACAAAAGAAAAATACCTGGTTGTTGAATGTGATTCTATAGTCGAGCACAGTGGTGCCCAACCACTGGGCCGGGGACTGATACCGGTCCGTGGGGGAATTGGTGCCGGGCCCTTGAGAAATAATGTTTCCTTTTGGTCCCATCTGTCTACTGTGTGCACTTGAGTTAACGAGTTAATTGGGGTAGGAAGATTTCATAGGTAGGAAAATATTTCGGAACAACAAAAACGTAATTTTATTAAGGGGTATTTATCTGCCACAACTTAATGACCAGTCCGTGAAAAAAGTAGGAGACATTTAACGGGTCTGTGGAGCAAAAAAGGTTGGGGAAACTGGTGTAGCAGTTACCACATGCTTGTGCTATTTTGAGTGTGTGGAGCACAGGTGTCAAAGTCAGGCCTGGGGGCCAAATCTGGTACGCAGTGTAATTATATCTGGCCTGCGAGGTTGTACTTAAGTTTCAGTCCCAGGTTTAATGTTTACAATAGAATAAAGTTTCTTTCCATATGAAAAGAAATCTGTGGGACAGATCTAAAGAGAGACAGAACAACATCAAATGTGTCTTGTCCCACAGCGACTCTGACTTTGACACCTGTGGTGTGGAATTAGGAGTTCTGTCTGGAAAGGTCAGGTTTGGTAACAGAGGTGGGACTGGAATGCTAAAAGCTTCAGATGTTGTGGATCATGGAGAGTCTGAAGCAGTGACCTCATCCAAGTCCGTCCTGCCTGAAGCCGTGTGACGTCTGCCAACGGAGGGGAGTCGTTCCTTCGACCGGTCACGAGCACAGAGAGACTTTTCTTTGCCGAAACAGAAAGTGTCTGTTTTGTCCCCGGGACCTAGTTTGTCTCTCAGATATTACGGTTTGATTCCTATAATCCATCAAGGCCGTAAAACTGACACAGATTAGAGTCGCGTTGTGTTTATTCCTACTGTAATTTGTCTGACGACTCCAGAGACCAGTGATGATTTCATTTGTGCCGTTACTCTATACATTTGTCATTTTTCCTGTATACATATATGTGCATATATATACCAATACACACACTTCCAGAGTCTTCGTTGGCCTTCACGAATGTTGCCGGTTCAGCACTCAGACTGTTTACAACTCAACCTTCAGAAAAGTCAAGGATCTCTCCTCCGACCAGACAGGACAGAAATCTTAAATATCTAAACTCCTCATCTGTCTTAAAGGTAACACTCAGACAAAATGAATAAAAAAATGATTTTCTGCAGCAAGGATATAAATGAAGAACTGGCTCAAGAGTATTTGTTTAGAATGTAAGCAATTATGGATGGAAGGTGGATGGATGGATGGAGGATTAAGGGATGGAGAAGTGGATGTTTGGATAGTTGGATGGATGGATATATGATGGATGGTTGGAGGCTGGATGGGTGGATGGAGTGTTTATTGATGTACAAATTGATGTTGTGATCGTTGGTTGGTTGGTTGGATGGATAAATGGTTGGATTAATAGATGGATGAATGGCTGAGTGGATGTTGGATGGATGTAAGGTTGATAGATGGATGATGGATGTTTGGGTGGTTGGTTGGATGGATGGCTGAGTGGAAGGTTGGATGTATGGAAGGTAGATGGATGGATGAATGTATGTTTCGATGGTTGGTTGAATGGTTGGATTAATGATGGATGGATGGATGGATGGTTGGAGGGTGGATGAAGAGTTGAGGGATGGATGAGTGGATGTTTTGATGGTTAGTTCAATGGTTGGATTGATGATGATGGATGGATGAATCAATGGATGGATGGATGGAGGGTTGATAGAGGGTTGAGGGATGGACGACTTGATGATTGGGTGGTCGGTTGGTTGGTTGTTTGGATGGATGATTGCTGGATGGGTGAATGGGTGGATGAACTGTTTATGGATGGACAAGTGGATGTTGATGGTTGAATAGGTTGATGAGTGGATGGATGATTGGATGGATGGATGGTTGGATGGATAGATGTTTGTATAGGTTGATGGATTAATTGATAAAAGAACGGATGGATGGATTAGGTAACATTAGATAAACCTTCCATTATTCCATCAATAGAATATTCTCTTTAGGATATTGAGAACGGATTCATGGACGGTCAGGACGGTTGATCTGAACTCCTTCTTTCCAGGTCTAAACTTATCTGATGTCCTAAATGACAGTGATGTGACCTGTAGGGGGAAATGGCGGCCACTGCAGAGGGGCGCTGGAGCTGCGGTGATTGACAGGTAGGTGCCTGAAGGGCATCCACCGGTTGCCCGACCGGAGGGGTTTGGTGTGGCCTCCTGACACCTTCTCTCCCATGAGCAACCTTAATGAAAACACACTTCCTGAAGTGTTGTTACTCTTGACATCCCTGGCCTCGCTCTGAAATACACTACGCACCATTGAGTTGGGGAAAAAGCACTCAGCTATTTCTTGACAAGGTGACCTGACACGCTGCTGCTCAGACTTCACATTCACTCCGCCTCTGAAGTGGAACTGGGCTTTGAATCGCCGGTAATCGCTGACATTTACATGGTGCTGGGTGTGAATAAGGCCGGAGTTGGATTACCATAAAAAGATACAGTGAAGATATTCACATGAGAAGAAGAATCGTGTCGTCCTGCGCAGCGTTAAACTCTTGACTACATCGGGAGCTCGTAATAAGTCCCGTCCCTGGTGAATTAGTGGAAACGAAGCGTCTGAATTCCTACGACTCGGTTCTCTGACTTTTTGGACAAGGCAGTGAGAAGTAAAGATCCTTTTGTCTCCCGTCTTTCTTCCAAGAAAAGCCAATGGACTTAATCATGGCAGCGGGGCCTCTTCCCCGCAGAGCATCAATGACTTGTTGCCCACGATAACACGGCAGGACCCCGGCTGACTGAGGAGATGCCGGAATTAAAATCCTGCTTCCATGGAAACCGGCTCAGCGGCTGACGACGCTGCCTCACCTCTGAACCCTCGTATTTCTCCCAAGGCTGTGACAAGTGCTGTGAAGTGGAGCTGGGGACGGAGGGCATGGGAGAAGAAGGAGACCACAAAGGAGCCACAAAGCAGGAGTCGTTCACAAAGGAGATTCAAGTCTGTTTTATGAGCCGGCCACATATTTTGGGGTATGAAAGGAGGCCACCGTCACCGCTCTGGTTGTTGTTGATAAAGGCCTGCGCTGAGCTGATGGAAACCCCTTTATCCTGGTCTTTACATTTATTGCTCCGTCTCTGGGTCGCAGCACTCGTCGACTCAGCTCTGGTGATACAGAGACTGAGTTGGTTTTCTGCTCACACATTTCATTTCTCCTCCACCTTAGAATAGTTTCTTCTCTTTCCATCTGCTCCTGATTAGGAACGTATGAAATATTCATCGCTAGGACAAGATGAAACGATGACTTCTAGGAAGACTGACGATTGTTCCGTACAGATGGAACATACAAGACACCCAGACCACTGGGTCCTCGTGCTATTTTAGTAACTTCACCCTCTTCATTACAGCCCGGAGGCCAAAGTTCCACTGGTAACGGTCTCGAGGGGGAGCCAAAATAAAGGCCTGCTGCTGGTTTTCTTTGTGTGGGTGGTTGAAATACAGCGTTCTTTAGAAAATCTTCCTAACCTGTGGTGGTGTGACAAGAACCAAAAAAGCTCAGATGTATGCTGGGAACATTTTTACGTCCTCTCTTTTGAAACTTGCTGCGTCACCGCAAGAGTAAAACCTGATTGTTCAGCGTAATTTGTAGCTTTCAGGGCAACAGCGCCCCCGGAATGGCAACAAAGACTGAAAACCACTTGAATGCGATCACAGGATGTCATTACTGTGGTTTAACCATCATGAGAACCTATAATATGAATCATCTGAAGGGTAAAGACAAAGACGGAAAACAAACGACACAGTTAAACTTAATCTAAGATCAACAACTGATTGTATTTCACTGACTCCGCACCACGTGGGCCTCGATGTAGGACACAAAAGTGTACCGCACATGGGGTTTAGTTTTCTGAGAGGTAAATTGACAATCCCCAGTTCCCCCAAAATATCGATACACTATTGAAGAAGGCATTGAAACCCATCCAGGGTAGCGACATGTTCATTGTTCCCTCGTTATATCGCAATTCTCCAGTCGTTCCCGCAGTACTAGCGATTTGTTAAAATCTGATCTGCAACATTTTTGCTTTACACACAAAGGATTTCGGCTTCAAAATTTGGGATTGTCGTTAAGAAACGCGTCTGGGAGCTAAGTTAACGTAGACAAGATCGTACACAACATACTATTGGCTAATATAACATGTACCTGGCATTTGCTAACAGATAATGGCCTTCTCTTCCTCTCTCTGATTGGTTCATTTACCGTAGGATCTTTCATCAACTCCCGTCGTCTGTGGCCTAATATTTCTTCAAGAATCGAAGGAAGGAAATCAAACTCTTGGTCATTGTGACATTGTGATTGACTCCACTACACACAACCAAATGTGACCGCCGCCTTCGACCCATCAACAAAGTGAACAGTGGGCAGCTTTGAGCGCCTGAGGTGCAATAAGTGGGGATAGTGCTATGCTCAGTGGACCTCATTGGTAACCTGGCAGTTGGTGGACTGAAACTTGGAATCTGTTGGACCCCACTCCGATTCCTTAACTACTAGGCCACCACCACAGGGGGGAAAACTTGTGTTGGGCAGGTTTTAGAATCTTGATCTTTTTTTTAGACCTCTTATTAATCCTTCAGGAGTATCTTTCGGGAAATTATGCCTCTGCATTTAACCCGCAGTGAGCAAGGGGCTGCTAGCCCGGGGAGCCGTGTGGGAGAACCATGCTCAGTCCGCCCCAGCTGTAACTTGGTGGTAGGGGGATTTGAACCTGGAACCCTCCAGACCCAAGTCCGATTCCTTAACCACTGGGCCACCAACTGCCCAGAATCGTTTTCCATCTCACCCTGTCCTTTGGGGCAGTGTTGGTCTAGTGGTTAAGGAACCAGACTTGGGTCTGGAAGGTTCCAGGTTTGAGTCCACCTACTGCCAGGTTATCACTGAGGTCGACTCAGCATGGCATCTTTCCACCCACTCCTCCCCCTGGCGCACTAAGCGTCACTGTGCTGATGGGTTCAATAAAGAGTTTGGTTCCTTTGTGTCTTCTACTCCATTTTCTTGGAGATCTTCCATCTTCTATCTTCTACATCACAGTGGGTGTTGGAACCACTGCCATAAGGGAAGGATCAGTGTAAACCTGTAATCCAGTCTTATTTAATGGCTTCATTTCATGGGGATGTAATGGTTTGATTAACAGGGTTGATAAGAAAATGATATGGTTCAACACCTTTTGTTTGCTTTGAATGTGAGACCCTCTAACCATTATGGGATAGATGTGTATAAGAGACAGCTATAATCCAGTCTTATTTAATGGCTTCATTTCATGGGGATGTAATGGTTTGATTAACAGGGTTGATAAGAAAATGATATGGTTCAACACCTTTTGTTTGCTTTGAATGTGAGACCCTCTAACCATTAATTGCTATTTAGATCATTATGGGCTGCGTCGCACATCAGTACCAGGTGTTTATTGGCTGTAAAGAGAGACAGGAGACGACCTGTTAGAAGGTACAGTTTCACTGTCTCTGTAAATCCTACTTGTCCATGTCCCAGGAATTCTATAGTCCATCTACAGTCTTCTCCTTTAAGCTTGTCCCAGCCGATCGTCCTTCTCCATCTCCCCCTGTCCTCTGTATCTCCTACTCTGACTCCATCTACCGCCATGTCCTCCCTCACTGCATCCGTCAATCTCCTCTTTGTCTCCTACCTGGTAGCTCCATCTCTAGGATCATTCTTCTACCAATGTATCCACTGTCCTTCCTCTGAACATGTCCAAACCATCTCAATCTGTCTTCTCTAGCTTCTTTTTCTCCAAACCCTCCTGTCTGTGTTGTCCCTCTAATCACCTCATTCTGTCCATCCTGTCCATCCTTGTCTCTCCTAAAGAGAATCTCAGCAGCATCTTTAACTCCTCCACCTCCACCTCTGTCTCCTGTCTTCTGTCTATTCCTAGTGACTCTAATCAATCCATCATGGCTGGCCTCACAACTGTCCCGTAAAACTTTTTTTAAATGTTGTCTCGCATCTTTGATTTGGCAAAGGTTTTATGCCGGATGCCCTTCCTCATACAACCCTCACCATTTATCCGCCACTTAAAAAAAAAGAAAAATCAGGCCTGTGCCCCCTAGTGGCTGCTAAACAGGACTGATACAAAAGTTGTAATTTATGGCTGGCTGGAAAGAGTCTCCCTTTGTGTTTAACCAAAAATAATAATAAGAAAGTTCAAAGTCGACAGTTAAAAAAAAAAGACACTGAACCTCTTGACTCTGACCTTTCTGCTTTTTATTGCATTCCTGGAACGTGAAGCAGCTGCTGTGGAAACACGGCCTCAGTGATGAAGTCGACAGGGGAGCTGTTGTACAGTGAAATGTTGTTCCACGGCCGACTACTGTGACAATAAGCACTTATGGAGCTCAGTTCATCAGCCGGTCAGTCACAATTACAGCCTCAGACCCTGCAGAGCGGCTGAATGGGCCGGCGGCGGTCATCTGAGTCGCTGGCAGCCTGTTATCATGTGCTAGCGCGTTCGTGCAGGTGTGGTGACGTCCTCGCCGTTACTCAGGACGTGCGAGCGCAGCTGTGTGACTATCTGTCTCTGTCCGGCTTCTCATCCCATGAATGAATAACTGTCAACGTCCAACAATTACAGCTCTCCGGCCGCTCTCGCCGGGCAGAATCCTGTAAGTGAATCAGAGGACGAGCTGACAGCCCTCTGGAGGCCGGACAACAAACCCTCTCCGTCCAACGCTCTTCAAACCCCAGCATCTCTTCTCCTTCTGCTCGGGGCCCCTCTTCTTTTATTTTTTTTAAGTTTTTTTGGCTGTAGAGCAGGGTGAAATATGACGGATGATTTCCTCTACAATGGCCGCTACATATTTCTCGTCTTTCACATGTAACCACAGAGCTCTTCTGCCGCTTTTCCACTGCTTTTCCTTTGGCCGCGGAGTGTGAGAAAAAGTCAGACACTGGGATGAAAAGACAACATTCACCGTCGGTTCGGTTCCCTCCTCAAGCAGCTGTGTTACTGTTGGAGCGTTACTAAAAAAAGCAGGGAAAAATTAAGTGTGGAGAGGAAGTGTTGTTTTTTTTCTCGTCAGTATGAGGTAAGTGTTAGGTATTAAAGAGGCTACAAATCTTTGCGCACATGGAAAACTTGACTTGGACGACGAGGGTTCTTCAGAGAACTGGTCCCTGAGACACAGACGGGGTTAATGTCTGGTTCTATTCATGGTTTTTAAGGTGTTAAACACTGGTATTGTCCAAAATATGATAATAAAATGTGATAATCTACTGTATTATCACTGTCCTGGTAACATCATCTTGTTAGAACCCTTGGTCTCCAGGTGGTGGAGCAGTTTTGGAGGTCAATAAATACATATTTCACTTTTGTTTTGACTCTGAGGAACTTTCCGTAGATTTTTGTTGGAATTCAGTGGCGTTAGCGCCCGGAGCAGAACTTCGAAGAAGGTAGTGGATGTAGGTAAGACATGTGACTGAGGTAAGCATCGTTGCATGGATCAAATGCGAGTCACAGACAGATGCTACGGAGAAAATTCGGTAATTTTTTCCAATTATTCATTCTCCCTGTGTGGCCTCGTATCAGGTGAAACATGGACCACCGCTGGTCCACCACCCAGGGGTTTGGGACCACTGCTTTGCAGTTCAAAATAACTAATGTATGTATGTAGTATGTAGCCATCAGGGCCAGCAAGGCCTTCTCTGCTGGCCTAAACACACTCAGAGAAACAATATTTTTAAATAAAAATTTATTATTATTATTATTATTTATTAATTAGAAAGTTGGATAAAAACTTTTTATCCAATTATATTCGAGCTAACTGGTGTTGTCAGGTTCCATGAAATCTTCCATAGGGGCCATCTAGCAGGCCCTACATAGAACTACGTGTCCTATGATTGGATGAGCTCTCCGGGGAGTCTGACAACGTAATTTTGTTTGATTTTCGCAGACTGAAAACAGACTTACCAAGAATTTTATTTTGAAATACTTAGGTGTTGCTTAATGAATCAGTTTAGGGTGATATAATGTATTTGTGTGGATTCCCAAGACCTGGTGTCAAACCGATGGCGTATTAAATTAACGTCACAAAACTATGAAGTCACTGAAGGCCTTCAGTTGAAGGCCCTCCTCTGATTAAACTGCTTTCAGACCAAACGGGACAAAGAAACGCCAACAAAAACAGCGATGGCGGTGATTTGTAAGTTGACAGAAGCGACTAGAAACCACAGAAGTTCATTAAATCCCTCTGCACAGACTGAACAAACCCATTTTCCGGGCCCTTCTAAGCCTTCTTTCCGGGGTTACCACAACAACTCCATATCTTGGAGAGCATGCATGTGCCAGGATTGGACTCCAGCTGAGTCTTTAATCACCGCACTGAAGCAATCCAGGATTGACAGAGAGACCTCAGACCGGGCGGGAATCATTAATACCGTACGGCTGTTACTGCAACACCATCGCGCCGAACCCTGGGCTGCACGAGGGGGAGAACTGCGGCGAGTCGGGCGAGAAAAACTTTTTTGCCCATTTAGCCTGTCAGCACTTTTCAAGCAGGGATAAACGCTGTGCAGTTCCACTCACTTAACTCAGCTTTTCCAGGTCAATCACAAGCCTTTACAGAGTGAAGCCCCGACACCAGCAGCAGAAAAAACACACCAGAGCCCCCGCCCCCGCCCCCGCCCCGCCCCCGACCCCCACTCCCATCAGACCAGCCTTTCATCCTCTTTTTAGGTCGCTGCAATCGCAACTCAACCTTTTCAAATGAACGGCTCATCGGAGTTCTGCTGCAGAGAAGGAAGGAACCAGAGCTGCTGGAGCTGGTGGAGCTGCTGGAGCTGATGGAGCTGCTGGAGCTGCTGGAGCTGATGGAGCTGCTGGAGCTGGTGGAGCTGGTGGGCCCCGTCAGGGTGACACTGGGACACAACTGGTTGGACTACAACCACAACCAAAGTAGCTGGAAAAACAGCAGCAGCTGGAGGAGTTCAAACACTGATGGATGAAGTCGTCTTTGCTGCACATGTGCTCACACACACACACACACACACACACACACACACACACAGTGTGTGTTTTTTTTCTTTTTCTTGCTCAAGGGTTGAACTGTGTTCATTGTATTCGTGCAGCAATAAATACATTGACCAGAAACTTTCATCTGAACCATGTGGCTCCACTGGAAATCAAACCCAGGACCTTCCTGCTTCTGAGGCAGCTACGCTAACCACTGCACCAAGAAACCAAGAAAAATAATTATATGTTGTCCCATTTGCAGGTGTTTCCACAATGAATCATTCTTCTGAATTTTCTACTCTGACTCCAACTACCTCCATGTCCTCCCTCACTGTCCCTCCTCTGAACATGTCCAAACCATCTCAATCTGTCTTCTCTATCTTTTTCTCCAAACCTTCCTGTCTGTGTTCTCCCTCTAATCACCTCATTCCTGATCCTGTCCATCCATGTCTTCCCTCACTGCATCCATCAATCTCATCCTTCAAGTTGTCTCCTACATACAGTATATTCCCGTTATCTAACATTGACTTTGGTCCTTTCTAAATCTAGTATCAACCAAAGTCCCCAAAACTGAAGTAAGCGTCTCAGGAGCCTATGTCCAATTCCAGAAATAAGACAAAAAACAATTAACATTAACGATCCTACCTCCATCTTTTCTTTTCGTCTTGTCCTTTTTTCAGAGGTTGCCACAGGGTGTCAACAATTGCCATCTCCCCCTGTCCTCTGTGTCCTCAACTCTGACTCCAACTACCCCCATGTCCTCCATCAATCTCCTCTTTGTCTCCTACCTGGTAGCTCCATCTCTAGGATCATTCTTCTACCAAAATGTATCCACTGTCCCTCCTCTGGACATGTCCAAACCATCTCAGTCTGTCTTCTCCAGCTTTGTCTCCAAACCTTTCTGAGTTAAAGTTTTAAGTCTTTCCTTGATGTCCCATCTAAAACTCTGACTTTTGGTCATTACATCAGGGTTCATCGAGTTTTTTTAAACATTTACCTCAGCAGCTGGGATGCCCTCTGGTGGCCGACACTGGAGTAACACTTCCTGTTCAAGAACCACTTCCTTTCCCAGCGGCTCTTGGTCGAACGTCTTCCTCAAATCTGCAGAAAATGCAAATAGAAATTTAGATTCAGGTACAAAGGTTTATTTGTCAGCAGGTAGGGACACGTCTCCGTCCACAAGAGTCAACGTGAGGAGTTGTTTTGTGAGACTGTGATACGTGGAGTTGGATTTATTCCCTCCTTCCTTCTCACCTTCAGCTCTCACTCAGAGATAGATTTTCTGCAACAAGATGGAGAAGGAAGACGGGGAGAAGGAAGACGACTCGGCCTCCAATGAAAAACCAATATTTTTGTGGTGAGAGAGCGTTGATGGAGAAGTGTGGGGCAAGGATGGAGGAGCTGACGGAGCAGGATTAGTGGAGGTGTCATGCTACACTGGAACCCAAAGCCCATTAGACATATTTCATCACCTGCTGCACAGACGCAGCAGCAGCAGCAACAGGAGAGCAGAGCTATTGTGGATTATAAAGCTCTTCACGGGAAAGTTGGAGTCTCCGGAGGATCGGATCTGGGAACGTTCACACGATAAACCCAGCTTCCAGTTTGCAATATCCTGATTTTTTAATTTCACAATAAAAGTTTCAGTCAAATTATAGTCTGATGGAAGAGATTTTAATGTTACAATAAATATTAACAGTGTGAAGTGGAGCTCCTGACATAAGAGTACTTCAACCTACGAGGAACTTGGAAGCTTTTCTCCAAGGTTCAAGGAAACACCCAGTTATTTGAGCTCAACAAAATAAAAGTTCTCACTCGACACTGTTGTGGAATGTGGAAGAACGGAATTCTGGTCAGGAACAGAATACAGTTGGAGAAAAGAGTCCCTGAGAGATCTGAGATAGAAGAGAGTCAACTAAGGTGGAGGGACGGTGGAGAGACCAGCCATGATGGATGGATTAGAGACAGAAGACAGGAGAC
>JAFBJS010000239.1:525625-544433 GCA_016785265.1 Paraplagusia blochii | reverse complement strand
AAAACTGTTGAGTAATATATTAGCGCACTGAGATTTATTCTTAGCCAGACTCTGTTGATCCACATGGGAAATTATTGAGACACAACAGCAAATTTGATTAAAAAAATAAAATAAGATAATGAAAATAAAAACTAGATAAAAAAATAAAATAAAATATATGATACATACAAAACCAATAATTATATTTATGACTAATTTTAATTATATTTTATGTGTTTGTTTTAAGGGTCGGTGGCTTATTCAGTTGTGTTTGGTTGAAAATAACGTAAAAAAAAACATACAAATAAATAAAAGAATTTTCTACTTTAGTGCCTGCTGTATTGCGCTTCTGTCTTGAATAAAATATTTGGTTAAAAAAAAAAATTAAATAACACATAGAACATGAACACAGGTGCTAACCTCCGGAGGGGAAAAAAAAAAAAAAAATATATATATATATATATATATACTTCTTGCCTTTGGTCTGCGGAAATAAAAGGCGACTCACCCCGCCTCCGTGCACACACACACACACACACACACACTTTTACATTGATGGTCCACTTGTGTCTATGGATGCAGTGAGGGAGGACATGGGGGTAGTTGGAGTCAGAGTAGAAGATAGAGACGAGGACAGGGGGAGATGGAAAATGAGGACTCGCTGTGGCAACCCCTGGAAAAGAGACACACTGACAGGAGGAGAAGAAGATTTTTCGCAAAAAACTAGCGTGAATCGTAAAGTTCTTCTGCCATTTAATAAAAAAGTGCTTCAGGATCCGATAACAGTCGTCAGAGCTTTTTGTTCTGTAGATGTTTTTAAATCAAAGTATAAAGTGTTTGAGTCGGACTGAAGACGAGGAGAGTTCTGGAACTCAGCCCAACAGCAGCACAAAGACCAAGGAGATTGGACTCCATATACAACTAAGTCCAATCCTCCTGGGTGCCGTGGTAGTAGCAGAACTGTAACAGAACACCATGTGAATCGGATCAACCAGAGCAAATAAATGATCCAGCGTCTCCGGAGAAAAAGACCATGAATCCACAGACAGCAGTTTGGTCCTTGAGTCTCTCATCGGTACCAGATTTAATCTCCTGGTTTTATTAATAATAATCATTAACGTCTTTAATCTCGACGACAAAGACGTCGTTGTTCCTGCTGTAACTGGTCCAGAAACTGGATCAGGATCTGTGTAAAGATCTGACCACATCCTGACCAGGACGGAGCGTCAATGATCCAGAAAATGAAGCTAAAAGAAACAGATTGATGGACGTTTGTCCTGATGAGACCTGAGAGGGTTGGGAACGCCACGGGAAGAAAGTACACACGGAAAACTTCATTGGCCGTTGTTACAAATCAGTTCACACCAACAGGAGAACAAGAAGGAAATCCAAGAAGGAAACGTCTTCTTCAACTTTCGGCGTCTCCCTTTTCCCAGGGGTTGTCGCAGTGAGTCAACAATTTCTAATCCAAGAATTCCAAGAAATCCAAGAAGAAAACAAGGGAGGAAAATGAGTGAAGGAAAAGAAAAAAAAAGAAAAAGTAAAAAAACAGAAAATAGGAAAAAAATGAGAAGAAATAAAGTGGAAGTGGAGGAGAAGATAGGAAAAAAGAAAAGATAAAAAAAGGTTCGCAAAGAATGGAAAGAAAAGGGAAAAAAATAGGAATGAAAAGAATGTACAGGGAATCTAGTAAAAAGCATAAGAATGCGATGGAAAAAAAGAAAAGAAAAGAAATGAAAGAATAGAAAAATAAAGGGAAAAATAAAGATAAAATGAAGTTAAGAAACAGACAAAAAGAAATTGAAAAAAACAAAACAAAAACAACAACAGGACCAAATGAAAACATTAGCAAAACAAAACAAGAAAAAAAAAAATCTTTAATTCATGTCTGTGTCGTAAAGAAAAGCAACTCATATTTAATCCGAACCCTTTATCTTCAGGGTCAGAACCACAGAACTTCTTCCTCCTGTGCAGGGTGGAGGTCGGTGTTTGGTTGTTAATGTGGAGTATTGATGGAGCAGCAGATCAGGTGGAGCTGGTTCCATGTTTCCTCCACTCTGGTACAAACAAGTGATTATTTTGCTCCGTATATTTTTAGTACATGTGGTTTTAAATGATCTCCTTTCTCCTCCTCCTCCTCCTCCTCCTCCGCCTCCTCCACCCGCCTCCCTGACTCTGTCTTCTTACATGTCAAAACCCAAACTCTACTGCAGGGCGTGGACGTGGCTGGAATGACGTTCCTGTGGGAATCAGACCATTTCCCTCTCGGAGCAACACACGTGACAACCATGACCTCAGCCCATTACCTGGGTGTGTTCTACTAATGGACAAGTGTCAAACACAGGCCCGGGGGCCAAGTCTGGACCACAATGTAATTACATTTGGCCCACAAGATCAGTGTTAGCCCGGCAGAATATAGCCCAAGGCAAACTAAGGCCCGGGGGCCGGATGTGGCCCATTCAGCTTTGTAATCTGGGCCGACAAACTAATATAATGTGTTTGTTTTATGAATTTACTTTTGACTTTACCTGAAATATGAGACGGTTTTTCCAGATTTGATGTTTATGCAAAACTAAAGTTTGTTTCTACGGAAAAAAAACACATTACAGATCGAAAAGAAAATTGATAATTGACGTCAATTTTTCAATAAATATTAAGTTTGGCCGAGACTTCGTCCAAGTTCTTAACTCAGATCAACTGTTTATTCGACTTTGACACCAATAAAAAAAAAAAAAAACACAAAGTGGGTTTGAATTCTGCCAAAATCAGTTGTAATAAAGTTAATTTTTTCATTTTATTATTGTTGGGTTTGCAAAAACAAATAAGATATTAAATCTCCACAGATTTTTAGTCAACATCCCCTTCGGCAATGTTCACAAAGTTTCTTCATTTGTTTCCCTGACTTGAGACCAGCACAACTGTCTGCACCACCCAGAGGGTGGAGCAGAAGAGGCTGTTGGTGAAGCCTGAGATCCAACTCTCAGCGTTGGCTCCGACTCCCGGTCTGATTAAACTGGAAGTATACGATGGGATTAAGGGGCGAGGAGTGGGAAACAATCCTGGTTTCCATTAACTTTAACAGGATCGTAGCTTTGACGCGACGCCTGTTTGGAGAAACGGAGAAAAACCAGTAGAGAAGCTAATCTGTTCAGCAGAGGCTAATGGAAGGGGGCGGGGGACCATTGTGATTAGGGGAATTGGTTGGAGCTAGCAGGTCTGCCCATCATGGACGATTAGATGAGGAAGGTGGAGGAGGTGGAGGAGCAGTAGCAGCAGTAGCAGCAGTAGCAGCAGTGGTGTTGGTTGATTGCTGTGACTACAAATGGTTTATGGTAAAATAAACCAACGTTACTCAACGCTACCATAATGCAACTCATTCTAAAAGAGTTGGCAGTAAAGAATCTGACACTCACATATTTACTAATATACATACATATATAAATATATATAGAGAGATATATATATTTATATGTATGTATATAAAGTTGTTATTCAAAGAAAGGTCAACTCACATATTTCTGTAAATATACTGTAAATATATATAAATATATACGCATATATATTTATATGTATATATATAGTTGTTATTCAAAGAAAAGTCAACTCATATATTCCCTAATATACTGTAAATATATATATGACTACAGAGTAATGCTTCTTACTTACTACTTACTACATAGTCTTAGTATGTATATATAGGAAATAAATATGTATATATACAAACATATATTCAAAGAAAAGTCAACTCATATATTTCCTAATATATTGTAAATATATATAAACATATATACATATATGTATATATATATATGAAGTTGTTATTCAAAGAAAAGCCAACTCATATATTTCCAAATATACTGTAAATATATATAAATATATATATATATGACTACAGAGTAATGCTTCTTACTTACTACTTACTACATAGTCTTAGTATGTATATATAGGAAATATATATGTATATATACAAACATATATTCAAAGAAAAGTCAACTCATATATTTCCTAATATACTGTAAATATATATAAATATATATATGACTACAGAGTAATGCTTCTTACTTACTACTTACTACAGAGTCTTAGTAAATACGTATATATAGGAAATATATATGTATATATACAAACATATATAATCAAAGAAAAGTCAACTCACTTATTCCCTAATACACTTCAAATATATATATACATATATTACTGCAGTGTAATACTACTTACTTACTACTTAGTAAGGAATCGTTGTAAGTATATATATATATATATTTATGTATATATTTATAAATAACACTTACTTAATATATATATATATGGCAAAAGTCTAGCAGTTAAGGAGGTAGACCAGGGTCTGCAAGGCTCCAGGTTCTAATCCACCAGCTGCCGGGTTAACACTGAGGTGTCATTTGACCCACAGAACCTCCACTGGACTCAGCACCAACAGGAAAGATCGATATATGGTGCAGTGTGATTTGAGTGGCAGTTGAGGAGACTGCTGCCCCTCGCTCTTCTTCTGTATAAGAGTTACCACTGAGCTGGGCTCTGAACACAACATTTACATGAACATTATCTATAAATATATGTATATATGCTGTTCTGTTCTGTACACTGAAGGTTAATGTATGTGGACAGCTGCCGAACACTAGGCTACGATAACACGCTGGTGTTTCCCTGCGTCCACACTCTGAGTGGGTGTTGAGTTTTTTCACGCTTCAAGTCACAAGAGCCGAGCAGAATGGGACACGTCAGTCCGAGTGTTTCATGACTCGAACACGAGCTGCAGGTCTGATGATGGAGGTAGAAAACCGTGTTACGCAATGCGTGAGTTGCGGCAGCGTAGCTGTGATGTGAGACTTCGCTTTTCCATCTATGTGCGTAACCCCCCCCCTCATTAAAACACCTGAAGGGAGCAAACTAGATGTTTTGATTGACATTTCCTGTCTAAAGTTGAGAGACAACAGAAGGTGTCTCATTAGTTTTACAGTAGGAGGACAGACGTACAGGCAGAGAAGAAATCAGAACCACCTACAGGGAGGTAAGGGGTTAAACATATGCTATATCCTCGGCAGAGTACGTTCATCCCTCCATCGCAGGATGGGAAATATTGGGAACAACAGTTCGACAGTATTACAGATACGGTACCCTGGGGTTTCCCAGCCATTCTTATTATGATTGATTTAAAGGCAGTTTTTGATAAATCAGAATTCATCTCTCGCTGCCTGTGATTAATTACAAAGATACAAGATGAAGTGACGTTTTTAAAGTGACAATGTCTATGGAGTGATCCCTCTCCTTATGCGGTATTGGCTTCTAGATACCATCAAAAGATTGGAAAAATCACAAAGTAAATGATAAACGATACTCATGTCCGACGGACATGGAGCCAGAAAAGTCTCAAAAGAACACAAACGTAAGAACGGATCCGCAAACGTATTCTGAGAAGAACACACGAACAACGCTTCACACGTCAAAATACGTTATCGTACGTGCATGCAAACAGTGCTTTAAATTTGTGAAACTAAGTGCACGCGGTATTGTATTTTTCAGACTTGTCTCACACGGACCAGCATCGCGAGTGTAATTTTACTAAGTCAGTCCATCACCAGCCAATCAGAAGTCTCACTCGTTTGCAGCCAATCACACGGCAGTGTCCCCACGAGGGTCCGTGTGTGACGTCACTAAACTCAACCAAGAACCAAGTTCACGTCCTACAGAAATGGCGTAATCATCTTCCTGCTTAGTTAGGGCTTCGTACCAGCAACTTGAGAAGATACAGAGCGCTGAGGAATTATCCGTTAAATTAGGGGAAACTTTCACCAAACACCAGGGAAATTCCATGAAGCACGAGCCAATCAGAGTGAAGAGCTGGAATGACCTCTCCACAAAACGACCAGGGACGTCTTCAGGACAAGAAAATAATTCAGTCTGAAATCCTGTGGACCACAGGCTCTGGGCCTGGTCTCAAGAAAAACCAACCAAACCTTCCTGGTACTGAGAGAGAACTTCTGGTCCAGTAGAACCAGGGCAGCTTTGGTTAGAGTCTGTGGTTCCACCTTCCCCAGATGTGGACCATTTAGGGTTTGTAATCCATTACTGTAAGTAATCCAAGAGAAATACCTGGTCTGCCTGGTCACTGGGCCAGAACCACTCAGTGTGAAGTGGGTCACTGTGTGGTCAACCTGTCACTGCCAGAACAGAAGTCTCATATGACATGAAGAGAAGACATGGGGGTGGAGCTAGGCTAATTGTCCAGTCCTATTAATTATTGTCCACAAACACGTGTTGAAGACAGAAACGTTGACAGTTTGTGTGGAAACTGTATTTAAATCATGGAAAAACTGCTGTATTTGTTTGACTGTGATTCCGTTCCATTTTCCAGAGGTTTTTCTTGGATTAGATCAGTTTTGGGATAAATGTATCAGTTGATGTTGGAATCATAAATTAAGGGTTTGGACGATATGGACTATACAAAAGTTAATATTGGACATGTCTTAAAATATCTAGAAAAATAAATTTTATCTAAAGAAACCATTTTTTTAGATTGTTGCTTTCTTTTTCTTCATTGTTTCATTCTATAATTGTAGTCCACGTCATATGGCCCATGTCTCCTTCTTCTCCTTTGGTCTTGTCCCTTTTTCAGGTGTGTCCACAGCGAGTCAACGTTGTCCATCTCCCCCTGTCCTCTGTATCTTCTACTCTGACTCCAACTACCTCCATGTCCTCCCTCACCGCATCCATCAATGTCCTCAGTGTCTCCGACCTGGTAGCTCCATCTCTAGGATCATTCTTCTGTCCCTCCTCTGGACATGTCCAAACCATCTCAATCTGTCTTCTCTAGCTTTTTCTCCAAACCTTCCTGTCTGTGTTGTCCCTCTAATCACCTCATTCCTGATCCTGTCCATCCTTGTCTCTCCTAAAGAGAACCTCAGCAGCATCTTTAACTCCTCTACCTCCAGCTCCGTCTCCTGTCTCCTGTCCATTCCTAGTGTCTCTAATCCATCCATCATGGCTGGTCTCACCACCGTCCTGTAAACCTTTCCTCTCACCTCTTCTATCACATGTGGCCCATATACCACCTCACACTCTAGGCACTGGGCTGAATGGGCTGGACATTTATTGGCCACAGACTCTGGACCAAACAGCTCTGATCTTCAGGGACCTCAGGTCCTGGTCCAGTGGGCGGTGCTGCCTCCCCCAGATGTGGACCAGTTAAAGTTTCTAATTCACTGCTGTAAGTGATCTGGGGGTAAATACCTGACCTGCCTCGTCACCGGGCCAGAACTATTACTGGTAAATGGGTCATTGTGTGGGAGAACATTTCTGTGGTAGAACAGAAGTTTTGAATTATGGGAAAAGATACGATAACAAGAAAATACTGACACCAGACGAGTCAGACAGGGAAGGGAGGAAGGGAGGAAGGGAGGAAGGGAGGGAGGAAAGGATACTCACAGGCGATGCGAACGAAGGCCTTGCGGCTCTTGGTGGTTCCTGCAGAGCTCCAGGCCACACACTGACACCAGAAGTCCTCAGGCCCAAACAACTCCTCCACCTGCTGCCGAGTGATCTCTATACTGGCCTCCCTGACCACCAGACCTGGAGGAAAAGATACAGAGAAGAGAAGGAATGAAGAATTCTCCGTCACCTGGTCGCTGGGGCAACAATCTCCACCAGTGGGTGGTGAGTCCACAGCAGTGGCAGTCCTGGCAGCTGGTGGATCCGAGCCTGAAACCTTCTGGACCCAAGTCTGGTTCCTTAAACTCTGGGCCACCACTAAACATTTATTATTATTATGTACAGTTCTATTTTTTTTTTTGCACCCAATAGTCTGGATATTACGGTAGTTAGACTCAGTACTGACTCCTGCAGCCCTGATGGAGCCGGACCAGGTCTGGACCCTGTGGGTGGAGGATTCTCTCAATCCTGTTTGCTCCTCCCTCCTCTGATAACAGCTCATCTGGGTTCCACCACTGCAACAAACAAACGCCTCCACCCACGGCTGGACCTCCACAGCAGATTATGCTGCTGCTGTGGTGCATTCACTGGAGCTGGGAACGTTTCCCATGTAGTTTGATCCTGCTTCTTGTGTTCATTGTGGTTTTAAAAAAACATTTTTCAAAATAATGGTGGAATCATGGAGGATCAGACGGAGACAATGAGAGAGAAGCTTTGACGGATCACGGAGGCAGAATTAGAGGAAAAACTTCACACGTTTTCAGACAAAACAAACTCTCCTCAGTGATTGTGTGAACAGTGTAAACAAACGTGACCATATCATCAACAACAAACCCGGGAAAACTAAGGCTCGGGGGCCAGATGGAGTTCGTTTGGCATTTTAATTCGGCCCAAAAATCTTGTTTAAATCATACAATTAACTTCCTTAACTATCCTTATCTTTCTGTCTTTTTCCTGCAATACCAGTATTTTCCCAATAGATGGCGTAAAAGACCATAAGCTTGTTGGCATATATACATTTTATAAATTATTAATCTAAGTTCACAAAAATGCCTAATCTCTCTGCTCCTGTTGTGTCAAACTGCAGTACCTATTGTGGCCTGCAAGAGAAAATAATTGGCCAAACGTGATCTACAGTCTAAGGGTGGCTAACATAGGGCCTACGGTCCAAAAGCAGCCCGCTACAGGTTTCAAATAGGCCTGAACTTTGTATGATGTTTGTTTTTGTATGTTTTTTTTTTTTGATTGATTGATTCTAACTTTTTATACTGGTCTGGTAGCAGAAAATTATAGGCTAGGTGAACCTGGGAATCCTTGTTGCGCCCATGCAGTTAATCCGGGTAGGAATATTTTATAGGTAGGAAAATATATCAGAACATAAAAAAGTTAATATTACTCGGTATTTATCGGACACAACTTAACGACTGGTCCACGAAAAAAGAACCAGACATTTGTCTTTTTCGTGACTAAACATTTCTTTCGTTTGTCCGTCCTACATGTCCTTTCTTCACCTCTACTGTCATAGATCTGCGTAGAAAAGACTGAAAACGTTCTAAGAAAATAATAGAATATAATAACAATCTTGAATTTTCCCCTGGTCTTGGAATCCAACTCCTGTGATACCAGAGGTAACAGTGTCACCATGTCCTCATCGTTATTACAGGTTATTATGTTATGACGGAACCGGTCCGGTGCCAACTTCAAACTGATTGGACCGTAACTGACCGGAGGACACGTCATTTCTGGAATTATTTGTGGTGTCAAGTTCAGTGTTGGACGTTGGTGCAGCCAGAAGAATTCCACGACATGTTAGGAGGGTTAGAACTTCAGGAGAACGACTGCAGCTCATGACTGAATTCATGATGAACGTTTGTGTTCTTTGGAGATGTTCTCCAACCCATTAGACGAGTCCTGGCCGTTTGAACCCTGATGTTTGAGAGAAGAATTTACTCCCAGTCATTAATTTTAACGAGCTGCTCTTTATCAGACCTGGCAACAATTTTCTTGTTGCAACACGTCACAGTCCATGAGCTTCATGAGTCGTGTGAACAAATCTTACAACAGTTAACACTAAAACACAGGACAATTATTGGACATTAAACTGAGGACGGTGTGAATTGTTTCACCGCCGTGACTCTGATCATGTGGTTCTTTGACACATTCAGTATCAATATACTTTGACTTTTTGTCCCATGTTTGATAAAACTGCTGTTAATGTTAATATCTTGACTGCTGCCCAGAGAAGACACTGATTAAAATGGGAGGACGGACGTCCAATAAATGATGTGTCTTTGCCAAAAGGACGAAACTTTAACGTTTTTTAATGAACAATACCTTTTTTTAAGGTACAATATTATCTTTAGTAACACAAGGTTAGCTCTGCACAATGATGATTAAGCGTTAGTGTTGTCTGGAGTGGTGAAAAGAGTCAATGTTGCCCAATATGTGGATAGGGACCCACCAGAGGATCACAATAGAGATCAACATCCATCTTGGAACTTTTGGACTCAATCATTTATTGACCTAAAATGGACTCTAGATGGTCACCAGCCCAGACAGTGGACCTCACAGCCCAGAGGATCTTCAGCGCCACCATCTGGGCTGGACGTGACATCATTATCCTACGTTGTCTTGACTTTGTGTGACAGGTCAATGACTCATCATCATCATCATCATCATCATCACGCTCCGGCAACTTTATCTGGGCTGAAATCTAATTGATTACAGAGTAATTGACTGTGAAGTCAGGTGGAGATAATCGACAACAGTGACACCCGGTGTACGGCTGACCAACACGCGGTGTCGTCATGTTCCTTTAATTTCAGATGACTGCATCCTCAAAGGTGATCCATCAAGCGGAATTCTGGGAAAACAAAAAAAGGTCTGAGCCCAAGGTGTGGGAACTAAAGAGGCTGAGATCTTTGATGTGAAGTGACCAAGATGGAGATTGAAGACGAGCAGATCATTCTCAATGAGGTTCTCAGATACAAAGAATCCTCTTGGACGAACGGAGAATCGTCTCCTGGAGGAAATTTGTCCAGTCCTGTGGCCTAAAGCAGTGGTTCCCAACCACTGGGCCGGGGCCCGGTACCGGTCCGTGGGTGAATTGGTGCCGGTCCACAGAGAAATGATGTCTCCTTTTGTCCCCATCTGTCTATTCCTTCCACTTGATCCATACCCATATCAACAAAAGAACTGACCAATAGAATGGCTAGGATTCCATCATCAATAATGCAACTATATTTGATTAGGAAATATTTTCTCAGTGAAGACAACAACAATAAACTCAAAATGATGCAAGATTCTAACTTTTTATACTGGTCTGGTAGGAGAAAATTATGGGCTGTGTGCACATGAGAAATTCATGTTGTATACATGCATAGTTAATTTGGGTAGGAAGATTTTATAGGTAGGAAAATTCTTCAGAATATCATTAATTTCCTTTTTTAAGGGGTATTTATCTGCCACAATTTAACGACCGTTACGTGAAAAAATAGTTCGAGACACTTAACCGATCCGTGTCCCGACTTGACGATGACCTTATGACTGTTCACAGATGTACTTTACCGCTAAGACCCAGAAATATCGGTGTCAGTGTTGCATTCAATTTCATCAGATTCTCCAACCATTGGACCAAAATGTCTGAATGAGAAAAAAAGAAAATATCTGGTTGAATAAATAAGCAGCTGGTCTTTTGGTGTCGGGTTCAACGCCTTCCTGCTGCCTCCATGTTGTGGCAGAGTGACATCCCACACACTCCAGCTTAGCTCTCATGGAAAATTTACACGTCTCTCCGACAGGCGGAGGAACAGCAGCGTCTGTTGTGTGTCGAGCCTCTTCCTCGCGGCGAAAGCGTGCGAGTCAGACGGTGCGAGGCTGAGGCCGCGCCGTCTGTAGCGTTTGTGAGTCTGAGCTGCTGCTGCTGCTGCTGCTGCAGACTAACTTTTATCACTGCGAGAATGTCAAGTACGGAGGGTGGTGTTGGACCGACATCTAACGCCGAGTTGGAGGCAGAGAGAGAATCAATAGAGGACATAATAGGCGGATGTGAATCCTCCCTGGGTGAGAGACACACGCCAGGATCAGCGTTTTCATGTCTGTGCTGCAGATTATTTCTGATGATTGTGGATCAGGAGCGGAATTCTCCGCCTGACGTGGTTGAAAAGGCCGTCTGTCGCTGAAGATAAACTCAGACGCCGCACGGTTCGGGGTCTGCGCGGTTTCTCTGACTCATTTGTGATTTCACTGCGATTACCCAGAGTGGATTAAACTCCTCTGACGTGTCGTCAAACATCAGACGTCTCCAGCAGATGGTGCTGATCTCAGACGGTGACTTCACGCGTTTGCTCAGCGAGCGGCGGAGCGTAACGACGATAACGGGAAAACAAATCAGACTCAAATCCACTCAATTTGCACAGCGGAGGATCAGAGCCAGTGTTGACCGTGTCAGGGTGGGCGGGCGGCCGAGGGGCCACCGTGCAGCCGCCAGCTCGGCCCATTACTGCAGGAAATGATGGTATAATAGAGGGCTGTTATTAGCCGGCTGAGGCGTTGGGCCTCATTGGAGGTGATTTATTATAGATGTGCTCATTAGAGCCAAACAGCCAATCACAGCGCGGCCTGAGAAGTGGCTCATGTTATTGATCACACTGGTGGAGCTGGTCAACGACGGGGAGGCCGGGAGGAAAGGTGGGGAGTGGGTCCGACTCCCAGGCCGGGAGGAGAGAGAGCCCCTGATTTCATCTTCTGACTCCTCTCAGAGGGAGTGAAACGCTGCCTCCAGTGGACGCTACATTAACCGCGCCTGCTCCAAATTAATTTGCTGCTCATTTGCCCTGGATCAATTTTCCACCTTTGTCCACGAGAGACGATGAGCTGGACATCAGCACCGAGAGATGAACACCTCCCTGTCTGAGTCACATGGTGCTGGGGGCGGATCAGTCCAGTACAGTACAGACCAGTCTAATACAGTATAGTACGGTACAGTACAGTGCAGATCAGAACCAGTGCCGCACAGCAAAGACCAATAGAGTACAGTGTAGATCAGTAAAATACACTTCAGTACAGACAAGTACAGTACAGTACAGCACTGTGGAGTGCACGGTGCTGTACTGTACTGGTCTGTACTGTGCAATACTGTGCAATACGGTACCCTACTGACTACAGTTGAGTGCAGTGCAACAGTGTGCAGTGCAGTGCAGTACAGTACAGTACAGTACAGTACAGACCAGTTCCGTACAGTGCAATACGGTACCTGTACTCAACTGTACTGACGACAGTTGAGTACAGTTGTACTGGTCAGTAGTGCACAGTGCTCTACTGTACTGTTCTGTACCTCACTGCATTGTGTTGTACAGCACCAACCAGTGCAGTACAGTACAATACGGTACCCTACTGACTACATTTAAGTACAATACAAAACAGTACAGTGCAGTACCATACACTACAGTACAGTACAGTACAGTACAGGCCAGTACAGTACAGCACCATGCAATACTCACGAGTACAGTGCAACACAACACAGTGTAGTCCAGTCCAGTACAGTACAGTTCAGTACAGATCAGTAAAATGCTAATCAGTAAAGACCAGCACAGCACCGACCAGTGCAGTACAGTACAATACGGTACAGTACAGTACAACAGAGTGCAGTATGTGGGAGGTGGAGAGAAGAACTAACTCAGTTTGACCTCCTGCTCTGCTCGGTGCTGCAGTAGTACTACAGTACAGTACAGTACAGTACAGTACACCCACTCCTGCTCCTGGACTTTGTTGCTCACCACTACTTCATTAAACCAAAGGGTCTGTGTGTTTTTCCTTCCTTTACTATTACTATGACTCTTAACAGGTTAAGAGTTGGTTAGTTATCCAGTTGACCTGCCACCAGTGGACGGGTGTCTTTTATTTTTATTTTAATATCAGCCTGAGTTTCTCTGACACTGACACTGACACTGACATCGACAGGAGAGAAAAGCTGCCGTCGATGTTTCCTTTCTGTGGAAACCAGAGAGAATCAGACACACACACACACACACACACACCGCAGGAGCTGACAGAGTGTGTGTGTGTGTGTGTGTGTTGGGGGCAGCAGGAGTGGAACAGCCCCCGGATCTGTCAGTGAGGAGTGGGTGTCTGTGGTTTGTTTTCCAAACTCCTGCTTCATCTTCTCCTCCAACCTGAAGTCTCTCAGGTCAGAACATCCACTCACGGCTGTGGAGGAGGATTTGACTCAAATAAACTGGATCAAACATCCCATCGGCAGAAATGAGGAATGTCAAATATATGGCACGCGGACCAAATCTGTCCAAATGGGCGTTCAATCTGGGCCGCATGATGAATTTTAAACACTGAAAAAAAAAAGCTTCATATTTCTGATTTTTCGTGATATTAAAAATAAAATACATATAAAAACATGGACTTATTGTGATGTCCTGGTCTGGTCCACTTTTCATCATGGCCGGGACATAAGAACCAAATGAGATGAACAGTTCTGGGCTATAAGAATACAATAAATATATAATCGTATAAAAAATATATAAATATATATTAAATATATATTGTATGTGTATATAATATACAGCATATACTATAATATATGCAATAGTGATATATTATAAATATATTATTTAATATATAAATGTTATATTATTAAATAAAAAATAAGTATCAAAAATTAAAACAATTAAAAAAAAGGTGTATCAGTGTATGCTGAGAACAGAGGATCTAAAAAGTACTCTGTAGGAGTATTTGTTACTTTTTATTTAGTTATTTTAATTAACTGCAGCAGTTTTGACAAATAGTTTTGCAGGAATATACTTTTCCGCTTAGTTTTGAAGCAAAAACCTGATTTGTGAATTCAACATTTGGTTTTAATCAATTTTTTTTAGATAAACTCTCATCCTAATAATTTACAAATTTTATTTATATTGAATACAATGTTTTTAGTGTCTGTCTGATGGACAGCTGATTTTTGAAAAAATCAAATATCAAACAAAGAGGCGTAGAATTTTGACCCGTCCAACCCATAGACAGACTCCTCTGTGGACCTGGGCCCAGAGCTGACGACGCACTTCAAGGCAGAAGTGATGTCGAAGCGTAATCTGCTAGTGAATAAAAGCTCCGGAAAGTTCCATTTGAAGAGTGGCAGAGTGTGGAAAATGAGATTCCTTGGTCGGATGAAACCAAGATGGAAGCGTTTGATCACATTATCAAGTGTCACGTCTCATCGCCCGCGTCAAAACCATTCAACCTGCCGTCAGCGTCGGGTTGTGGGGATTAGTGGGGATTGGAGACGTGCTGCTGAATGTCCTGGACCTGGGACATTGGACGGTTGCCCTGCGATGACCTGAGACCAGGACACAGGGTTGTCCTGGAGTGGCCCAGTCAGAGCCCTGACATGAACTCAGGAGACTGTTGACAATGGACTACCACACTGTGTCCCCATCTATCCTGACAGAGAGTCCAAAGGGACGGTATGTCGGAAAGTCCCTGTCCCTTCAAAGAAGAGTTGTTTCGCTGAAAAACTGGGACGAGATTGAGAATTTTCAACTATTATGTCACATTTGACGACTACTTCTCAAACATTCTTTGTCAATCCTGACCGTCCACCAAATGTCCACTTCCCTTTATCCAACAAACACCAATTAATGTTGACAATTATGACAAAAGTCTTAACGATATATATAACATTGTTATACTGAGCTGAAATTATCGCACTTCCTAATGTAAATCAATGTGTTTTAATGTTTCTTCAAGATAAAGTTTATTAATGATTCCTGGTTCCACCTTTGTTTCGATACTGGAAACCACAAAAAATGAAGTTTCCAGAGCGGACTGTTTGTGTATTTACCTGGAGGTCAACACACTGTGTGTGTGTGAGTGTGTGTGTGTGTGTGTGTGTGTGTGTGTGACAGTGGGATGAAAAGGGTGAAAATGTGATGTGCCTCCAACCAGTGGGCGACAGAAAGAACTCCATTTCCAACAGGACAGTTGAATGTAGCCAATCAGTGCTGGGCTGTTGAGCGTAATGGATGTGCTGCCTTCAGGGCCCTACTTCAGGCCACCGGGATTTCAGCTCCCTGCACTCTTTCTAAAGGCCCTCAAACATGTGCACAACCGTTTACAGTGTTGCACCTAAACCAACCAGTGAGTCGTAATGAGATACAAGTGTCTCAACATCTGATCGTTCCAGATCTACAGGATCTCTAGAAATGTGTTTCTAGATCCTGAGCTGGAGAATCAGAACTTTTCAGTTCTTAGTGGTGGATAAACACTGATGAAGTTGTAAAGTTTGTTGTCATACAGTTATGCAGACGACAAAGGGTCTTGCGGAGCGTCTTTTTCCCTAGCTGCTTTCCCGAATAGAGCGTGAGCGAGGGCGTGTCCGAACGTTTTTCATTTTTCGTCAACTCAAATTAAATAATCTACTGATTTTATCCTTATACCTCAGCCTTCCCTTGCAATAATGTGTTCCAACAGTAGATGGCGCCATAAAGGGTATTAGAAATGTATGATTTTTGGAACCTCTGTGTCAACCTGGCAGCTGGTGGATTCGAACCTAAAGCCTTGTGGACCCGAGTCCAACCACTGCTGCCCCTACAACACCTCACATTAATTTGTTTTCAGTTATTTTAATTGATGATTTGAGATACAAGTAATTCGAGTTACGAACTCGGTCCATAAACAAATTCAAGACGTCACTCAAGGAACTGTTGAGGAAAAAACAGTTCCGTGAGGCCAAGTCCGGAACTGCAACCCTGCAGGTGGTTGATTAATTGTTCTGGCCTCTGGAACGGACCAACCATGAGTCTAAAAACAGCAACGTGGAAAAGCTCGGAAAATGTTGCGAGTTCCTTTTTAACGACTCGACACTGAACTTGAGTAACAACCGGCGTGACACTGACATATGGTTCTGTTTGGAGATTCATAAAAACAACATGTCAGTCTGGATCCTGTGTTTTATTATGTTGTATATTATTGTATTACGTCTCCTAATGTGACATGACACGATGATTGAACGTCTTTTCACAAATGAAAGGAAGAAATATTTTTTCACCACTGTCGGCACACATTTTCTTTTCCTCTTTACAAGGAGTTTCTTTTTTTTTTTCGTCCTGTAAAAAATTCTTAAAGATAAAACACATTCAGGAAAAGTATGTGGAGTTCAATAAGCAAAGGCCGTAGAGGTCCTTTAAACTTTCTTTGATGTTATTTTATTACATATCCTTGTTTATAATAATATTGTTTCTATTTTTACGGACCAATTAATTACGTTGTTGATCGTGAAACTTCAACATGAAGTTTCATTGACTTGTTTTGAGCTAGTGATGTCTAATGATATCAGCCGGACGTTAAAATCGGAATTATGCGGAAAACTATGTAATAACGGTAAAAATCCTTATCAAGCTTTCCTCGCATAACGCAATAATTCTGTTCTGCTAAATGGTGAAAATGGCTATGTTTGAAAGTTAAAGTCACTAGATGGCAGCATAGCAGCTCATTTAGTAATGTATTTTAATAATCAGAGGGTTGTATACAGAATGCTGCTGCTATCAACACATAGATTAGTTAATACAGATCAACTTTATAAATATTACAAGGCCCTTAAAAGTATTGCAGTTTGGCAGGGCTAGCACTAACTGATACAATATCGTAATCAGAAATTAGGTGGTTGAAGACCTTACGTCAAGTTTAACTAATGCTAAACATGCTCAAAGTGTCAATACTTTTCGGGTTAGCCCAGGCCTAGTGGTGTTCGAACAGCTGGACGTAAAGTGTACGATTCGGTCCAATCGTGGTAATTTAGTAGAAAACAACAACGATGTTTATGGACCAGCTCATTTTGATCTGATAATCCATCGCACAACCCAAACCAAAATTTTCGCGTGCTCTCCTATTGTTGCACAACTAAAAAAAATTCTAGCAAAATCACCCGCGTATGCTAGCCTTGGGAGGATTGCCGGTTCAACTCCTGCGCTAAGCAAGTAACAAAGATACTTTTCAGTCTGTGTGTGACACCTGGGGTTCGTTTGTGTTTGTACTGACCAGAGTTCTCGTCCACGCGCTCCTCCACCGTGTGCTCCTTCTGGTGGACCCACTCGCTGTTGCACTTGAAGTAGATCTGGGTGGCAGGAGTGGCCTTGCAGTACAAGTTGACCGGCTTGTTCTTGACGATGTAGGCTTCCTCCGGCTCCATCAAGAAGACAGGCAGGGGCTCAGGGGGGTCCGAGGGGAAGGTTTCTGGCAGCTCCCCAAGACCGATGAAGTCATCATCCACTGTGAGGAGACAGAGAAAGATGGAGGCCAGATTATAGGGACAGTAGGGAGCGGTGAGGAGATGAAAGAGGAGAGAAGGATGATTGGGTCGAGGGGGAAATGAAAGCAGACAGGAGACGCAGGGACGGTGGATTCCGACCACAGGCCTTTCATGGGATTATCCACTGCTACGGAACGCACACTCGGAGCGCCAACGTTTGATAGAGTGGAATGTTTACACAAGTGTATTTGGGAGAAAACAGGAAACTTTGGAATCTTCTGGTGCAACCAGGCCACGTGGATTTGGAGGAAACCAGGACCAGAGCGAGGAAGAGAGAGAGACGGAATAATGAGAAGCAGAGTTCAGGGGTTGACTCTGAGGAACTGAAGTTTTAAGTTTTCTCTCTCTCTCTCTCTCTCTCTCTCTGTTCACCGTGGTTGTCACTCGCTCACACCAGCTTAGACACACACTCCCTCACACACATGCGGCAGATCTAATGACCTCAGGCTTTTGGCCCAGTTTGTGCCATTCCTCGGATACTTCTGCAGCAGACAGATACGCTTCCCTGTAATTACAGCTCCCTTTCATCTCGCTGTTTTAAATCAAACACACAAACGGCAGCCGCGCACGCCCTCGCCCCTTCGCTGGCTCGCACCAACACGGCGGCGAAATTCTCACGGTGGTACAAAACATCACAAACACACTGACGATCACGCCCACCAGCGAGTCGGAGAACTTTCTGACTCTTTAGTTTGGGTGCTGAGGCCCATTTGTCACCTCCAGAACTGTTCTATTCTTACCATCCAGCCGGTAGACATCAATTATTCACTGGAAGAGGAGGAGGAGGAGGTGGAGGTGGAGGTGGAGGAGGTGGAGGAGGAGGAGGTGGAGGAGGAGAGGTAATGGAGACAGAGACACGGTGAGCAATGAGAGGATGAAGATGAAGAAAGTGTAAATTAGTAGAAAAAAAATATATATATATTATAATGTGTGTAACTATGTAAATGATATATATATTTCTATATGCATTTATGTATTTATATATCTAATATATCTCTTCTACCAGTGACTTTGCTCCTTTTTATTTTTAATTGATAAGCAAATATGAGGACAAATGGTTGAGGACACCTG
>JAFBJS010000239.1:479391-509395 GCA_016785265.1 Paraplagusia blochii | reverse complement strand
TCTCTAGGATCATTCTTCTACCAATGTATCCACTGTCCCTCCTCTGAACATGTCCAAAGCATCTCAAGCTGTCTTCTCTAGCCTCTCCAGACTTTGGAGGAAGACAGTGGACGGCAGGGACCAGTTGGACAGTCTCATCATTCAGACTCAAATCACAAACAAAACAGAACTAACACAAGGTTTTCATTCTTTCTGTGTAGTTGGTACCATTTCTGGTCCACAGACCAGGGATTGGAGACCACTGCACCACAGTGAGTCGACTCCATATTATCTTCAGCTGAGATGGTCCAGTGCAGCCTGGACAGCTCGCTGATGTCACCGCCCCCGGCTCACACAGCGAGGACGGAAAACGAGCTTCAACCACCACAGCATCAACCGTTGCACGTGCAACCGCTGTGTTATTTCTCTTTAATGGCAACATAACAGTGAGTGAAGTGGACGGATGGATGGGCAAACGGACGGGGTCCACATGTAAAGACGGAGATGGTCAACATTCCTCCTGAAGGACCATGTTATTAAAGACAAACTCTGTCCTTGGACTGGTTCATATTGGTCACAGAAGGAACAACAGTTGGTAACAATAGCGCCCACAGAAGGACAACGAGGAAATGAAGAAACTCAACCCAGGAATCTGGACGCTGGTTGGACTATTGACATTTTCTGAGCTTTTCTTTGCCACAGACGTGAGGAAAAGATGAATCTTTTCACATGTGGTTACGTTCATGTCCAGGACCTGGGTGTGGTGTGCAGATCCAGATCTTACCCTAAATCAGTGGTGCCCAACCACTGGCCCGGGGACCAGTACTGGTCCGTGGGTGAATTGGTGCCGGGCCGCAGAGAAATAATGTTTCCTTTTGTCCCCATCTGTCTATTCCTTCCACTTGGTCCATACAAATATCAACAGAAGAACTGACCAATAGAATGGCTAGGATTCCATCATCAATAATGCAACTATATTTGATTAGGAAATATTTTCTCAGTGAAGACAACAATAAACTCAAAATGTTACAAGATTCTAACTTTTTATACCGGTCTGGTAGCAGAAAATTATAGGCTGTGTGCACTTGAGAAATCCTTGTTGTGTCCATGCACAGTTAAATCCTGGTAGGAAGATTTTATAGGTAGGAAAATATTTCGTCTAAAAGAGTTCACCTTGGAGATGATGTACAATCTACACCGTGGGGCAACAGTCTCCACGACTGACACTCAAATCCCACTGCACCACACCACAACCCTTCCTGTTTGTGGTGTCTTTCTCCTGAGAATGAGAATCTCAGCTTCTCCTCCACCTCCAGCTCTGTCTCCTGTCTTCTGTCTTTTCCTAGTGTCTCTAACATGGCTGGTCCCACTACTGTCCTTTAACCTTCATCAAATATTCCAGATATTTACGTTGTTCCAACAACAGTGAATTATATAAATAACTGAAAATATGTTTTGTTTTTTTGTTTTGTCCTTGAATCCGTGATTTGTCCGTCAATCGTTTTGTCTCTGTGCCACAAACACACACACACACACACACACCCAGGCTTTTACACAGCGCTCACACCTTTTAATGGATGTGTTAAGAGGGAAGAGATGGACTGATGGGATGAAGGGCAGACACTCAGACGGTGTGTGTGTGTGTGTGTGTGTGTGTGTGTGTGTGTGTGTGTGTGTGTGTGGATGCATCAGGGAATCACACACTCACCGGGGGACGTGTCTCAGCCTGTGATTTTACCCAGTTTCTCTCACCACTGAAATAGGTCAACCACGTTTAATGTCGGGGACATGGGGAGAAAGTAAACCCCCCCCCACTGACTCCCACTGTCCCACTGCACCGTCACACCCTGCACCTCCACCATCAACTCCACTGCGCCCCCTGTGGAGGCGACAGACCTCCAGCCACAACAATCGCTCACAGAAGGTTCTAGGATTTGGAATTTAGACTTGATGATGATTTTTTGACTTTTATTTTGGTAAATTAAGCCAACCCTTTCAGTGGAGAGACGAGGATGGACAGGATCAGGAATGAGGTGATTAGAGGGACAACACAGACAGGAAGACAGATTGAGATGGTTTGGACATGTTCAGAGGAGGGACAGTGGAGACATTGGTAGAAGAATGATCCTAGAGATGGAGCCACCAGGTAGGAGACAAAGAGGAGATTGATGGATGCAGTGAGGGAGGACATGGAGGTGGTTGGAGTCAGCTGGAGAGAACATGGAGAGATGGAGAAGGATGATTCACTCTGGGAACACCTGAAGAAGAAGATTGATGGGTTTTACCGAGGCCTGTTTGCAGAAGCCAAAGATTTTATTTTTTAAGAGAATTCGGGCAAAAACTCCACAAAACTGGGTAAAAATCACAAACACAAGTAAATAAAAGTTACCGACTACTGTTCGTGTGCAAAAAAAGGAGTTACATCAAGATGGTGATGTAGTTTTTGATAGATGTTTGGTAGAAGTTTCACCTCTTGAGAGGCTTCAGGCTTCAAGAAACCTTCTACGTCCAATGCTCCAATGTCTTAAACTGTATTGTTGGAATAATTTTGTTATATCTGTGAGAATTGTGATTGTGATTTTTTTCCTTTTATTATGAAATCCCGATCACATGATTCCTTGGTTTCGGCAAAAAAGCTGGAATTTCTTGTAGGAAAGGAAACAAGTTCGTTATTGGAAATGGTGGATTTTGGAATTGGACATTAGTGTTTGGACAACTAATTATTGTGAGACACCATCTCCCGGTTCTGTCCTCTTCCTTCTACCCCACGTCCACATCCCCAGCATCTTCCTGTCTCATGTCTCCACTCTGCACCATCCACTGTCTGTGACCTTTTCTCCAGTGGAACAGGATACTGCCCGTCTCCATCTCCATCTCCATCTCCCTCATGCATTAATGATCTGTGGTAAGCTGAGGGCATCTGTCTGACTCCCAGCACCGTCCACTCCTCTTTGCTCACCCACTCCCAAGGACGGAGCTCCGCCTTAGAGCCGGGCTCGGCTGCTCCGCCTGTCACCGACAGGGAAATGCAGATAAATAGCTACACCCAGCGATAGCTCCACGGTGTAAAAAGCGGAGGCTGCCACCTTTCATCTGGGCGGCGTATATCTTTTTGACACTCCCCAGTGGCAGATATGTGAAATACAAGAGCAGTGGGAAACAGACATAAAGAAAACTCAGCCAATTATAACGGTTTCAAACTGAACTCACGGCACAAACCTAAAAAAATCTGGGCAGAATCGCTCACTTCCTCGTTACTTGTATTTGTCAGCATTTAACGTATGATAATGACAGCGAAAAATGTCCGTCCACCCGTCTTCAAACCGTCCCAAAGTCCTTCTCTAAGCATATTCCGAGCGTCTGTTCCTAAAAAGACGTCCAAAGTGCTTTTTTGGCAAAGCTTCCGTCCTGTCAAGTACAGGGACGTCTCAGGAGATAAAGGCATAAAGGGTGGATTTGTAAAATCCTGATGCAACCTTTTCAGCTGCCACTAGGTTCCAAAACGGTCGCCTTGATGAGTTCTCAGGTTCTTCCTGATGTCATTTCTCTTGTTGTGAAGATTCTTTTGAGCGCGGGACGTTTCTCTGCTTTCACTTAAGGACGGAGAGCGATCACAGGAACCTTCCTGGAGTCTCCGACCAGCCTCCAACCTTACCTTCGATTTAATCCAAGATGTCAACACAACAAGGGTTCAAGGACGGACAGGATCAGGATTGAGGACATTAGAGGGACAACACAGACAGGAAGGTTTGGAGAAAAAGAAGCTAAAGAAGACAGATTGAGATGGTTTGGACATGTTCAGAGGAGGGACAGTGGATACATTGGTAGAATGGAAGAATGATCCTAGAGATGGAGCTACCAGGTAGGAGACAAAGAGGAGATTGATGGATGCAGTGAAGGAGGACATGGAGGTAGTTGGAGTCTGAGGAGAAGATGGAGAGGACAGGGACCCCTAAATAAAGGGCAGATCCTTGGTGCAGCCCCACCTCCACTTTAAAGTATTCTGTCCTTCCAACAGCACAGCTCACCACCACCCTAAAATACTTCTCTGCCACTCCTGACTTCCTCATACAGAACCACAATGTCCCTCGTCACCCTGTCATAGGCCTTTTCTCAATCTACAAAAATGCTGTCTCTTATACACATCTAAAGTACCCCTGGGACGCCCCTGATGTCTCCCCTCAGTCGCCCCACTCTCTGCTCAACACCACGCTGTGATGCTGCTCCTCCACCGCCGCCGCCGCCACCACCTCCTCCTCCACCTCCTCTTCCACCTCCTCCCTGCTCTAGCGCCACTACAGAAACTTCAAGTGTCTTAGAGCTGATCCGCAAACGCAAGAACCTTCACAAAAACGGTGATAAGGGTCCACTCAAAACTCGGAGCCTTGACGCGGCTTTGGAAATTAAACAGATCCCATCCATGCTGGATGTTGAGGTGGAGGAGTTAAAGATGCTGAGATTGTCTTTAGGAGAGACAAGGATGGACAGGATCAGGAATGAGGTGATTAGAGGGACAACACAGACAGAAAGGTTTGGAGAAAAAGAAGCTAAAGAAGACAGATGGAGATGGTTTGGACATGTTAAAAGAGGAGATTGATGGATGCAGTGAGGGAGGACATGGAGGTAGTTGGAGTCTGAGGAGAAGATGGAGAAGACAGGGACCCCTAAATAAAGGGCAGATCCTTGATGCAGCCCCACCTCCACTTTAAAGTATTCCGTCCTTGCAACAGCATATCTCACCACCACCCTAAAATACTTCTCTGCCACTCCTGACTTCCTCATACAGAACCACAATGTCCCTCGTCACCCTGTCATAGGCCTTTTCTCAATCTACAAAAATGGTCCTAGAGATGGAGCTACCAGGTAGAAGACAAAGAGGAGATTAATGGATGCAGTGAAGGATAAACTAGAGAATATTCTAGAAGATCATGATGTAATATAACGTGTAAATATTGTATAAATTCATATCCAGTATTTCTCTGCTGTCTCGGCGAGGACAGTTCAAACATTCTGTTCCGCCCTGAGCCAAGTCTTCACTCCGACTCTAAAGAGCAGCAAGAAAAGTGACTGTGGGGCAGTGAAGGCATCGTAGGTGGTCCCTTTCATAACGGCAGCGTTTCAATGTAATACTGTGTAATACTTCCTTCCATCTCTAGGGGGGAGATATTTGTTGACAGGAGCTAAGAATTCCTGCAGGGAAAATAAATGGAATTGCTAAACGTTTCAGCAACTAAAACAGAGAAGTGACGAAGGGAACGGCTTCCATTCATGTGAGTGTGTGTATATACACACACACACACACTGGGGCCTCTAGATATGAGCTCTTCTACATACAAGTTTCCTCTTGTTACGATTTGTTCAACTGAGCTCCGCTGTTGCCTTCACTGTCCCTCGCTTGGTCATTTTAGCCAAAAATATATCTGTGTTTTGATGTTTCCGGGCAAAAAAAAAAATTTTTGGGTGAATTTTTATTGTGACTTATTGTTTTTTATGTCATGGGCCAAACAACAATACAGTTCTCATGTAAATACATTTTATTATCTATTTATTCAATTTGTTCAAAATATTATACATTCATGTTATGTATTTATTTTTAATAAAACAATTATTAATTAACTATTTATCAGGTTTGAGAAACTCCCGACTTTGTGGACCACGTTTGGCCCCCGGGCCTTGAGTTTGGATATGATTTAGATCAGGCATGGGCAAACTAAGGCCTGGGGGCTAGACGCGGCCCGTTGAGCTTTTTAATGCGGCCCGCAAATCTTATCCAAATTAAATAATTTAGCTACACTATCATTGTATTTCTGCCTTTTCCCCAGTAGATGGCGCCATAAAGGATATTAGGGATGTAGCATTTTAGGTCTTATACAAGACTTTTACCTTCAAACACAGGATCCATTTTTCTGCTCTAAACTAGGCCTCCACGTCCAATTTTAGGACCAATAGTGGCCCACGAGTCAAAAGTTTGCCCACGTCTGATCTGGATACAAATGAATGGAGACAGGAGTGATGCTGAAGAATGGTTTACACTGGTATCTAGGGGGCGCCACTGTGTTTATACGTATATATCTTCACCTGTCACCTCTGAGGATTCATTGGACAAAACCCTAAGACCCTTCCTGACAGCTGCAGAAATCCTCGTCTTGGGGGGGACGCAGTGGAAAAAGGAATTCTCTCACACAAATATTTGTCTCGGCCTTGAAGACATCAAGGCTTCGGTCTCAGAGCAGGTGTTCCAACATGGAGAAGTCGACGACGCTCACGTGGAAAAAAAACATACGACCCTCGCATTCACGCGTGTGGGCGGAGGGTTGAATTAATTAACGGATGACATGGAAAGGTTGGATCGGGAACGATGGCTACGACAGATAGGGGCGTGGTCTGCGGGGCCCAGGTTCCTCTCATTGGACCGACCTCAGTGTCACGGACGCGGCCGCGAGTCATGAAACCAAACGCAGGGTAACGTGCGGCGAATGTACGAAGGATGTGCGGCCGTAATGGTGAACACACGAACGCAGCAACGCCATGCACGGGGAGGACGAGGTTCACAGGGTAATCAGGTTGACAGATCAAAGGGAGCACAAACACAAACACACAGATAAACACACACACACACACACACACACGCTGATGATGTTTTCCATCTATGTTCAGGTAAACTGAGGGTTTGAGGATATTTTTGCTTCAGTTGATGCTGAAGTGAAAGTTTATCTGTAGGATATTAGTGACGGGAGGTGGAGGTGGAGGTGGAGGAAGGAGGGAGGAAGGGATCAGAGGATGGGGGGTGAGGAGGACGTGTGTGTGGGGGAGGGTAAAAAGGGGACATGGCTGTTTCTCTCATCTTAATAAAAACTTGTAATCCTTGAAGTGAATTAAAAACATGAAAGGATTTCACTGCAGAGCAACGAAGACGAACAGAAGACACGACATTTACTGTCGCTTCTCATTAGTCGGTCGTCACTAAAGCAGCACAGTCATCACGCATGCACGCACCGAGGGACGGACGCACCGAGGGACGCACGCACGTTCAGAAAGTTTCAGAATGAAATATCTGAAGACGGAAATGAATTCATCTTCATCTTCTCCTCAGTTGCCAAGTTGCAGGAGCAACAGTCTCCACAACAGACGCCCAAATCACACTGCAGAGAATCCTGAAGGACCAGAACCTTCCACAGTAGACATGGACATTCATTCAATACCACAGCCAGTTGTACTGGTCCATACTGGTCTTTCTAGTGGGCTTTCTATTGATCCATTGGTCTTGAATTACTGGTCAATGCTGGTCGATTTTAACTGGTTCTTACTGGTCTTTGTGCTGGTCTATTACTGGTTTTTGTGCTGGTCCTTACTAGTCTTGAGTACTGATCTATGCTGGTGTTTTTACTTGTCTCTAACTGGTCCATACTGGTCTATCTCCTGGTTCATACTTAAACTCCCATCTTAAATACTTGTCCGTGGTGGTCTCTCTACTGGTACTACTCTCTACTGGTACTACTCTCTGCTGGTCCTTTCTACTGGTCTTTTTACTGGCCCATACTGGTCTTTCTCCTGGTCCATACTAAAACTTCCATCTTAAATACTTGTCCATGGTGGTTTCTCTACTGGTACTACTCTCTACTGGTCCCTCTGTGGATCCATTCAGGTCTTTTTATTGCTTTGTATCAGCATTTCTACTGGTCTTTTTACTGGTCCATACTGGTCTTTGTGCTGGTCCATACTAGATCTGAATTACTGATTCATGCTGGTACTTGTTAAAAAGGTCTTTGCGATGGTCCATAATAGTCTTAAATACTGGTCCCTGCTGGTCTCTCTATAGGGACTGGTCTTTCTACTGGTATTTCTATGAATCCTTACTTGTCTTTCTACTGGTCTTTCTACTGGTCCATACTGATGTTGAACTAATGTCTTCAGAACTGAGCAGCCACAGAACTTCTTCTTCTTCTTCTTCTTCTTCTTCTTCTTCTTCTTCTTCTTCTTCTTCTTCTTCTTCTTCCTTCTTCTTCTTCTTCTTCTTCTTCTTCTTCTTCTTCTTCTTCTTCTTCTTCTTCTTCTTCTTCTTCTTCTTCTTCTTCTTCTTCTTCTTCTTCTTCTTCTTCTTCTGAATTCAGTCGTTCATGACTGAGGTTTGGAGAAACACAGTCCGTTGAAGAGAAACTCCAGCAGGTGAACAGAGAGAAGAAGAAGAAGAAGGTGACGGAGGAACAGAGTTGGCACAATGAGGAGGGGAGGAGGGTGGGGGTTCTCCACAGGCTGGTAGTTCAGCTCACATCACCTTGCCAAACTGTCACTGCCCCATATATACACCCCTGAACCCCCACCCACCCTGCAGCCCTGCCTCCACCCTCTCACGACAGAATGATTAATGGTGTTCCCGCCCGTGCAGACACCGACGTCCCTGACTGGCCTGGACATTAGCAAAACTATTTTTTTAGGTTATAAATAGGAGACACTATGAAAACGCAGGCTGTCCTCTATGGCACCTGTAAAAAAAAAAAAGAACTCCACCCAACTTGTCTTCGTGATCAGAATCCAGCTGATCCTCTGACCCGTCTCTTCTCCACCAGCACCAGATCTCAGCAGGTCTGCGCCCCACGACTTTAATATGGGCGGCTACACCCAGTGGATCCATTAGTGTTTATGGTGGTGTACATTAGGCTGGATGTGATGTCATTATCTCCCACTGAGAGGGGAAGACGTGGAGGAAGACGCGGGGGAGACAGGGGACGACCTCCACACATCACACCACTCCTCACAGCAGTGTGAATGAACAATACACACATGGATGAAGGTGTGAAAACTGTTTCCATTATAATGAGGAAAAGAAAAAAAATCACATAAAGACACAGAAGCATGTAATATATATATACATATATATTTATATATACATATATATGTAAATATATATGATACAATGATATAATTCTAGGTCAAAGAGGCAGGAACCACATTTACAAATATTTTTTCTCCGATTAAATCAGTTTCTGTCTCCAAAACCATTTTATTCCGCAATTAAATTTTTTTGGGGGGGAAACGGTGCCGTGTTATTTACTGTTATTTTTTTTTACCAAACAAATACGATTGTTATTAACAACATTTTACTCAGATCGGAAATATTATATCGCAATAAGTTGAGAGAGAACTTATTTTTTCTCCTTTAATGAAACCTCAACAACACATGACACGTTTTAAAATAATTTTGTGGATAAACAGCTGTGTATTAGAGTGAAGGTCACTAGGTGGCAGCACCTCAGCCCATTTACTTTGTCTGTTATTATTACAGTGGTTTGTACAGAAAAGTAAATGCAGATATTTTCACATCGATATCAGTTGATATCAGAACCAGGAATGGAGGGTAGTATTGGAAATCCCTGAGAGACAGACAGACAGACAGGTAGACAGACAGGTAGATTGATAGATGCATAGAGGGGGACAATACAAGTAAATGTCTTGAAATTGACATCAAATCCTCCCACCAACAGACCATCTCCACTTCCTCTCAGCCTCAGGTTTCCTGCTCGTCTACCCTGGGATTCACGGAACATCTTGATGATGATTCCTGGGGCGACTATCACCAGGTCAGGAGATCACAACCGCCACACAAGTCTCCAGGCAATACCAGACGAGATCAGATAAGAGGACAGAGGACATGTCACTGGCCTTCATCCCTCAACAACACACCCCTCCTCCCCTCAGTCCCATATCTGCCCCCCACCTCTCATCTTCCTCCCCCGCCTGGTTTTACAGCCTGCGCTGGTCTGGGCCGGATGTTCTCCAACGTTCTTATCACTTATTCCAGTTTCCTCTGCTGACCTGAGGGGGGCAGCGCCTCACTCCTCATGACGTATCTGTACACTCCATTTAAAGCCAGATTCCCCAACAAGAACCTGACCAGGAACTGTAGTTCCAGCTCTGTAGAACAGGGGTCTCAAACATGAGGCTCGTGGGCCATTTGAGGCCCATAGAACGATATTTTGCAGGGACCGCAAAATATCGTTCTCCACATTTAATGGTTTGTTCTCCACATTTAATGGTAAATCCTATAGTTTTCCAGACCCTGATCCACGTCCTCCTACTGGTTCAGTGTGGTATTACACAGAAGACTATCATGATCCAGACCAGAAGACCTTGGAGGCCAAAACACTCTTTTATGTCAGGGTCTGCAACTCCATCTGCTTCTCATCCTGGATGTAGAAACGGGACCAATAGAGTGATGTAGATGAGTTCTGTCCATATTCTGCTACAACCGCCACACAAATCTCACTCCACCAGACCGGGGACTGTAGTACCAACACTATCCACTAAAGGTGCTCTTGAGTCCAAGATTAATAAACTGAAATGGAACAGTCGTTCAGCTCTACTGTCAGGAAATGTTCTTCAAGACTGTTCATGTATCATCAGGTGATGTTCAGACACCTCTCCTTCTCCACCTTCTCCACCTTCTCCTCTAGATGTTCCCACCTCCTCCCGTGAACACATGCCTCTGGCGTCAAGTGCCACAAATGAAAAACAACAACTTTATTTCCCTCCTCAGCGAGTTCAGATGATGAACTTCCCCTCTTGTAATTGTGCTGCTGATTAGGTTCAACCCACTGCATATCTGCGCCTCTTCACGGAGCTCATCAGAACATCTGCTCCAACAAACAAGAGGAACATTAACAAACAAATACAATCCAATTACTCTCCTCTGAAGTTCCCTCGGAGGGCAGCAGAGCGCCGCCTCGCAGGGCGACTTAGATCACATCGTTCTAGAAGGAACAAAGAACTTTGCACCGATGTTTTTGCTCCTTTTTGTTAAATTCTAGAATAGAAAAACATCTACAGAATCTAAAGTAACTGCGTCCAATCTCTGAGGTTCACTGGGAGAAGGTGGAGGAATGTGAAGCTCCACTGATCTGTGGCTCATTCTGCATGAAGAGACGACTGAGGACACGGTCCGGGGTTGGAGGTTAAAGCCATTACGAGCTGGGTGGCTCCACTTTCTGACCTCTGACCTCATTTCACTAAACTCCACCTCTTCTGTCTCTGCTGCGGTTCAGCCTGAAAGCGTCCTGACAGCAGGTGTCACTGACGAGAAGGTTCTTCTTTCATTTCTCCCTGATTTTAGGAGGGACGCTTCATTTGTTCATGTTTGTCTCCCCGCTGTTTATTTCCAAAGGCTTTGAACCCCCCTCCCCCACCACTCCTTGTCTCCCTTTCCTTGACCCTACCCCCCCTCCACCTCCTTGGGCCCCCTCCCTCCACCCTCCAGATACTTTACAGTTGCTGTCCTTTTATTTTTGATGAGAGAGGGGAACAGGAGGTCTCACCCGCTGCACTCCCAGCCATATGTTTTAAATATTTAATGCAGATGTGCAGTAATACCAGCCACACACACACACACACACACACACACACACACTCCTCTGGTGCGTTGCCGGTGAGAGCAGGTGTCGGTAGCGAATGCTAACTGAACTGGTCCACGGGTCAGTGACTCTTCCTGTCCCCCGCCCCAGGGGTAGAGAACAAACACAACAAATGCTCAGCATCTATTGGACCTGGACTAGAAGTAAGACACAAGTAAATGCAACAATTTCTACAAAAAACAAACATAAATGTGGTGGTAGTGGTGGCTCAGCGGTTAAGGAAGCAGACTTGGGTCTTGAGGGTTCCTGTTTCGAGTCCAACAACTGCCAAGTAACCACTTAGATGACTGAGCAAGGCATCGTTTCCACCCACTGTCCCCCCGGGGCCCAAAGTTGCCCACTGTTCACTTTGGTGATGGGTTAAATACAGAAGTCCCATATCGCTGTGTGCAGTGGAGTGGATCACAAGGTCACATTGACAAGGAGTTTGATTCCCTCTCTTTCCTTCCTGTTTCCCCAAATAGTTCGAGCTTTTTTGGCTAATAGAAAAAAAGAAGGAGGTAGCAGTCTCCACAACTGCCACCCAAATCACATTGCACCACCTCATATCATCCTGTAGGAGGTGAACCCTTGGCAAGCTAACCGCCCTAACCGGGATTTGAACTTGCCCGGGAGATGAACCCTGGGGATTCACAACGAAAATAGAGGCATCGCCTCTGGGCCAAAGTGAAGGCGGCTTTTGTTATTGTTATAGTTAATAATTATAATAAGTCTGCTTTCGGCAGCTAGTCCTGGGTTCAATTCCGTGAGGACGGACATGTTGGTTCCTGCAACTGCAGCCGATCTGCTATTAATGAAACCGTTTCCCAGGAGTCGGATCAATATCGCACAACTATATACGTTTCAGAATGACATGACATCATTTTTGTTCTCAGTTCTGAGTCACTAAATATATATTATGTCTTTGTCGGAGTCGGAAAAACCCGCAGGGACTGAGTGATGCTGCAGAATAATGAATATTCTTACCTGAGAAACCAGCGGAGCAATCACCAAACCATCAGGAACCAGGAAGACGTGTCACGGCGGGGGAGGGAGGGAGGAGAGAGAAGAGAGGAAAACTAAAATTAGTAAAGTATCATTTTACAGAAACTCACTCACAGACAAACATGAATGGAGGTTATTGTTTGTTCAAACTCCACAGTGCCCCCGGTGACAGGTATAGAAAACACACATGGCTCTGCTCGAGGGGACGGAGGAATTCAGGAGGAACACATGTTTCCGGGAGCGCTGTCAGGATTGTAGAACACGGCAGAGTTTACAGAGCGGCGCGGCCCGGTCTTAATCAGAGTCCTGCAGACCTGCATCCATTTGTTTTCATTTGTGTGATTTATTCCCTTTCATTTGGCAGCTGGCTAACACGTCCCAGACCATCAGGCCGATCTCGCCCCAGGTAAGAGGATCCGGCTGGCCTTTGGAGCGGAGGCTGGGGATTGAAGGTGGAGGAGAGCGGCGGTATTACTGAGCACATTTGGTCGCAGTCGGGGCCACCTGTCGAGTAAATATACTTGCGAGGAGCATGAATACCAAGAGCCGAGGTTCAGCTGCGATATTACATGTGACCCGGCATATTTCCCCCCTTTGAGTAAACAGGGTTTCTGTGATTCCAAGCCTCCGGGGGGGAAGAAGATATGAGAAGGATGAGGGTGGGATGTAGCCTAAAGACCAGTGATGGGTTATTAGATATTTGGACAAGCTCCTCAGACTACATGAGGCTCTGAAAACCTCGGGGGGAGGATCTGCTGATGGGTTTAAGGCTTTAGTCCATCTCAGGATTGCAAACAGAACACAGAGTGAGCATCTGCGAGGCGCTCCGACAAAGAAGAAAAATCAATCAAAAGCCAACATCTGCCTCGGAAAATACCTTTCAACGTACGAACCATAAACTCCAATATTGTGGAGGAAATGATCCGAACCCGGCGACGGAGACGGCTGTCACCGTTCACACGCGACGTCCGCTCTTAAACACTTCGGCCCAACGTTCCTCATTCTTTCCTTCATTTAAGTGTCACTCACACGGCAAAGACGGGGATTGCGGTTGATGTTTATGACGCCAAACCCTGCGATCGGTTTTCCCGTTACTGTTGAGGGCGGAGTCCAGCTGTAACGTATCATCTCTGGCGAGTTCACGAAAATAAACAATGGAAGCCTCAGGCTGCGACGGCGTAAACACAGATATAGAGTAAATAGATCCAGAGGAGTCGGGTGTTTCTTCTTTCTCTCTTTGTTTTAACTTTAATGTCATTGTGTAAATAAGGAAACCTCAAAATGTTCAGCGAGGCCCAAACGGTACCAGACTGAGGCCCGGGAGAACAAAGAACGTCTGACAGATGGTTGTACTTCCTTCTCTTCTCTACTCTCTTCTGTCTAATGAACAGACCTTGGTGTCGGCGCTCCATCAAACCCAGGTAGCAGACCCACTCTGGGTCCAGCCCGTGGGCAGCCGAGGGGTCCAGGAACATCAATACAGGGTTAACCAGCACTGGTTGGATTTGAAGGGGCAGTAAGTGGTTCCATTAGACTGGCCGACTGTAGCTGCCGTAGGGCTGGGGAAGGGAGGGTGGGAAGGTGGGTAGGTGGGGGACTTGGTGGGGGAGACAGGAGATGAGTTACCCCAGAGACATCAGTCCAGGATGAAGGGGAAGAGGGAGTTCTGGAGGGTTAGGACTGCAGCCTAGGCATCGGATCGTAGGGAAGGAAAGTGAGACCACAAGGGGGAGTGCTCGACCCCTGTGTTCCCCTGACCAACTTCACAGTTTTCACATCTGAGTCTGATCAATAATCAGGCCGGACCGGTCCACAATCAGATGGACTTCCTGCTCTGCTCCATCTCCAGTGTTTGGACCCGAGTGGATGAGGAATTCTCCGCTCCTCAGAATGGATGGATGGATGTTTATAAAGGTGCTGCTGCTGCCTCCTAATTATTGCCCCGCCGGGGGAGTCTTTAATTAGGCGGAGTAAATGTGATTGGTCCAGTTGGCCCGGGGGTTTGGACCGGTGTCGTCCACTCAGTCTTTTGCACCATTCGCTGCGGAGAGTTTTGACAACACCTATTAGTTTGGGGCTAGGGGTAACAAATCAGAACCTTCTGTAAAAGGTCGAACTGATCCATGAACGTGTTCCTCAACCATGGGTGGAGTGGAGACGGAGAAAATCATCTCAACGCTCCGACTGATGATCTGAAGATACGTAAATTGTGAAAAAAATGGTAGCATGTTGCAGAAGCAATCATCAACCCCTGGTCCACGGACAAATACTGGTCCATAGATTAATCAATACCAGGCCGCAGTGGGTTCACTTTAATAAAAGAGATTATGAAATGGTAAATTATTTTACGATTAAGATCAATAATAATAATAATAAAAATAACTTTAATAGTTACAATAATTGTTAAAATTTAATAAATATAATAGTGAAATTTAGTATATATAGTATATAGTATAAAATTATATATAACCCAACTATCAAATCACCATTTTATTTGTTCCATGAATTTTTTTAATAATGTCTTTTGGGCAGAATACCTGTGAGTTCTCATTATTAAAATTATAAATATTTTTTAAATGATTTTATCAAGCGGTTTGAATTCCTCAGAAGAAAAGAAAAAGTTTAAGTTAGGTTTTTATAAAATTTTGTCCAAAACTAACAACTCTCCAATATGAAATTTCATTTTCTGAAATTAATACCTGTTTGACCAATGACTGGGGGGTAAAACCCAGGTCATGTGACCAGGGGACAGTGGTTTTCTGTCCTGTAATAAGCGCAGGTCAGAACCTGGCACTTTAATAAATGTGTTAATCCAGAGCTCGGAAACAACGGCATCATGGGAGATCAATCCCTCTGCGTTCATTTCCTCTCTGTCGGTCTTAAGGCTGATGTGGGGACGGCCCGTGGGGGGGAAATGAAGACTATAGATCATAGTGAGACATCACTGCGTCTCTAACGTGGTTCTGTCTCTGCCCAGTGTGTGTGTGTGTGTGTGTGTTCCGGTATTATGTATTTGCTGGGACTCGGAACAAAGATGTTTCTGTAAAGAAACATTAGCCTGAGATGGAAACACTTAACGCTGATTTATAGATGTGTGCGATCTTAGAGCAGCGCTGAGCAAATCTCATTATACACTAGAAAGTATGCACAGAGTACACACAGTACACAGTGTATTCATGTAAATGACGAAATTAATGACCAATAACGGAATGACGACTTTATGGGTCTTTATTAGTGATATACGCTAATGTTAACAAACCGATATCGTTAGCCCGATATTAAATTATCTTGCGATAATAAAAAAAAAAAAAACCTTATAACTCAATCCCCGATTTAACTGGAATTGCTTCTATGCTCTGTCATCAGCCTCAATTTTGGGGAAAAACAACTGTACATGAATGTGGAAGTCACTAGATGGCAGCATTTCAGCTAAATTCATTATATAATCCATCTATCTATCCATCCATCTTCATCCACTTATCCATTACCAGGGACCAGGGGCAGCAGTCTCCACAACTGCCACCCAAATCACGTTGCGCTGTACCGTGAGCCCAACCGCCCCAACCGGGATTCCAACTTGCCCGGGAGGTGAACCCTGGATTTTCACATCAAAGACAGAGGCATTGCCTCTGGGCCAAAGTGAAGGTCTATTAGATGATATATAAATATATATAAAAATAATTGAGAAACACTGTTTTAACCGATCTTGTTAGCGAGGCAGAAATCAGAGATTTTGTTTGGACAAAATCGGGATATCGGATATGGGACAAAAAAATATCGGGCATGGCTAGTCGTTACCATCAATCAACTTGGTGAAGAGACTGATGGTGAAGGAGGCTAATGGATTAGAACCTGCAACCTTCCGGACCCATCCTATCTTAACAAACATCTCACATGGTTTACTGACGTGAGAATTGAACCCCAGCCTCCCTGAGCCGACCAGACGCTTTAACTTGACGTGTTTTCCGACTGGTGTTTTTAACCAATACCACAACTTTTCCCAAGTTCTGCAGCAACTTCTTCCTCTTCTTCTTCTTCCTCCTCAGATCTCACTGCCTCCCAGTTTCTAACTTCTTTAAATTTCCTGCTTCTGGCTCTTGTACGACTTCAGTTTGTTTCATCTCCGAGAAATATTCTCTTTGGGGCAGAGAAGAAACAGGAGGGAGACAAGGAAGATTTTTTTTCCTTTATGAAACCACACATTAGTTCATAACTGAAAACTATAGACAGGGATTTGAACCCAGGTCCAGTTTCACTGGTGTTTTTTTGGAAACTGGAATTGAACATCTGGTAAGAAGAAACAGAAAAACTCAAGTAAAGACCGAGTCCCAGGGCGGGATGATCGGGAAAGTTAGCTCGGGAATTCATTAGTACTATAAAAAGAAGAGTGTACTGTAAGGGTGTGTGTGTGTGTGTGTGTGTGTGTTTTTGTGTGTACACCCATGCAGACGCTGCTCTCTGTCAGGGGTCCTTTCATTACCAGAGGAAACTGTGTGAAAGGGCTGCTTTAGTCAACCTGAACATGTCTATTATCCAGTCTCAGCCCCGGCAGAACCCTCAGAACCTGCGTCCCACTGCTTTCTGAGAGGAGAACATCGTGGCTGGGTAACGACCCTTACTCTAATTACAGAGTCAGGCCATAACACACACACACACACACACACACACACACACGCATTCATTTTCACAATGTATTTGTTCAGGATCAACCATGAGTCGTGTTTGTTGCAGCAGAGCTGAGGAGATGAGCTCATTAGCGCAGCCTGCAGTCGAGTGGCTGCAACTTTGAAACACAAGATTCAATCGCAGACAAAAAGAAGGACGTAAGTCTGTGATCTGTGACCGAGGAAAAGGTTCTCAGTGCAAGACGATCACGTTTAAGACAGTTATACGACTTACGAACATTTGTAGATACAACGGACGTTGAACGGCGTCCATAAATGTCCTTAAAATGGCCTAAGGTTTAGGACATTTTTGGGTTTTAGAACCAACTTCCTCCATCTTCTACTCCAACTCCAACTACCTCCATGTCCTCCCTCACTGCATCCATCAATCTCCTCTTTGTCTCCTACCTGGTAGCTCCATCTCTAGGATCATTCTTCTACCACTGTCCCTCCTCTGGACATGTCCAAACCATCTCAATCTGTCTTCTCTAGCATTTTCTGCAAACCTTCCTGCCTGTGTTGTCCCTCTAATCACCTCATTCCTGATCCTGTCCATCCTTGTCTCTCCTAAAGACAATCTCAGCAGCATCTTTAACTCCTCCAGCTCTGTCTCCTGTCTTCTGTCTATTCCTAGTGTCTCTAATATCTTGACTGATCTCATCCCTGTCCTGTAAAGCTTTTTAATATCTATATATAATAACTTTAAGGAAGATTTCATCTTCCAAACAGCCTCTCTGAACCTATTGTGTCCCCAACTTGTCCACTTTCTGTATATAAATGTCCATAAACGCTGTGGTTTGGCTGAAGAAACGAGAGTCTGACTCACTGACGACGTAGCCGCAGTCCAGGACTTTCCCTCTAGGTATTTTTAGTGTGTGTGTGTGTGTGTGTGTGTGTGTGTGTGTGTGTGCCTTGTTCCTTCTGTATCTTTTCTTTCTACGTCTGATTGAGTGCAGTACACAGAGGTGAAAGGTTAAGTTGCCGGCGTCTGGGATTCCTCAGCGAGAACCTCATTCCTAACAGACGTGGGTCGTAAACACAGAGCTCTATAATCTGACCTGCCACGTAAACACACACACACATAAATACAAAAAGCCAAGGGTTCCAGACCATTGATAAAAGTGCTCCCCCGCCCCGTCCCCTGTCACTCAGCGCCCCCGTCCCCCGCTCCTCCCTAGACCCCGGGTCTTAATGGCCTTTTGAAGAGGACTGAAAGCTTTCTGCCTGACGTTCATTCCCAGTTTGTTTAAACAAGTTAATTGCGGAGGTCGATCTGATGAGACGCTGACGTCCGTCACACTCTGGAGCTGCAGGTCTGGGGACTGAGAGACATTAGTCCCACCTCTGAGGACAGGCCCAGGAGACACGGACAATTCCTCAACACAATCCTTAAAAAGTAGAGATCAACCAACTTCATACTTTACTCAAATTCTTCATATTTGATAATAGGTGAGGACAGACAGGACAGACAGGACCTGGAGGTATTTTCACATCAGAGACATGAATATAAGCAGGACGTACTGTAAGACAATGGAGCCTTCACTGGACTAATGTCCTTAGATTCACATGGAGAACTCGCAAGGAATTAGTAAAGTCTATCTATCTATCTGTCCATCTACATGTCTGTCTCTCTATCTATCCATCTATCTCTCTGTCTCTCTGTCTGTCTGTCTGTCTGTCTGCCTGCCTGCCTGTCCATTTATCGAACTGTCCATATATCTGTCTGTCTCTGTTTATCTCTCCATATATCTGTCTGTCTTTCTAAACAGTTTGTCTGTATATCTATCATCTATCTGTCTGTCTCTCTATCTGTCTGCCTATGTGTCTGTCTCTCTGTCTCTCTGTCTTTCTGCCTGCCTGCCTACCTATCCGTCTGTCTGTCTGTCTAACTACCCATGTGTCTATCTGTCCATCTGTCTGTCCGTCAATGTCCTCAGTTTAATGGACACTGTTTAGTGGACTATTGGTGTCAAAGTTCTTCTGACTTTCTGCTCAGTCGACTTTTCTGTTTTCATCTTATTTTTATGTTTTTTTTTAGTTTTTCTCTCCTCGTTGTTTCGTTCGTCTAGAAAACAACGTCACTTTCACGACTTTTTGTTTGGTACAAAATATAATTTTTTTTTCTCTTCGAAACTGATTCCGTTGAAACTGTTTCCAGCCTGAGAAGCTCCGACAGAAGCTGTGAGATGATCTCAGTAAAAGTCGGATTTTTTTTAAAGTCCACCTTTTATGGATCAGAAGATCCTCGTTTGCATGCATGAACGACCACCTCCTCCGATCAATAATCTCTAATGGCGACTCCTTCTGCCTGGTGAGGGCACTAATAATTGATTAGAGTGAAAATAAAAATGGACGTTTTCTTCACCTGAACTTTGAGTTACTCCACGTTACAGCTTTAAGAATATAATTCTTTAAATACACGAGTTACATTCATTTGCCCCAGTGCATCCTGGGATCTGAACACCAAAACCTCAAAAGACCACGTAGCATCTACCTTTCATTAGCAACAAAATTTAAACAAAGATAAAATTGTCGGAATTTTCCAGAAGATTCCTGTGGCTACGTTAACAACGAAAATTCTGATGTTTGGTTGGGATCAAATTTTCCTGAGCTTCTCAACATCTGTGGACGTCTGAGCGGCAACACCGCCTCCTGCTGTCACTTCTCTAACTCCTTGGAGTGAGTGTGTGTTCCTGCTTGTTTCATCCATTATTTACAATTTACTACCCGCCTCCACCCTAACACCACCCCTCGCTCCACTGGTGTAAGCGACTTTCTCACTTCATTAACCAACGCAGGCAGATAAAATGCGACGCGACGGTTCAGACTGAGGAACAACGAAGGCGTCGTATGACGCCACGTATGAAAGAGACAGATCGTATTTGGTGGAAAAAAAAAACCCTTGATTCCGTTTCTGCACAAAAGTGAGTCTGACGTGGACTGTCCAACAGCTGCTAATTGTCTTCAGTCTTATTCATAGAACAAACAGACTAAGTCATCAGACTGTTCAAACAGTCCTTGTTTGCCGATGGTCGTCAAACAGGAAGTGAGGCGACATCCGAGGAGTGACTCAGCAGAGTGGAGAGACCGGAGCCGTGGAGAGATGTCAGGTAAGAGGGGAGGTCACACCTGAGAGCGGGGGAATCAAACAGAGACGGCTCCTGGGCTGAGGTGAGATACAGATAGCAGGGGGAGACAGGGGAGACTATTGATTAAGGGGGGGGTGAGACAGGCAAACACGAGAGAAGAAAGGCAGGAGGTAAGAAGGTGAGATAAAGCGGGACGAGTCAAATGAAAGGAGGAGATCAACGGGAGAGGTGACGGCAGGTTCAGGCTCAATCAGCGGGTGAGGAGGAGCGAGAAGGATTGGGTGATGTTAGGGAGACGACTACATCACCCTGTCTGTGACAGAACCTTCTGGAAGTTGATGACTGGATCAAAGAAAGCTGGAAAAACCAGACGGCGATCCTCCAAACTTGCAACGTCTTCCCAGATTTCCCGGGCACCCCTGCTGCCCCCTGCAGTCAGCAGGTATCTCGCGCTGCTCCTAATGAGTTGTTTACACCCACAGCAGCAGATCAAACCCTCACCTCACAGTCATGGTTGGCGGCGTCAATACCAGGAAGAGAAACGTCCCATATTTAACACCGGAGCGCTTTTGTCTTTGATTTGAAGTTGGGTTTTTCCCTATTTTTGGATTAAGTTGTGGTTGTTAAGGCAACAACAACAAGAAAAAGAAATAATGAACTCGGGAACAGTTTTTTAGTTTTTTTTTTGGATTGTGTTGTTAAAGTGTTTTTACAAACACAGATGAGAAGATTATAAAATAAACTCAAAGACAGGAAGGAAAAAATGAATAAAGACGAGACAGAAACAACTGGAGACTGGAACTAAATGTGTTTTGTTGAAATAATGATGAAAAAATGATAAAAAACTGATTTTAACTGGTTAATTACTAACTAGTTAATGACTAGTTATCTGTTGGACAACAAAACAGTTAATAAATGTAAACTAAACTAATGAAATAAAATTGGTTTTCAAGTTGAGCTCATTTACATAAATAAACATATATGTTGTTTTTATATTTGTATATATGTACATTAAATAGTATATACATATATTTGTAAATTTATATTACATTAATCAACTCTTCTGCTATACATAAATATATATATATACAATATATTAATGTTACAATTATATTTGTATATATGTACATAAAATATATATATTCATATATTTCTGTTTTTATTTATATTACATTAATAAACATGAATGTTGTATTCATTTTGTATAAAGGTACATTAAAAATGTTTTCACATTTTCACATATATACAATGTATATATGTACATATACTCTACATATATGTGTATATTTATATTACATCGATATAAGCTGTATATAAAACACATACAAATAGGTGACATATATAAATACATTACATTTTATTGACATATCATTTATATTAATTATATTATAATATTTTATATATTATATGTACATATATATTTATATCTGCATATATGTACATAAATACATATTCCTATATATACCCCTATAACTGTATATTGATAAATATGACTATCATTTATACGTGTTCATTTATACATTGATCAACATAAATGTTGAGGTTATATTTGTATATATGTACATTAAACACAAGTACATACTGTATACAGTACATATACTCTCTCTATAAATGTTTGTAACATTTATAATTGTATATATGTACATGAAATATATGTACATATTTATATATACATATATTGGTATCTATGTGTATATTTATAAATATATTTACATATATTGGGTATGGCCATATATGTCTATACTGTAGATATTCAGATGAGGGAAGTGAACAAAACTTTGACTAAAACCAGATGCCATAACTTTCCTGGCGAAGGAGGAAGTGAAGGTGTTTGTGCTCCTGTACTTGGACGAGTGATTTATGCAACAATTTGTTAAGAAAATAAACGTATATTTATCAGAACGTGAAGTCGATTAGAGTTTGAAAAATCTCTGAAAATTAGATTTGAAAGAAAGGAAAAAAAGACATAATTTCCCATTAGCGCTGCATTCTTCGTATATTACATTTTATTGATATATCATTTATAGTATATATATTATAATATTTTATATATTATTTGCACATATTTGTGTATATATAATTATATCTCTATATATGTACATAAATATATATTCCTAACCCCTTTAACTGTATATTGATAAATATAACTATGTGTTCATTTATACATTGATCAACATAAATGTTGAGGTTATATTTGTATATATGTACATTAAACACATGTACATATACTCTCTCTATATATGTGTATTACATTTATAATTGTATATATGTACATGAAATATATGTACATATTTATATATACATATATTGGTATCTATGTGTATATTTATAAATATATTTACATATATTGGGTATGCCCATATATGTCTATACTGTAGATATTCAGATGAGGGAAGTGAACAGAACTTTGACTAAAACCAGATGCCATAACTTTCCTGGTGAAGGAGGAAGTGAAGGTGTTTGTGCTCCTGTACTTGGACGAGTGATTTATGCAACAATTTGTTAAGAAAATAAACGTATATTTATCAGAACGTGAAGTCGATTAGAGTTTAAAAAATCTCTGAAAATTAGATTTGAAAGAAAGGGAAAAAAGACATAATTTCCCATTAGCGCTGCATTCTTCTGAATCCATGGGCGTCTGGGATTGTGTAACAGCCTCCCGTTAATGACCCAGATTAATGTTAAGTAGCATTATGCTAATGGAGGCACAGGCCTGTTCGGCTTTATTAAATAAAGCTGCCTGAGAACGAATGTGACGGCGGATTCTGCTGCCGTTAATGGAGCGTGGCAGAGACAATGTTGACTTTCCTTCTCATTATTGTTGTGATTGGCCCGTCAGCCTGTGTACCGCTGCCGAGTGTCCCGCCTCATCTGCACACAGAAGGGACATCGGACAACTCTAATCTCCATCTCTTAGCGCGGGGAACAAAAGGACAACAGGGAACAGCAGGGACTTTCATTATGGATCGTGTGGAATCGGTGACAAGGAGGGAGGAGGAAACAGGAGAGGAGAGAGGAAAGGACTCCAAGGAAATCACCTGGTGAAGACCTGGACTAGATCAAAGCTGAGGAAAACCAACAAACTTCTCCTGAATCACAATGATCTCCTGGTCTCCACCTCCGTCTGAGGCGTTTGAAGACAGGACATGGGAGATGTCTGGGTTGAAGAAAGCTGTTGTCTGATGTGTGTGAGTGCGTGTCCACGCCTGTGTCTGTGTCCACATGGACACAGAGGCGAAGATCAAACCTGGGTCTCAACACACCTCAGATCCAAGTTCCTAACCCCTGGTCCAAGGACTAGTGTGGGTCCCTGGGTCCTTCAGTCTTTCATGTCTTTCAAATCAGTGGTTATGTCTGTCATAAAAAACAAAACCCTCCACAACTTCTACTAGTGTTTACACATCACTGTGTCCACAAGTTGGACTCTTCTGTCGTCCTGGATCAAGATTCCTCAACCCCAGTTGGGGACATAGTTAGGAGACAAAGACATTGTTCATTCAATCCAGTGACGTTATTCTTTTTCTTTCCGCTTGTCCCTTTGTTTCAGGGGTTGCCACAACAAGTCAACAATGTCCATCTCACCCTGTCCTCTGTGTCCTCAAAACTAACTCAAACAACCCACGTGTCTTCATCTTCATCTCCTAACTGGTAACGGAAATCAGACTATAGTTGGACTATAGCTGGACATTAAGGTAGGACATGCAGATGATTGGCTGTGGCGTCACTTAAAAAGAGGACAAAGCTGAAAGACAAAAGACCACAAGATGTTTTATTGTGAAAATTTAAGGAGCTTTCAACGTTGGTGAGATGTTGCTGCTACAGCCGATTGGTCCTTGGCATAAAAAGGTCATGGACTGCTGTTTCAAGGCACCGTCTCAAAGTTGTCCTCAATCTCTCACTCCTAGTCCCCCCTCCATGTCTTGTTGTCGTCCCCTGGGCGTCAGACACCACAGCACTTAACCTCAACAGGCCGCGCCCGCGCTCCGTCTGCACAGTCACATCAGTTTGGCTCATGTTTAGCTCAGTACCATGAAAAATTCATGTAACAGAGCAGAGAGGAACCAGCAGTCAGGGTCTTCTGAGGGCTCCACCCCGAGATCTTCACCTCGCTTCTCCACCCGGGAACTGGAAGGAGTCGCTACTTTCAGCCGAAGGACAGTTTAAAAAATAATAGGACGACTTCCTGTGGAGTTTTCCACCGTGCTGTTAGTTGTAGTTTATTTTCCCTGGCGGAGAATCCTCCACCCACCACTAGAACTCCACACACACACACACACACACACACACACACACACACAGCCTGTCTTTCTGCAACAAATAATGACATCAAATACTGTGGCATCTGGGTTTGATAACGGGGAAAAACACTGTCTTCCCAACAGCTGTCCATAAAACGACGGAGACTCAGCTGCTCGTCAGAAAAAAAAAAAAAGAAAAAAAAAAGATGTCATTATTTGGCCGACAATATTTTCAAGGCGAGTGAAAAAAGTCGATAAACGTTTACGAAGCTGCTGCTCTGTCCAGTCCAGGGTCAGGTTACGGAGAGAACTTTACGTCGGATAAAAAGACGATTCAATGATAGGTGTAAGTAGATTAGAGGCAACCTATGTCTTTAACTGTGTCTGAAGTCTCTCTACCACCCCCTACAGGGAGGGGTAGAGATGCAGAGGCTGCCAACTTCACTCCACTTAGCACATAACACAACATAACACAACATATCCAGTTATAATTTTTAAGAATAATGATTTAATTTTGATATGTCTTCAGAAAGACTTCTTTTAAGACATTTACGATTCAGACGACTCCTCCTCTTAAAGCGCTTTGTCCGATTCGTCAGAACTCAGGTTCTAAAAGAGCTCCAAGTCCTGGACAAACATCTAATTTCTCCTCAGGTGTCATGTTAAGACCAATATGGACATTGAAGATAGATGTCGCTATAACAACCTAAATGCTAACATGCTAACATGCTACTTTTTTGTACAGTACTTTTTTTCATTTGACAAAATTATATAGTAGTGCTTAGTTATATATGTTTTTATATATTTTTAGATGGTTCAGAGGCTGTAAACCCTGTCTGAAGTCTCTCTAGCCCCCCCTTGAGGAAGAGGTAAAGACATGGCAGCTGCTAGAACCGCTCCCCCTCAGCACATTAAATATTTAAAGCCAATATTAGCAGTGTTAGTGTCGCACAGCGCCTCAGTGAGGCGTGACGGGGCTGCTGCATGCCCCGTCCAGTGACTCCGCCCACCTGAGTCCGTCCCTGCACTCTCCGGTCTCTGCAGAGTTCAGGTTGACAAGTTCAGATCTGATACCTTCACCTCGCATGACCGACTGAACATCCGACCAGAAACACTCCCTCTGACCCACTGGCCCAGCGTGTCGGTCACTGCAAACGTCTGACCGAGGTTTCTGAGGGACGGCGAGGTATTTAGGACGGAGACAACCCAGGGCGTTTTCTATGTTGTCTGAAATGTTAGTGCTCTGTTCATCTGTCTGGTATTTCAACTGACAAACAACAAGCTGAGACACTTCAAAGAAAGAGTTTCACATTAAAAAATACTGCCTCCTGTGGTTGGACACATTGTCCAGCTGCGAAGACCATGTGGTCGTCATTCTGTCCCAGCACAGGGAGGAACAGGAAGGTACTGTTCAAGAGTTGGCATTTGTCTGAAAGATGTGTCCAACTGGGACTGGGTCTGGTCTACGGAGAACAGGAGGAGAACATGGGACAGAGGAGGAGAGAAGAGACAGGACTGAGGTTGGACAGTAGGGGGCAGGTTTGAGAAAAGACCCAAATTATTTTATTCTATCCATATCATATACATACATGTACACATACATATGTAACATGCACAAATATGTAATTTTTCACTGTATATATTCATAACAGTGCATATATCTATTAATAAAATACCTACACCATCATATAGCTTAAATATACATATAGTATGTATATATATACATATATGTATCTATAGCTTAAATATAAATATATGTATATTTGAGCTATAGATACAATAGGTTTCTCTACATGTAATTAGAGAAATACACATGCATATATACGGATGCACAGTATCTATGTATGTATTTTAAATATACATATATGCACACAAATATACAACATAAATATGTATATACCATATGTTATTTATAATATCTATATTTATACTATACTGTGTGTTATTTATAAAATCTATATTTTATAAATACATATTTAAATATGTATTTATAAAATGTAGATTTCACATATATATGCATATATGTGACACATATATGTGATTACATGTATAGATTGGGGAGATAGATTTGGTTAGGCCTTCTCTTTTAAAATGTATCATATATGGTTTGTTTATATATGTATATATATTTTTATATACATATATATATATATTTGCATGTCTATGTACATATACTTATATATGTTATATATATTTAAATATATATGTCTACACATACATATATATTTTTATATATGCTATATATATATATATATAGAATAAAAGGCCAAGTCACCTGTTTATTCCCCTGTTAATATATCCTGGTTGTACTCAGTTGTTGTTCCTGGTCTTTCTCCTACACTTTCTCCTTCTTCTTCCTAATGTTAAACATGTAACTTCACCCTGACAGACTCACAGCATCACTGACTCCAACATCTGCCTCACAACCCACTGGAGAAGCTCCACGTCTCCAACGTCTGAACTCTCTCCCTGAATTATCATTCAGGTGCCACAGGATTCCATCGATTTCCTGCACCGATGTCTTACCTATGACCTCATCTTCCTCCTCTTCCTCTCACGTCAACAATCCTCAGATGCCAACACCAGGAGGAGTTAGGTATTTAGGAGAACCACGTGCATCTGAGGAGGTCTGGATCCAGGTGGACACACCTTGATCTCTGAATCTCTGCTCAGACTGGAGGAGAATCCAGCTGAAGACTGGACGACGGTGCAGAACATCATGTATCTGACTGAGGAGAGCATCAGAATATCAATGTTCCAGAATGAATTAATGTTCCTGATGCACATGGGCAGTGCTTTAATTTCCACTTAGCTTCTGCACGGCGCTGATGTGTGTGTTTGTGTGTCTGCGCCTGCGCCCTGGCTGCAGCCGCACTCCCTGCAGGGATCGGCTCCTTCAGACACATTTTCACCTCATCTGCGTTTAAGGGCATTAATATTGCACCAGCCGCAGTGGCGGGGTTAAATGGATGACTCGGGGGCAGGAGGAGGGCTGAATGTCAAATGAAATCCCACCTCTCTGCCTTCCATCCTTCAGCTTTCTCCGTTTGAGGAGTTCTTGCTGGGCGAGGGGGTAGGAAACGTTTGGGTGGGGGCGGGAGGTGGAGTTGGTTTTCCTCAGTGACGAGATCCAGCAGCCGCAGCAGCATGTGTTCAGTATTTGGGAGGATATAGTTAATCATCTGCATCTACATCAGTAGCTCCAGTCGTTCTCATTCCCCCTACAGCGCCCCCCGCCCCCTGCCTTGAACCATTGCGGATATGTTAAAAAAAATTCATCAAGAGCGAAGACAAAGATTTCAATCTCACACTGCAGACCTTCAGACAGTAAAGACAAGGAAAAGATATGAAATAATGACCTTGGTTCACAATCATGAAAAACTGGATTCAAATTGAGTAAAAATCTGTGTTCCACTAAACAGGCACAGGATCCATTACCAGGTCAATACATTGTGATCAAATGGCAACATATTTTAGATCATATATATTTTTGGAAGAAGCTTCCTGAGCCTCTTTATCATTTTGACACCAAAATAATTCTTTATAATCAGTAAGAAAGGCTGAAAAATGATATTATTCAACTCCTTTTCTTCATGTTCTGGTCTCTTTGACAGAGAGTTTTGTGGGAATGGGGGGAAACGGGCGGTGCTCGGCGTTCCAGGGAGACCGACATGGCCGAGGTCACCGGCAGGTTAACCTAACAAGTGCATGAGCTCCTGAAAAATTAAACGCCTGCGCTCACGGAAGCAGCAGTTCAAGCACAAGTGACATGATGTGGAGGGAGCGTGAAAAGACTGCGGTGGAAATGGACAGATGTACACACACTCACACACACACACTCACACACACACACACTCACACACACACACACAGAGGCCACTGAATGAGTGTTAATGCACATGGCATGTCGAGCTGTGGACTTCCACATGACTGACCCTGCGACACACACACACACACCTCAAATCAGACTGTAGGACTGGTCCAAATGTCCAAACCATGTCTTGTAAAGACGAGTATCTGCACTTCCCCATCACAAGAAGAGGAAGAAAAGGAAGAGATTTTAGAAGAAAAACTTTATTGTCTATTGGTACAAATCAGTTGTGTCCACTGTCTCAAGGAAAGGAAAGGAGGAAAGGAAGGAAGTCAAACTCATGTCATTGAGACATTGTGATTCAAACCACTGCACACAAAGAAATAGACGTTGGACCTCAGTGATAACCTGGCAGTTGGTGGATTCCAACCTGGAACCCTCTGGACCCCAGACCGGTTCTTAAACCACTGGACTCACTCAACCTGGACTTCACACTATTGACTCCACAGGACCACGGCATCAAACACTGCCCCCTGCTTCTGCAGGCTGTCCCTACATGTCAAGTTGATCGCAATCTTCCCGTCAACCAGTGAAATTCCAGGAAATAACATTTGTTTTTTTCCATTATTTTAGAAGGAAAACCACCAGTAAAAACGGGGAGGGTGAAAGAGGAAACCTGGACCCTGGACAATCAGGCACAATGGCTGGACAGATATACTCCCCCCGTCTCACCCTCTCTCTCTCCCCCCGTCTCTCATCATCACTGCCTGGGCTTCTCCAAGTGTGACTGACAGTTGTTGTTCTTTGAGGCCACGAGGCCAAGGTGTCGCTGCTTCATTTTCCAAGTGTTGGAACACCAATTACGACGTGTTAGAACGCCAATCACACACCATCTCACTGCCACGAAATATGGTTCAGATGGAACAGTGTTGGTGAAACGTCAATCATCTCGTCTTCAATTTTCTGCATTTTTTTTCCTAAATTAAACATTATTTCTCTCCTATCTTCATCATCTACAACAACAGTCCCTGAGTGAAATCTGACGACCGAGAAAACTGTTGCCAACGTTGAAGAAATGAAATCTAATCCTCCAACCTTTAACAACATTTTCTACAGGAAAAAAAATATGTTTATATTTCATTTCTCTCCATTATTAACCGCCCTCTGGACATAAGAAATGTTCTGCCAAAAATCTGGTGCCGTGGAGTGTTTTCCAGTCAAACTGTACTGAAGGACTGAGGCAAAATGTTTAATTTCACTCCATTTTTGATATTTGAAGGTTTCAAGACAGCGATCCACGATCTTTTTTCTAGCTAGCTAAATTTACAAAATGTTATTTAATCCAAATTACCTGTTGTTTTAAAGATTAACCGATTATCTTATCTGGATTATTTTGGAATGAAGTTAACAGTTTTTCAGTGTGTTTTACTGTGGCCTAGTACAACATGAGCTACGGACCAGTTCTGGTCCTCTAACCAAGGGTTGAGAAACCTGAACGAGGAAATTTAATCATCAGACGAGTTTAACTTGTGCTGTTGAACTGCTTATCTGCGAAAAGTTATTTTAACGCCACTTAAATTTGGTCAGACATTGTGAGACACAGTAGATGTGTGTGAGTGACAAGTAGAGAGGTGGAGAAGGTGGTGGTGGAGCAACTGTTCAGAGCAGTGGAGACTGAGGAAGAGAAAAGAAGAATAGAGTGGAGTCAGGATGGAGAAAAGAGTCGGGAGTGATCTGAGATAGAAGAGAGTCAGCTAAGGTGGAGGGACGGTGGAGAGACCAGCCATGATGGATGGACTAGAGACACTAGGAATAGACAGAAGACAGGAGACAG